>JACEVL010000166.1:75000-592500 GCA_020284085.1 Aporrectodea caliginosa | reverse complement strand
GGCGCTGCTTGAGACATAGACGGGCCCGGGGGACAAGGAGCTGAGCTCTCCCTTGGCCGAGGAACGCAGAGCCCGACGGGGGGCTAGGTCAGAGATTATACATTAACCCGTAGGAGGTGAGGTGGGGTATGTCACACCCCACAGCTATTCTACGCTGCTTTTTCTAAGGAAAACGTGGAACCAGCTTGGATTATTTGTTTCTACCTTAGTGAATGTGAAATACGGCCACATTAGGACAATTTAAGGAACTTTTGAACGTAAATTATTTTTATTTTTTGCATAATAAAGTGAAATTAAAATTTTTTGTATGCATGTTGATTTTAATAAATTAAAAAAGTTACGGTTTAGTGTAGAAAAAAATGGGCGATTATGGAAGATATTGCAGATATAATATATAGTTTTGCATGGAGGCAAAATTGATCCATTATAACGGAAATTATGTCACGTGTTCTCAAAAGTTACATGTTCAAGGGCCACGTAGACGCCGTTGTATAGAGCCGCTTTGATTTTGAGCACCACCGCGCTGGCCTTTGTGATTGAAAACAGTTAGGCCTATTTATTCACGATAATCACCAGTTTAGATGATAATTGGTTACAAAAACTACAGCTTAGCTCAAAATTAACGTTATGCAGTTGATATTGCGACTTGCAAGTAAAAAAGGTATTGGGGTATGTCAGACCCCACCTCACCGTTAACGTTCCAATGCTTCACCTCACCTCCAAAGGGTTAATCAACCGCAATTTCACTTACAAGATATTTTTAATGAACTCGACTATCAATATATATTGGAGTGATTTACACTATTACAGGTGTCTTATTTGAGAAAATTTATTTAGTGTTATTCATTGTTTAGCAACGTCCTGTGGTCGTCAGGACGGTTGATTCATATTGTCTCTTTTTGTACACAATCTAGCGAAATAATGAGTCAACCGACTGCTGACTGCATAACAGACTTTGAACCTACTCGTGGAAACAGCATTCGAGATCAGTTCATGGTTTCTGTCCCCGATTTGTTCAAGATCAAAGTCATCAGTTCAACCATCCGAACAGACCACAAAGCTATCATTGCCACCACTGGAAATCCAATCACAGATAGAGGGAAAACACTCTACTATCACTTTCAGAAAAAGATCTCCCTCACAACACTCCTTGACCCTTCGTGGACTGGAAATAAAGTATTAAATTGCGTAGTATATCAGTTGAAAATTCAAGTGTTTGGCGACATCTTGTGCCTGGCAGGGCCGTTGACGTCACTCTTACCTACCTCTTTTGGAATGGTATTTGAGCTCTAATCAATAATAAGTTTCTGCTGTTTAGTGACATCTTGCGGAGACCTTTGACGTCGATAGGAAAATATTTTTACAGTTTTACCCAAGCATCTATTTAACCCAGAACCGGAAATTCCTTTATACAACGTCAGGTGATTCGTATCTTGCCGTAATTCGGGGGCCAGGAAAATGTCGCATCTTGTTTACGTGACAAACGCATTCATAATAAAAAATTAACGCAAATCTACGAATATTATGTTTGGGAAGCAAAATTGCATGTGGAGATTTGAGACACCATATTTAATATCAGAAAACAAATTTGAATTGGGGCGATATCTGTGTATAAGTGTGAAACGGATATAGAATTATTTTACTCTAATAACTATATTAGATTCCTTGAGTTTCACCGTAGAACGGCAAAGGTTTCCGATACGCAATGACGCCGTGTTAAGAAATTTAACAGCGTGTGTGTGTCCACAGTTTAACGGCAGCTTATGACAACATAGGCCGTTGCCGCCGACAAAGATTAGTTTTGGCATATTACAGCTCTTTTTTAAATAATTAACTTGATGCTATCTGTCAGTTATGGATGGAAATACGTTGGTTGGATACACGTGTTTGCGTGGGCCTGCAACTGTGGACTCCTTTAGTTTTCTACGCATTGTACGCCTGATGAATTTAATTTCTTAATTAAAATTAACACGTCAAACAGCGTATCTTTTGCTTGTTTTTTGTCTTTTCTTGTAGTTGTGCTATAATGAATTTCGATGTGTAATTGCAATCAATTCTTTAACAACACCTTTTGACATCAAAGGCCGTTGAGGTCGATGGGATAAGTACTATTGTATTTTTGTATTCTCACTGCTCTAGAAAATCCTGAATTTACAGCGTCGAGCAAATGAGGAACATATACCTAATATTGAAACCATTTTAATGGTGTGCAACTTCGACATTGTCATTCCAATATCATGTTGCTAACGACAATTAGACGAGTGTGAGTGTTTGTTGGCGTGGCTCGATGTGGGCCTTAAGAGTGGCATCGACCGATAGCCACTGGTGACGCCTCGACTTACCAACAGGCAGGCAACGAATAATTATCTGCTCTACATGCACCCGGCCAAAACAGAGATAGCCTGACGTGCGTCATCTACAACAGTACTAATGAGATATTACAGGAAGGCGGTCTTGTGTGCTGCGGACGCTACCACAGGTCGTCGCTCCATTATCGTCGCTCCTTTGTCCATGAACCTGATGCTATTTGTTAGCTATGGATGGGAATCCGTTGCTTGGGTTCCACGTGTGTGCGTGGGCCCATCACCGGAGACTCCTGCAGTTTTCTTTTCATTGTTTGGCTTACTGATAAATTTATTTTTCTCAATGAAAATTAGCTTGTAAGTTAGCGCAGACGTTGCATGTTATAGTCTTTCTTGGAGTGGTGCTATAATATTATTATCTAAATGAAATTACAATCAATTGTTTAATATCACCTTTTGGCATCAAAGGCCGTTGACATCGAAATTAACAATACTTTTGTATTTTTGTATTCAAACTGTTTCTTAAAGCGATAATTTGCTATTGTGGAAGGTTGGTTTCCCAGTTTAACGGCAGCTTATGACTACATTGGCCGTTGCCGCCGGCAAAGATTAGTTTTGGCATATTACAGCTCTATCGACTGAACCCGATTGGCGATTGTTATAGATGATATTAGCACCTATTGTGGAAGAAACGCGATTGTGGAATATCTACCACAAGTTACATTCGTTTAAAAGGTGTCTAAATTTAACGCTTTCAAAACATAATCGAGTTCGTGTACGTGTGACTAGATGGAGAATTTCCAACCAAGAGCTAGATAACCCTATTCAATTCAGAGTTCCAAATACATACTAGTAAAATGTTTACCTTCGGCCATACATGTATTTCCTGATGGCTTGTAATGTAACGTAATATTGACGTAAATGGACGCGCAGGGAGCCGCAAGATGTCGTTGAACATCGATACTAGTATATGAAAATCAAAGTTTAAATTATAAACCTTTAGTAACAAGCAATATCATGTAGTAATAATCATAATAGTGTTAAAAGTTATTTACGATAAAGGTTTGTTCCATGTTGTTAAACAATGAAAATTAGTGCAATTGTGTGGTACTGTTTTGACACCATTAAATGGCATGATTCAGACGCTATAAATAGTTAGTTTTCACCAGGTTATGCATATACTTTGCGCTTCTGAGGATCACTGCAGCTGGCATAATTATGACGACGTTAAACAATCGAACAAATAACGTAAATAATGGATAACTGTAAAGTAAAGGACAGCGTATCTTTCTTTTCGTTTTCAGCAATTTGTAAAACATTACTTAAATTTATTTCAGGCACTTGTCACTCTGAAGACAAAATATGATCTTCTGTCAAATTCATGTGTTAGTTTTTGGCATTACCCCATTCTTCAGCTTCTGTAGAAAGAGTTTTCCCTCTTATAAATCTCGTGAATGCAAAGCAGACAAACAGACAGCATTGCGACACTGTAACCAAAAGACTGATTGCAAAGAACGCAATAAAACAATCAGGTAGCTTCTGTTATCTGCTGTTGAAGACGTGAATGAAGGACGGTCTCATGCTACGAGAAACTGGAGAAGTACGAGCAGAAAATACAGTTGTCAACTTCAGAGACGACGATCTTGCTAACTGTTGTATCGATGCAAAAATATTTGCGACATGTATGTTTTTGATTTTAATCAATTTTAATTTATATAGTAGACGTGTAAAGCTGCTATGCTTCATTAGTAAGTTGAACTAATTACCATGCACTCCTTAAAATAAAACTTGTCGATTTTTTATGGGTTTTTTCGAGGGAAGATCTAGTTGAAACAAATTTAAAGTGGCAACTGTGGCGAAAAGTTCCTCGCGTGGAAGTCCATGGTCTTGAAGATGTCACAAGATGTCGCTAAACGTCGGAATCTACTAAATTAATGTACTCAAAACACACACCTTTAATTATTTACCTTCACTTACTATATAAGTTTGCCAGGCGCGATGAATTGCACCTGGATCATCATTTATTCATGAGGAGACATGAGGAACTATTTAACGACGGAATATCTGAAAAAAGATAATTATATTATTTGAAAAATCTAGTGCTTAATGAGATCGTATGGCTACCAGGACCGTTGACATTATTCTTATTACCTATCTTTTTCGATGATTTAGTTGTGTAGGACTCTAGGCAGTTTCTGTTTAACGACCTAGTGTCAAAACAAAGTTGATTAGAGTCGCTCTCTCCTTCATACAGGCTTCGGACTGGCACCACACGAAAATGACTGTGAACAAATGATTACCTTACGTTTAAAGATAATATCTTATGGCATCAAAAGCCGCTGACATCGATTGGAAAATATCTTGCAATGTTTTCACCGTAGAATAATTAATAGTAGACCTGCAATTAGTGAATTAGGTTACGCGGCTGCCTGGCGTTTGGTTGGTCACTTGCGGTTTAACGACACTGTATCATAACAAAGATGATTAGAGTCGCCCTCATTCATTTCTCCAGGCTTGGAACTGGAGTGTGATAAAAGCATTTCCATTATGTGTAAAGGTAACTGTTGATTATAATGCTCGAACATTAGACACCTTTAAAAAGGCGCATCATTCTATTATACTAATCATCGGTTGAGTTAGGCAATTATATTGTTAACGGATATTGTGGAAGGTAGAAGTGATGGTAGTTTCAGTTTATTAACTACATCTGTGATGTCATAGACCATTTGCGTCGCCCTCTTCCATTATCCATTCTTTGGACTGGCACTACCTGGCGCTAATGCATGGACGAGACGTTGCGGATTAGAAAATGACGCTGGTTGGAAAATAATTACGCCGGGGAAGTGATGTAAAGGTGTGTGATGACAGCAGTTCCATTATGTGTAATCCAGCAGTGTATTTCCTTTTTAACGACTAGCTGTGTGGCAACAAACACCATTAGCGTCGCCCTCCTCCTTTATCCAGACTTGGGACTGGCACTGACAGAAAGCGATCAGTGGCGGAGTTAAAACCATGTGTACGCGCCTGGCAAACTTATATAAAAGATGAATGTGTATAATTAAAGGTGTATGTTTACAGGTTTGTTAATTTTAGTAGAATTCAACGATAAGCAACATCTTGTGTCATCCCAAGACGGTGAACTTCGATACGAAATACCTACTGACTACGGCAAAGGAAGTCTTTTATATAAAGTGTCGACGCCCTGATAAACTTATATAGTAGACAACGCTACATGTTTAGAGGTGTATATTATTTTCAGAATATTAATTAGCATCTGCGTATAGCGACATCTTGCTTAGATAAATCGGCAGCTGCATTCATTGTTATTATAATGCAACTATGCTTCTTATTGAGGTGTCTAATTCGAGTGTGATAGTTTAGGCACTATTTTGCAAACAGATCTGTCTATAGGTTATCGTACGCTTAAAATGGTTAGCTTACCAAAAGTTTAGCGACACCTAACCAACTATTATATCTATCTAAGTGAATTATATGGCAATGAAAATTTCCGACTTCGCTGCTTTATCTTCCCACCGAATGAATGCGGTAAGATGTCGGGGTTTCTGGTCCACCTGCGCCTTTAGTCAACTCAGCTATGATGAGTACACCGACCATACACTGTCGGTGGGAAGATGAGACGGCCAGCTAGAGGACTGGGCTCCCGCCCTTTTACGCAGAGGTTAAGAAAATGAAGTCGCCAATGTTTCACACCCATGACTGTCTCTGAAATAATTGCTAATTATTGTTTAATGACATTGTGTCATAACACAGATGATTAGCGTCGCCCTCCTCTTTCTTCAGACTTCGGACTAACAGAGAAGAGCAGCGGTGTTATGTCCATTTCCACTGCAATGAGAAAATATAAGCATCCTATTTACGGTGTCGAATGCAACTTTCTTCTTCATGCATAGTTCTTTTACATTTTGGGACATCTTACGGCCGCCATGCAGGGCCGTTGAATTTAATACCTCTATCATAATATTATGAGAATTGACACAATGAAAAGTTGTGTGATTAACCGTTAATTAATAGAGCTGCGAGATAAGGTTCTAAAGGTGTCTAAAATTATCCATGTTTTGTGTCTCTTTTTTAATTATTATCGAGTGTTTAACGACATCTTGCGGCAAGATCGCAAGATCTAGCTAGCGATATAACTCAATTCATGAGCATAATTGCAAAATGAAGGTGAATATCTCAGTGTCTGTCTGAGACTGTTTGTCTATGCATTGATCTGACTATGCATCTGTCTGTCTGTCTGTCTGTCTGTCTGTCTGTCTGTCTGTCTGTCTGTCTGTCTGTTCGTTCGTCTGTCTGTCTGTCTGTCTGTCTGTCTGTCTGTCTGTCTGTCTGTCTGTCTGTCTGTCTGTCTGTCTGTCTGTCTGTCTGTCTGTCTGTCTGTCTATTCGTCTCTCTAACCAAGAATTATAATTATGGCAATGAAAATTTCCGACTTCACTGCTTTATCTTCCCACCGAATGAATGCGGTAAGTTATTGTTTGACGACGCTATATTAAGTTAAAACAAAGATGAACAGCTAAGGACTGTCACCACTCGGCATCGACACTGTCAGAGTTTCTATGTTCATTTCCACTATATTGGAGATAGTGTAAGCGTGATATTTGGAGTTTAATTCAAGCTCTGTGTTTCAATTCATATTAGCGAACATTCAGTTACACACCTGCTGAACACTGGGATAGACCGTTTTAGTCTTATATAAATAAACTTAAGGAGTTTTAGAGGTGTCGATGGGAACTTGGAATTTTATGTACTGCAATAAATGTTTCACGACATTTTACAACATTATGTAATAATTTTTGACATCCTTTTGTTTAAAGCATCAAAATAACTGTTCCTTTTGCGTGTTTTCCTTACCGTCACACTGCGGGGGTCATAGAAATTGTGTTCAGTGTGAAACAGTTTGAAACATTTTAGGCCTAGCCTACTATACGCTCTAAAGGGCAAGTTTCACAAAAATAACGCGTCTCCTTGCGCCTTCCCTGCTTGCTGCAAACAACACATTTCTTGCAAGGTCCTGCTTGGGTAGGAGTTGCTGGGATAACATCCAGATAATGCTGTCCACTGAGTCTGGTTAGGTCCGAAGCCTTGTGTTGCTTGAAGGCCACCGATGGGGCGGCTGTCTCTGGCCGATCTTGGCTTCCGAGTATAGACCGAATAACATTATTTTATATTGAACGAAATCTGGCTCTTAGTTCCTCCAAACCTCGTGTACATCATCAACAAAAGATTCATCGTCTAATTCGTACGACATTTCCACATACTAAACCTTTTCTGTTTCAAATAATTCATATAAATTTATTATGTTTACCGCAAACCTACACCAAAATGGCTGACACAACAACAGACGCTTCATATGTTTTTTTTTAGTCACTTAACATTCCCAAAAATAATCTTATAAGCATTCAGTAGGTAGCAGCACATGTCCATTATTATTTATACGCGGCAGGAAATTTTACTTGGACGCTGAACAACCTCTGAACGGCCGATACCTAAGGGACGTGTAAAGTTTATGTATACACGTCCCTAGCGTCTGAACAATCCCAATCTGGGACTTGTTAACACGTCCCTAGCGGCCAACGTGTTAATGTATTTTCTTGTTGAAAATTAACATGTAGGCACGCTCAGACATCGCCTATTATTAGTCTTTTCTAGGAGTGGCGCTATACTAATTTCTAAGTGAAATTGCAATCAATTCTCCATATATCGTGTGCTTAGAGTGCAAAGGTTCTAACTCTACAATTTTCAAAAAAAACGTTTTATTGTTTTATTGTGTTTCTTCCAATGTAGTGTTTGATAATGACAAGCCACTTCTCACTCAACTGAATATCGCGAAACTCAAGACAAAACGCGACTGAGATATTAATTTTATACCTCAATTTGATATCCTTTAAAAGGTGTCTAATTTGAACATTTTCATTCTATAATTTAGTGTGCGAATGGCTAGTTTGAGAAATTACCAACCAAGAGCTAGATAATTCTGTGTAGGAACCTTGAGCAAGTACGTCGCTCACAATTCAGCATAGTTCAGCGCCAGCATAGTTGAGGGATCGGGTTTGGAACCACCTAACTTTATAACAGCTATTTCAAAACTCAAGCCGGTCCACCCTTCAAACAGGTTAATCAAAATATGCTGATGACACCTATCTCCTGATACCCGCCTCGCATAATGCAACGATCGCAGCAGAACTAGACCACGTCTAACTTAACGTCGCCGAAGAACCTCCATTTAGACACCTTTAAAAGGGTGCCACATTAATGTATAAATAATTTCGTAGAGGTTAGTGATCACTCGGTCGACGACAAAACAGTCATCATTGTCAACGGCTCTGGTAGCCACAAGATGTTGTTAAATACTGAAAAGTCATCCAGATTTCGCCACCACTGCCTATACTCTTAACAGTGCCAGTCCCAAGCATGGAGAAATGAGGAGGGCGATGTGCTGAAATATTTGTTGCGATGCTTTGGTTTTTAAAGGAAATTCAATCTGAGACAATAATTATTAAAGGCGGTGTATTCCTGCATACTTAAATTCTGTAATGATGATAGATGACTTCAAGCTACCTTATTCTACTCATTTGCTTATGCTGAATGAATTGATGACGTCATCCGTCATGCTGTAGTTGACAGTATCATATCAAGTTTGTATGAAATGTAAGGAGAGAGAGGGAAGGGAGAAGGGAAGAAGAGGGAAGTTGACGGCGATGGAATTATTGTATTGTATTTGAACACTTGTTATAGCGCCCCTCACAGATTACCTATTCAGAGGCGCTCCCGACTACAGCGCGGAATGTTCACCATCACTTCATGGAACAATTCAAGTTATTTATTTTCTGATCTATTGTTGCCTCCCTCGTCAAGAGTGCGATCTATAGACAACGTACGCCATCTGTTGTCGAGAGTTTTCGTCTTGGCGGAGTAGGATAGACGTTGGTCTTTGGAGTGACCTCGACCGATATCCACGGGTGTAGCTTCGATTTACCGACAGGCAGGAGACGAATAGTTCCAGGTTTAGGGTTAGCCAGACTTGCGTCACCTTCGAATAATAAGGTACTACTGGGAGGCGGTCGTCTCGTGTACGGATATTACCGGTTGTCGTCGTCCAACATTTAATCGCTTCTTGATGCAAGGAGTTGGTTTGTTCCACGTGTGTGCGTGGACCTACCCCTGAAGTGATCGCTCTGGTTTTCTATGCATTGTTTTGACGCTACCGCCTAAAGAATTCAGTTTCTTAATGTAAGTAGCTCATTGCTCACCTATTTTCTAATAGTGGCGGTATATCAATTCTCAGTGAAATTGTAATTAATTGTTTAACAACACCTTGTGGCATCAAAGGCGGTTTACGTCGATAGGAAAATGCTACTGTAGCTATTATTTCTATTCTCGCTGTGACTAGGAGAATTTTTCTCTGAATTTATGACCAAACGCGTTTGAAGAACATATACCTCGAATTGAAAGTGTTTAAACTATAAATTGAAGTTTTGCCTCTTCAAGAATTCCTACCCTAATCCATCCGATCATCTGCCTTCGAAGCTTTCTCGTCCTCAACGAAACTCGCCTAAGCAACCGATATGCCTACACTCTTCCTTCTCTCTGGTAGTTATCCTTGGACCTCCACTGGGCATCGATCTCTGGACAACCCTCTGAGGCTCTGATACGAAACAGCGCTCGTGAATAAGCTGATGCTCTGCGCTTAGCTTTAAAGTAAGCGCTATAGAAATGTGGAGTTTAAGATTACGATTACGATCTATCATTCTTCATTACATAACTATAACATAGGTTCTATTAATCCACTGGTCTAAGGAAGATAATCTATAAGATGTACTAGGCACTATGTACAGTATGTGTGCGGCGTAGAGCATGTGGTTATCACTCTGCTCAACCGATCCATATCCCACAATGCACCTCGACTCTGGAATGAACTTCCCTCTGAATTCCGCCTCTTCTTATTTACTCCATTAATGAAGTCACTCACCCACCGTCATCTGCCTCAAACTACTCTACTTATCAACCCACAGGATTCCCACTTCAAGAATTCCTACTCTAATCCATCCGATCACCTGCCTTCGAAGCTTTCTCATCCGCAACGAATCCCGCCTTAGAAGCCGCTCTGCCTCCTCTCTCACTCTCTTCTCTCTGGCAGCCACGCTCGTTCCTCCACTGAATATCCGTATGTGGACGCCCATCTGATTCGAAGCAGCGCTCGTATATAAACTGGTGCCCTGTGCATAGCTTTGCAGAAGCGCTATAGAAATGTGGAGCTTTAGATTAGATTGCGATCTACCATTCTTCAAAACATAACCTTTGGGATATGAGGAGCGAATTGGTTATAAGTTCTTTTAAAGGATAAACACAACTCTATTCTGCAGGTACACAAATAGAAGTTGAATTTAGACACCTTAAAATAGATGCCAATTTCGACAATAATAATCGCCAGTCGGGTTCCGTTGTTGGATACATCAGTCACATTCTGTGTTGCCAGTTCCGCGGTTTTTCCGCCCAATTGGGCTAGTTTCAAACTTTAGTCGCGGGAAAATTTCGCTGCCCGCGGGTTGCGGGTTTTTTGGGCTACTTTCATTCTTGTCCACTATTTTTTGGGCGGGTTATGGACTTTTCGCTGTATGTTTCCAGTATCCGATATCCACGATTTCAGACAGGTCCTGTGTCTATCACTATCAACTAGGTGTCGCTAAGTCATGACTTTCTCTCATATATCGGGCCGTCAGATATAAGATCTGTAGCTGTCCCTACGGAGATGATTGCCTATCACAGTAAATTAATTTACATAGGCCCCTACATGTATGAAAGACTTCATAACAGGGAACCGTCGTGTAAATAGTATTTCCATTACGCCGTGATTTAATCCAAACAATTTGAACGTTTTCTGATTTATTACTCGACTGTTAGGCTATTAATCTGTTGTTATGGGTAAGTTATCAAAATACGGAAAACAGTATTGCAAGGACTGGTAATAGATACAATTGCAGCAAAGATATTAGAGTCGTAGACTACTACTCTAAAATCTTTGGTTGCAGCATGCGAGCGAGATTTTAGAGAAATAGGGCGTTTTGCTTTGAAACTTTTGACATTGCCTTTCAGCAATGCATCAGTTGAAAGAACATTTCCGCAAATGAATTTGATTAAAACTAAACTCAGAAATAAGATGCAACAAGGATTGCACGAAAACTTGCTTAATATTCGACGATATAATATTATGACGGAAACAACATTTGTTGCAATGGATTTCAGCCAAGTGCCTCTATGTTGGCACTGTTCACAGCAGATATTTTATAAAGAGAGTCTGAAGAACGCGAAGATTTGGAATTTTAGCGTCGTTTAGATAGTTGTTTATTCATTCATTCATTCATTTCAGATATTTATATAGCGCCCTTCAAGATTTCTACTCAGAGGCGCTCCCCGCCAGCGCGGACACTGAATCGGAGTATCACGCCGAAGCGCATGAGCAATTGCGAGTGAAGGACTTGCCCAGGGTTCCTAGGGGGCGGCTTGAGGTGGATTCGAACCCGCAACCCTCCGGCTGCAAGATTTCGAAGAGAATAATGTGACTCACGTTATTCTCTTCGAAATCTTCATCCGCTACTACCCGTACTGTGTTAGTACCTGTCCCAAAGGTGTAGAAAGGAGGAGGGCGACGCTACTCATCTTGTTACTTTGCATCTTAGGTTGAAGACCTACTAAATATACATCGAAGAACTTATCCGAGTGACATTTGAGAACATGAAGCAGGGAATAAATAGTGTGGGAAGCATGGTGATAAAGGCTCAAAGATGTGCAGACGACCTAGCTATGGTGGCGAATTGTCAGGATGGACCGCGTAGGGACCATGGGCAAGTCCTTCACTCGCAATTGCTCATGCGCTTCGGCGTGAAACTCCGATTCAGTGTCCGCGCTGTAGTCGGGAGTGCCTCTGAGTAGAAATCTTGAAGGGGCGCTATATAAATATCTGAAATGAATGAATGAATGAATAAATATTAATGGCTAGAAGATAGTACAAGTGAGAAGTGCTTACAACATGCGAAGTGTGGTCAAATAAATGGAAAATACTACAGTGAAATAAAAACGACATTAATGTTTACAGACGCTTTTATGAAAAGAAAAGAGCTGATGAGAGGGAACTGAATACTGACCTAAAAACACAATAATATAGAGTATTGTAATAATTATGTGGTATTGTATGGCTCTGAAAGATGAACCCTCGAAAATGGTTATATCAGAGGGTTATAAGGCGTTTGAGATGTGGGTGTGGCGCAGGATTCGAAAGAGCATAAAACAAAGGAAAAGGTTTTACTTAAGTTGGTAGAGGAAAGATTTCTGATGGCAACAGTCAATAGGGAGACAGAGGAAGTGGATCGGTCACATATTGAGAGGAGACTCCATTCAGGGAGGGCAGAATGGATGGTAAGAGAACGAGAGGAAGACCTATACAGATGCTGCTGGACTTAATTGGTGACGGATGGATAGAGGAAACTCAAGTAAGAAGCCCAGCATCAAGAGGAGTGGCAACATTGGACGTTGGAACCTGGTCGAAAGCAAGGAACCTGAATAAGCCTTGAGTTGCAATCGATTCAAATGCCGTTATTCTACCTCATCCCGTACTCTATAAGTGTCAGCCCCAAGCCTGGAGAAAGGAGGGCGACGCTAATCATGTTTATTATGACATAGCGTCGTTAAACAGTATCTGAGCAATGCTATGTAGGCTACTGAAGATAATTACGATAAAATTTAGAAATGTTTTCTATTGATATCATCGGCATTTGATATCGCAAGATGTCGTTAAGCACTGTAGAAATTACTAAACGAAGAAATAAAGCGTTTAATTTTAAACACCTCTGATAAGATCGGCCTTTTGTCTATATAATCAGGAATCGCGTTTGTTACAACAAACTAACTCCGCCACTGTTCGCTTTCTGACAGTGCCAGTCCCAAGCCTGGATAAAGGAGGAGGGCGACGCTAATGGTCTTCGTTACCACACAGCTAGTCGTTAAACAGAAAAACCAAGTTACAACAAACTCACGATTTAAACCGATTTAAACTGACTTTTTAGATGATAAGTTTCTTATAAGTTTATAAGTTTCTTGTAATCATTGAATTGTATCTTTCCTGTATTGTCGTCAACGGCCTTTGATGTCAATTGCACGGAGTTGTTATTATCAGCTTCGTCAGCTTCGAGTGGTCTCTCGCTCTCTCTCTCATGATGCAGTTGTGGTCCTTGTTCATGCCTTTGTTACTAGTCGAATTGACCACTGTTCCTCACTACTTGCTGGCCTTCCCCTTGGGGTTCTGGGGCGACTAGATCGAGTTCTACGCTCGGCTGCTCGGCTTATTGGACGCCTTCCTAAGTTCTCTCCTGTTTCTGCATACATGCGTGATGTGTTGCATTGGCTGCCTGTGTCTCAGCGGATCTTATATCGCATTGCTGCTCTGGTTTCTCGTTGTGTTCTTGGCTGCGCTCCATCTTACTTGCGCGATCTTTGCCGCCCAGTGTCCGATGTTGCAGCGCGTCGGGTTCTCCGCTCTGCGACGAGGGGTGAGTTCCTTGTTCCACGTGCTTGCTTGGCTATTAGGCAGCGCCGTGCTTTTTCGGTTGTGGGCCCTTCCATCTGGAATCACCTCCCACTTAAGCTCCGTTTTTTACTTGTAAGCCATCCGACAGGGTTCTATAAGTCTCTCAAGTCTTTTTTCTTTAGTCGTGGCTGGGCCGGGAGCGCTCCTGAGTAGTTTCTTGAAGGGGCGCTATATAAATGCTCTGAATGAATGAATGAATGAATGAATAAGACGACGTTAAACGTTGGTATAAATAAATAAAGTTACAGCCATTCGTAGGGGAAGCCGGGGTAATTTCGGCCAATTTTCTTATTTTTGTAATAAATTAAAATTGGTTGACTGCTAAAATGAAACAAAATCACAAATAAATAGGCTTAGGTAAGGACAATATACTGCAAGGTTATTTTTCTTTGTAACGAGGAGAACATTTGTTAAATAAAATGTTTTTAAATATATTTTGGCCGGTTTTACCCCAGCGTATGGGGTGAATTCGGCCGCCGTGGCTGATTTGACCCTCATAACCAAAGAGTCGAGGTATATGCATAAATGTATTAAAAAATACCACTGAAGCGGTAATATCAGGTAACGCATAAGCTATCATTGTTATTCAACAATCAAATACAATATTAGGCCACAATATTTGAACACTGTACCCGAATATCGCTTGACTTTCCTTGTATAGGCCTAAGTTGTTGGCATCTAATGTATACTAAAATAACATTATATAAATATGTTTTAAATTAAAACTGGGTAACTGGGTATAAAATATCACATTAAAAAAATTAAAATAGGAACTGTGTGCCATTCCTAACACCTCTGGGGTAAATTCGTCCTAGTGGCCGAATTTACCCCCGACACAACCACGGTCTATAAACATCTCAGAGTGCATGGGCTGCCAATTGGAAAATGGATTTCGATAACGAAACTGTCAAAGCGTTTTGCATAATTAAAAACAAATTATTAACATTTTAACAAGATAACCTTAAATTTTTCAGGTTTAATGGCGACAGAATGGAAAAATCGAATCGGCTAAAAATGTTTTTTTATCTTTAATCCGCTTATTATTGTAACAAAGAACAACCGTCTCAATAAACAAGCTTTATATGATATTATACACTAGATGGCAGCATTAAAATCTGCCCTTGCCTGCTGGTTCCCTGGCAATCACCCTGGACGAATTTATCCGTGGCCGAAATTACCCCGTCTTCCCCTACTCCGCAATCAGCATTCAAACACCTCTGGGGTAATTATTTACCCCTCTCCGTCCTGCGAAGGTTAAAGTAAAGCACACAGTAACTTCAAGTAGCTTTTATGAATGCAATGTACGATAATAAAGCAACACTAAAATAATTATGAAAGCTTTTGTCAAATACAAGACTTAAGACCAACTAACAGTTCAGTGTCTTTAAACCCAACTTCTTATAACACACATAACGACAGTTTTCCTTGTACAAGTCTAGTGTAGGTTTTGCACTGGTGAAGCAGCCTTATTTTTTATGTATTTTCTTTATTTTTGATGTAGTGGACCTGATTAGATTAACCTGGTGATTGTTTATAGATGTGGCTTCATGAACTGAAAATAAACAAATGTTATCGCAACAGGCAGCTGAGAACCTTTGTGCATCGTTTTCTGGACCAGCTTTAGATTTGGTTATCAGCTGTTTAGATAAAGGTTCTGGGAATCTGTTAGGTCATATCCTCCTGAAACTCGTGCATTTGTTCTTCCTTTACAATTTTAATCATCTAAAATGCTTAGGATGATGTTCACGTTTAACAAATGCGTGCCCCATCCACAGACCATCGGTTCTTGGTAAAAGTGCATTAACGGGAACCCAGGATTTCACTATGAGGTTCCTTTGGCCCTGCAAAGTAGAGCAAGAGAAAGTGCTGGTGATAGAATGTTGTATTCCTTTATGATCAATGAAATTGCTATTTGAAAGCAGCTAGACGTTTACTCTGCAACAGACAAGTTTGTGAGTAGCCTATGTGGATATGGGGATTGAAATCGTTGATATTGCTATTCTGCCTTGGCTAACGAGGCACATGTATTCCTAATTGACTATTGAAATTAAATGGAATTATCTAAGGGAATTGCAAGAGATACAGAGTAATGAGGGTTTGAGAGCTGCTGCAAATAAACTTCACGAGCGCCATATCCAGTGAAACAGACACAAAATGAAGGTCAAAGTGGCAGCCCAAGCCCCAAGTTCTTTTGTTGCTGATGCAATTGCATTTTGTGATGAGACCATGCAACTACTGAAATTTCAAAACTCCTCAGCAACAGTTAATTTCATTAAAAAGTCTATTGATTGACTTTTTTTATATTTTAAACAGTACATAGGAATCGATTGGCAAAGGGTATAAAGCACCGATGAACTTCCAAAATGAGGGTTTGCTGACCATTTCTGCTTCATGCAGTCCAGTATTTGATGGGGCTCAAACTTGCCAATGGACAGTTAATTAGCAACAGTTAATTTAATAAAAACTATTGATTGACTTTTTGATATTTTAAACATTACTTAGGAATCCTTTGGCAAAGGGGTATAAAACAGATGAACTTCCAAAATGAGGGTTTGCTGACCATTTCTGCTTCATGCAGTCCAGTATTTGATGGGGCTCGAACTTGCCAATGGACAGTTAATTTGCAACAGTTTGTCAAATTTACTTTGACTTCAAGAAACAATATTATAATATTATAATTATTATTATTTAAAATCGAAAATCAAAATCCGTTGATTGTCCCGTCCGTTGTCAGCCACAAACAGTCGACCGTTTGACTTGTCCAGATGAATCCTCCATGGACGTCGTAATCCGTGTTTAGCATTTGTGAGAATTTCTCTCTGAAATTTCAAATCCGAATCCAATAACCAAACCCGACTATTCCTCTGATCAGCGACAAACACGAACCCATTTCCATCGACGGACAACTAGACTGGCCAGTTCATTTGTCCGACGGTCGATCCATATCTACCATCGAATGACTTCTTAAGTTTCCCAGCTGCATCCACTGTACGCACATCACCATAACTAGCGCCATGACAGACCACAAAATGACCATTGGTCAGTTTTATAGCATGCAATGGATAACGAATACTTTCGTCCAATGATAGATATACTTCGCGGATCAATTGTCCATCTGGCGAATATTCATTTAATTTACTTTTCTCATAAACACTTAAAATGACATTCGATTCATCTGTAACATCCCCAATCGTCTCCCGTTGACCATTTCTTTATTAAAATTCCATTTGGATCAACTCTCAGGATTTCCTTCGACTGTTTGGAGTCTTCGTAATCAAAGATGTAGAGACATTTATTTCTGTTGCAGGATGCTATGTCCAGTGGATTAATTAATTCCGTCAAATTCCATTGACGACTGAAACTGAATTTCATCGAATCATAAACTTCAACTTCTGAACTCTCTTACAACAAACAATTCTTTGTCTAAGATCGTCAATCCACTGATAGGCCTATTTTTGCTTTCTTCTGCTTTTCCAAACCAACTTTTCTTCTTCTCTTGACTGGCAATTGTTTTGATCGTCTCAACTAAAACTGGATCCGATTTGTATCGAAGTTCAGCTGAAAATAGAGAAAATATTGTTAACTATCTTAAAATAATAAATAAATGTAGGCCTACTGCTACATTGTATATTTATTTATATAGCTGCGTCGAACTAGGCTGAGAAAAAGATATTAATATCAAGTAATATTTCAATGTCATTAAAACCAGGACATATGTTTTGTAAAATGGTTTGCAAATTAAATATTATTTAGTAGGCCCCCGCTGTGCACAAAGCGTGGACTCCATCATTATTTTTAAATAATATGAGGAACTCAAAAGTCATTCTGTCTAATTTTCGCCTGAAAGGGGCTTTGCCTTATATAATACACGCTTATCCAGTGACTATTCATGGCATTTCCTCGCCTATTATAGAAGATGACTGTGAAATCAAAACCAATTAATTAGTTGACTCTACAAGACAAACATGATTCACTAAATAAATATTATTACTGCTGGCTTAGGTCCGACTCCCAGAAACACAAGAAGCACCTTAACATTTTAACGAGGAGAGTTTACTAAAGTAACCGGGGAACAATGCAACTCATCGTTAAAGAGTTGATAAGAGAGACCTTAACTGGCTGTTGATTAAACAGCATGAAAGTGCGTAGGTATGTATGTATGTCTATGCATGTAGGCTGATGTAGGCCAATGTGTGTATGTTTGTATGTACTTAGGTTTATGTACCTGTATGGACTTTGTACCTTAAAGCACTATCTGCGCAGCCTTGGCAACATGATAGTCATTAAGAACAAAATGTAAATCAACGAGCTAACAGTCACTGCTCAGAGATCAATAGAGTAGTCATGTAGGCTACTGGTTACTTCCCGCAGACATAGAGAGCCTAAACTGTAATCCTATTCAAATTTACTACTAGACACCAGTTCTGAAATTCCAGAATTAAGTTTACGTAGCGTCGAAGAGAATAGAAGGAAAGCCGACGAAACAAGGGGATCACAAGTTCACAAAACACAATAGCCTATCTCAACCAAATGTCAGACATTCTTAGGAATGCAAAATCATCATATTATGGCCTTCATAAATTATATCTGTTGATAGGAACAAGCGTCAAGCTGGCTGTAAAGCAGAGCAAGACTCTGTTGAAGAGGCCCAATTATATGGAACACTTTTGTAAATTTGCACATAGTGTTATTGTGACGCCAGAGGTCAAAAGCCGTCACATGTCGGTTTCTGACTTTTTCTACAATTAATTTGCTTCAAAATGCTTTTTACAGAATGAAAATATCTTTTTTCTAACTGAAGTTATGCTCTTTTGATTCTTTAATTAGTAGGCCTATAGAGTGAGAAAAATCGAATAAAATTGTTTAGAATATTCTTGTCATCAAAGTCCTCATAATCCATTACTTGATTATGCTGCAATTTTTCTGGGCAATAGCGGGCTATATTCTGTATCAAATAATGCATCAAAATCGGATTACTGCTTTGCAAATTATGGCAAATCTACAGACAACTGCTGAAATGAAGAATATTCAATATGTTTGACTATTTCAGCTTCTAGCTCAATATCTAGAAAGCGACAAGCGACGGGTTTTGACCCCCATATAGTAATGAAACTGTGACTATGACATGTTTTGAATTCGCATAGTACAGGTAGGCCTGATGTCTTGAGAATATAATATCCCTGTTTTTTGTTTTTTCTATGCTACCATTTGGTGAAAGATTGATATATAAAAATAGATTATCCTCAAATTTATGGATCAGGTGTATTTCTGTTGCACCAGATTAGGAGATGCACTGTGAGAATTCTGTAATAGGGAAATGCTAATTTCTACACTCGAATTACGTAAGCATGTGAAACTGCTTAAAAGAAAACCGCTAACCTTCGATTTCACCAATGAAGTTGACACAGCTTTCTTCGAGAGACTCCACTGCTTCTGATTTTCTTAAGCGAAAACTGACGGACTGAATATCTCTTTCAATCATGGATTGGCATTGTTGTTGCAACTCAACTCCTCTAACCGATAAGTCGGAAAATGCGCGACAGATGTCACTAGCTGATCCTTTGGCCATTATCGTCTGACAGTAAGAATTGTAAGTTTCTAAGCAAGATGCATATGCATCAATATCATCTGTTGCCATTTGGATTTCTTTCATTTTGCTTTGTATTGTCGAACATAGACTTTGTAGAAGAGAGGCTTCATGCTTATCTATCAACTGTTTCAGTATTTCTTTTCTATTTCCTACATCACATTCTAATTTTTTCACTCTTTCCTGTATGTTTTTCTTCACCTCCAGGAACTCTGTCTGCTTCATCTGAGCTACTGATCCACATTCTTTTATTGCTTGAATATTGCTTTCGATCTGTTTCCTACATTCGCTAACATGAGAACCTTTATGACCATTATCATGGTGATTAACGAAGCAGATGGCACAAACAATTGATTTGCAATCAGCACAATATACATCCAGAACCATTTGGCCATGTGATTCACAAACATTTGATGCCGAATCGGTCATCAAATTTTGACCACTATCATGTTCATTAATTTCTATCAATTTATGATTCTGATTCAATTTAAATTTTCTATGTTGTCTGCAGCATTCTGCGCAATACTTCTGTTTGCAATCAACACAGAACGTGTCAGCTGCTCTTATTTCTCTACCGTCTTCTTTATTGTCCTCTACACATGCATCGCATAGAGATCTTGAAGACGCCGACTGATCTGAAACATTTGCCAGTTGAATCAGCTTCTCAATGAAGAAATGTTTGGGAAGTCCGGGAAATCCTTCTTGTGGAATTTTAAAATGTCGTCTACAGATTGGGCAAGGCATCTCGTCTCCAGGTCCTTTGTTAGTTTTAAGCCCAGTCTCTTGGATACACTTCATGCAGAATGTATGAATGCATGGCAAGACTTTCGGATCGGTGTAGACTTCGGTGCATATACAACATGTAGTTATATCGTCGAGATCACCTTGCTTGTTGATATCACCATGGCTAAATCTTTCGTAGCCATTTTCTAATGTACAAGGATCCTAAAATCGAAAGCACTTTCGATTTCTCTATTGGTATAGGTCTATAGCGTAGCCTAAACGGATCTTAATTTGCTATCAAATATCTAATATGTGGACGAAGAAGAATTTTGATCGAGTAAATGCGACAAACTCCTACAAAATATAGTCTACCTGATCGCAGTTGTAATATCGATCGAATTAAAGTTACGAAACAGGCTAAATTGCACAATGAAAGTCGGCTATTATATTTACTCTAGGCTCTATAGATATAATTATAGCCTCACTAGAATCTTGACTGCTGCTATTCGCTGACCCACTTAATAAAGCTCAACGTATATAATTATGTTCTTTGTATCTTGCATAAACGTCGATGGTATTTTGCATATGACTCTCTTTAATTAGCGTGTGACTCTGATTTAGCCCAAGTCTTACATACACTGTATTTCGTATCGATGACAGCTTTTACTTGGTTGCAGAGTAGCCGGAACAGATATATGGGCATACAAGAATTGACGAAACCAGTAAAAGATTTGAATTGGGATTAACTGTGCAAACAATCAAGACATTGACTTTTGGAAAGCAACACGAAGAACTGAGAGTGAGAATTTAGGCAAAATAATTATGAAATGGAGCAACTCACAATGTTTAAGCTATCTGAGTCTGTAACAACCAAGATAACTATACAGTCTATACTGGTAACCCTTTCTAGTCCCGGCTTTCCAGTGGGGTATGAGGTAGGTCATGCCTAGGTCGGTGAATCAGCATCAGATTGCTTTCTGCAGAATAACTTGACACCAGTTCTAAAGGTATCGAGGCACTATCGGATGAAGGTATTATGAGGTAGAAGTCATCTGCATAGGGCGTACTTAAGTAGACGGTTGAGGAGTGGATAGGGTTTAGACTAGAGATTGCGGTGATGAAGTTAATGGAGTTTCCAAAGTAAGGTTAGTTACTGTTTAACGGCACTGTTGCATAGCAAAGTTTATTGGCGGCGCCCTCCTCCTTTATCCAGGCCTGAGACTGGTACTACCAGTTCTCACCATTCGAATGCAATACCACGGAATCCCCATAGAGCAACAAGTTACGCAAGGCACTCTTTTGAAAAATCTGAAATTATAATTGGTTCTGCAGTGTTAAAACAGGTGTCCAGTTGTGTTGCAATATCAGCAATGCTCGTTCTGCTGCGTAAATTCGCAATTCATATGGAAATCATTATTGTTTTTACGATTCATCGCTATATTAAGAGATCAATGAAAACTAACTAAAGGTGTTTAATTAAATCTATTTTCTTCAAGCTGATTTAACGCCATATCGTAACCGACTGCTAATTCTTGCCTACGACAATTACACAACAATTCTAACGATTTTTTAGTTCTAAATGATTACGAGCACAAATTTTTTTAGTTGTCTATGAGCGATTAGTGGCTCCAGTAAATACTAGCGATTGATAACTTCCAGCGAATTATTACGCTATGGAGTTGATAAAATAATGATGACGACGATGATTATGATGAAAGTGATAATAATTAAACGGTCCAATTCTCAACCTAATTATATGTTTAAAAGTCCTTGTTTCTCCCTGTCTGTCTGTCTGTCTGATATCGACTTTTATGTTACAATGTCAAGTAAGATAAGATCAACGTTAACGGATCTAGTAACCGCAAAATATGCACATGACATGCATAGCAAAAGAAGACTTAACTTAGTCACCTTTAAATCTTAAAGTCCAAGTTTATTTAATGCTTATTTCGATAACTTAGACACCTCTAAATCGTGTAGTCTGAGTTTGTTTAAAGCTTATTTCGCTAAATCGAGTAGATCACATGTTTTAAGTGCCAGAAAGACTATGCCACAGTTTCAGATTATCAGAATAGTTTACGAAAATAAATAGTAGTGGGGTACGGGAGCTGAAAAAAGTTTCACATCGGGTAACCAACGCGCCCCTTTGGTTCCAGATAGTACATGGATAGACGAGTCCAAAAGCCCGGGACACAAATTTTTACGGCCCTCTAGCGGATATGGCAGCCATTTTACAAAATGGCCGACCAAAAAAAATACATATTGTTCAATATCTCAGCTTCTAATTCACTTGAAATCGTGATCTTGGTGTCTAAACATACATATTCAGGGGCAAGGATTCCAACAGAACTAATTGCAAATGCCTACTTACACGAAATTGGCAGCCATTTTCCAAAATGGCCGACCAAAATAAAACTTTGTCAATATCTCAGCTTCTAGTTCACTTAGAATCGTTATCTTGGTGTCTAAACAAACATTTTTGGGGCAAGGATTCCAATTAAACTAATTGCAAACACTTATCTACAAGAAATTGGCAGCCATTTTCCAAAATGGCTGACCGAAATAAAACTATTGTCAATATCTCAGCTTCTAGTTCACTTAGAATGGTAATCTTGGTGTCTAAACATACATATTTAGGCACAAGGATTCCAATAGAATTAATTGCAAACACTTATCTACACCAAATTGGCAGCCATTTTCCAAAATGGCCGACCAAAATACCCATTGTTCAATATCTCAGCTTCTAGTTCACTTGGAATCGAGATCTTTGTGTCTAAACATACATATTTAGGGACAAGAATTCCAATAGAACTAATTGCAAACACTTATCTACACGAAATTATACATGTAGTAAACATACCCCTACACCACTGCGCCCCAGTTGTATTGTGTTGTATTGTATTGTATTGTACTCCATGTTTATATTGCGACCGAGCCACCCGCAGTAAAGGTCCTCAAAAAAAATAATTATGATCATTTCCAGTTTTCAAAAGACAAATAAGTATGCAAGCTCGGCTATTAATATCGGGTATAACTTTTTATTTACCTCAAAATGTGCGCAAATGAACCTCTTACAGCTACCTAAAATGTCAAAATTAAATTCTATATGGAACAAGTTTGTGAATCAAAAAACGTACGGGGGTGGTAACCACCCCTCCCCTTGGTAGCCCGAGGGTTAATTCTCGACTTGAACGACTCGACTTAACTTTCCAATGAAGAGAAGACATTCAGTCCCAGTTGAATCCGGAGGCATATGCACTCTTATGATGTTGCACGAAATCCGATAAAAAGGTGTCTAAATTGAGCAGCATACATCATTTGTAAAATCAAGTGTTTAACGACATCTTGTGGATGACAGGGCCGTTGACGTCACTTGAGAGTTCAGCGACATCTTATGGCATGTTATCTTATGTGATGTTATCTGGGGGCACCACTGTTTCTGCTCGTTCTCTTAAAACTTTACTTTTTTCGAGGGCCCTTCTCACTGGAAGCGCCTCTGATTAGGTTGTACTGCGAGAGGCGCTTTATAAGTCCGTAAATAGAATAGAATAGAAAATGCCGTTGACGTCGAAAAATATTAATTACCGTCTCTATGACGTAATTGTAAACAGCCATGATATTATCCTGCATTTGAACGCAATATCACAATATAGTAGAAAAGAATGATTTTTATTAAATGTTTTCAAATTTAGAATCGTATTTCATCTAGAAGTTTCTGCTGTTTAATGACATCTTGCAAAGACCGTTGACGTCCATAGAATTATAATTTTTGGACAGTTTCACCCAATCACCTAAAACTCCTTTATACGACGTTATGTGACTAAAGTTTGAAGGCGTAATTTGAGGGCCAGGAAAATGTCGCATCTTATTATATAACAAACAGGTTCAGTTAATTATTATTATGAAGGCAAATCGACGAACAATTATTTAAAAAAAATTGTCTGTGGAGATTTAAGACACCATATTTAATATCAGAAGACAAAATTGATGTCGGGCGATATCTGTTTAAAAGTGTGGGGATAATCGGATATACAATTATTTTCCTCTAAATATAGATTCATTGAGTTTCACCGTATAACGGCAAAGGTTTCGATGACCAATGGCAACGTCACGCGATGCAGAATTTGACATGGTACGCATCTGGAAATATAAATAACTTCGAGGAAAGTGTTTTAAAGGTGTGTTGTGAAAGCAGTCCATTATGTGTTGCGGTGACATTTGTTCTTCTGCTAGAACAATATTATTTACATTACATCTTCGTCTGCAGACTGTAGATTTAGATGGCTTTATAATAATATTCAGTTGTCATAAGCAGTCTCGTGTAAAAAATTTAATATTCATAATTATACGGTTTCCATTCGACCAGACAGGAAGATAATTATATATAATCCGAAGTGATTGGCGCAATGGTATTTCGATAAAAAATTCTATTTTCAGAATAGCAAATACTATTTTATTTGGTATTTTCAAAAAATTGCTGAGAAGTATTTTTTAAAAGTATTTTGGGTCTTTGGAGTGACCTCGACCAACTGGTGGAGTTTCAATTTACCGACAAGCAGCAGACGAATATCTGTTCTATGTTCACCCGGTGGCTCTAGGAATAGCTGGACCTGCGTCATCAACCATCATTGAGGGACTGCTGGCGGTGCCTTAACGTGTGATGCAACACTATCGTCGCTGCTTCATCCATTTAGACTTTTAACTTGATGCTATCTGTCAACTATGGATGGGAATCCGTTGGTTTGGTTCCACGTCTGTGCGTGGGCCTACCACTGGGGATTCTTCTAGTTTTAATTGTTTATAGGCTTGCAGCCATTTCCATTTGAATTTTTGACGGAAACTCAGCATACACAAAACATATTCAGGTGTATGTAGGGCCTGCGAATCAGACCAATAAGAATTTATTAATAAGACATTTAATAATAATTGAAGTCTCTTCTGTTGAAGCAGATGATAGACAAAACGGCTCATATGAAAGAGTAATGTTTAAATCAAATCTCCTGCAATGCAATGTATTGTATTGTATTGTATTTAAAATTTTGTACAGCGCCTCTTACAGTATAAGCTATTCAGAGGAGCTCTCAGCGCGAAAACGTCGAAGAAATAAAAAAAATCTGCAAGCAGCGTCTTGATGAGGGAGAGACCCCAGCCGAAATCTTAGAGCCTATAAAGGGCAAGTTATTCTAAGAGAACCACAATAGCAAAGGCGCAATGTTGGGTCATAGCAGTCCTTGCCCGAGGGATAAAGATATCAAGACGGTCAAGAGAGCGGAGAGGACGAAGAGAAACAGCAGAGATGAGCTTGCACATCAGATCACAAAGGTACTTGGGAGCCCGTCTTTGATGAGTTCTGGAAACAATCAGCAATCTTGTACCGGATTCGAGAAGCAGTTCATCAATCATATAAGTTGAAATGTGAGAGAAGCGAGGATGGCGGGCAATAAGCCTAGCTGCCGAGTTCAGGACCGACTGAAGGGAGGATAGTCGTACCCTGGGAAGACCAGCTAGTAACGAATTATACATGTAGTAAACAATGCGATAACAGATGAATAATACTATGGCTGTGAAAACAGAGGAGGAGACAGATCTTCTTATAGCACGCCAAATCCCTTGCAATGCAGTGTAAGAAGTATGTGAGGTTTTAATGAGTAGCTGTGGTGCTTTTGCTTCGTCTAGTGTCCACGACATCGATCTCTGGACACCCCTCTAATACGAAGCAGCAGCGCTCGTGAATAAACAGGTTCCCACGCTCAGCTTTACAGTAGCTCTATAGATATTTTGAGTTTACGATTGCGATCTAACATTCTTCAAAAGATAACCGCTGGGATACGGAAATGGATTGGCTACACGTTATGGTGAAAGATGAAGAAAACTCTACTCTGGATGTAAATAAATACAAGCTCGATTTAGACACCTTAAAATAGATGATGACGTCGACTATAATAAACGTCAGTCGGGTTCAGGCGTTAGATAATGAGTCTGTCAACGGCCATTGTAACCATATTAAGATGTCGTTAAACTTTTGGAATAAATAAGTAAACAGGCGTTAGATACGAAGTTACGAACGCTCCATGACCACTGAAAGAACTGTAAACAATCTCCTAACGACATCAACGGCCTTTGGTGGCATAAAATGTCATTTAATTAATTAAGCTAATATAATTAAAATAGTAACTTCACCGCTGTTCGTACTCTAGTAGTGCCAGATCAGCCTGGAGCAAGAGGGATACGATCGCAGTATGTAAAGAAAAAGATGGTCAGAGCATAAAACAAACGAAAAGTTGGGAAAGGAATGATTTCCGATGGCAAATGTAATAGGAAGACAGAGGAAGTGAATTGGTCAAATGCTGAGAGAAGACTCCCTCCATGGAAGGAAGAACGGAGGCAAAGAGAACAAGAGGAAGAAGACCTGCATGCATCGAGAGAATTGGCGCCATTGGACGTTGGAACCTGGACAAAAGCAAAGAACTTGATTAAGTCCTCAGCTGCAATCGATTCAAAAGCTAATATTCTACCGCTGACCTTACTCTGGTAGCGCCAGTCCAAAGCATGAAAAAGGAGGGCGCGCTAATCATGTTTTGCTGTGACATTGCGTCGCTTAACAGTAACTAACCAATTCTACACACTGAAAGTAAATACGATAACATAGAGTACCATACGGAATGTTTTCCAATCGATATTATTATCGACATTTAATTTGATGCCGCAAGATGTCGTTAAGTGCTGTAGAAACTAATAAACGAAGAAATAAAGCTTTGAATTTTAAACACCTTTAATAAGACTCCCATTTTGTCAATATATTCAAAAACCTCGTTTATTGACAGTTTTTTTTTTTTCCGCCTTGGATTCTATTTCTGATAAGATATTGACGACTTAAATACGTCAAAAACTTTAAAGTCGTCAATATCTTATCAGAAATAGAATCCAAGGCGGAAAAAAGAGAAAGAAAAACTGATGAAAACACTATACGAAAATGAACTGGAATACATCAAAAACTTTAAAGACGTCAACGGCCTTTGTTGCTAAAAGATGTCGTTAAACATTTGATTAATAATAATAGTTGAAACATTAGATTAGCAAGATCGATGATCACGCAGAAATCCCAAAGAAGCTCGAAGTCAATAAATTATCCGCAACCATTATCTAACTAGATGTTTGCCAGTCCTAAGACGGTTATTTACTTCGACACTTAATACGGAGTAAGTTAAATGGCATAGTTGATTGTTTAATGTATTACGAAGTTGTGTAATAACAAAGC
Organism: Aporrectodea caliginosa; assembly: GCA_020284085.1. Taxonomy (NCBI): domain Eukaryota; kingdom Metazoa; phylum Annelida; class Clitellata; order Crassiclitellata; family Lumbricidae; genus Aporrectodea; species Aporrectodea caliginosa. The sequence continues at coordinate 565,027 of JACEVL010000166.1, read as the reverse complement.
TTAGCGTTGCCCTCCTTCTTTCTCCAGGCTTGGGACTGGCACTACCGGAATACGACAGTTGCGGAGTTTATTTAAGTGCAATGGTGGACGCTTTATGTTGAAGGATAAGCACAAACATAGTCTTGAGGCACACAAATACGATCTCAATTTGGACACCATAAAATAGATGGTAAGACCGGGTATTTATAGTCGTCGGTCGCTGTTTTCTAAGGTTCCGAACTTCTGTTGAAAGTGTGCACACATTTTGCAAAGATATCAACGAATACATTAAACCCGTTTTGTAGAAATAATTATGATCGAATTCTCACCATAATTTCAACATGGTGTAGCTTTGTTTTATTTTGAAAAGTTTCACCGTGCGTACGCTATTATACTGGAGCACATCATATAATTCTGTGCATCATAGAGGTCCTGAGTGGCCGAGTGGGTTGGTAGCCTGCTCGCCGCGCCGGCGGCCCGGGTTCGCTTCCCGGTCGGTCGGTTTATCAGAAATTAATTTCTCGGATCTTTACTGCGGGTGCCTCGGTCGCAATATAAACGTGAGTACAATACAATAAAATACAACACAACACAATACAACTGGGGGCGCGGTGGTGTAGGGGTATGTTCGATGCCTTGCAGCTGGAGGGTTGTGGGTTCGAATACACCTCAAAGCTGCCGCGTAGGGACCCTGGGCAAGTCCTTCACTCGCAATTGCTCATGCGCTTCGGCGTGAAACTCCGACTCAGCGTACGCGCAGTAGTCGGGAGCGCCTCTGAATGGGAAATCTGTGAGGGGCGCTATAACAAGTGTTCAAATACAATACAATACAAGCATGGACAGTGTCATCTGGATCCATTTTAATTGTCGTTAAACAATGAATAATAGTGATCATTTTAAGACACCTTTTATTCGGATATTTTTGATGCTATATATCGTACATTTTGACAACGGAACCTTTCCTTCTTGTGGGGCGCGGTGGTGTATGGGTTGGTTCGGTGGTGTACAGTATCTTCGGTGCCTTCCAGCCGGAGGGTTGAGGGTTCGAATCCAACTCAACCTATCGCGTAGGGAACCTGGGCAAGTCCTTCACTCGCAATTGCTCATGCGCTTCGGCGCGAAACTCCGATTCAGTATTCGCGCTATTGTCAGGAGCTCCTCTGAGTGGAAATCTTGAAGGGGCGCTATAACAAGTGCTCATTCATACATACAAACATACATACATACATACATACATACATACATATATACATTCATACATACATACTTACACACATACATACATAAACACGTATATACATTTATCTAGCTTTGTCGGATCACTAAGCAGTGACTTTGTTTCCATTGTTTAACGAAATCTTATGCATAAGTGAAAATTAAATTGCAATTAATTGTTTAGCAACATCTGTTGTATTCTCGTTATTACTGAAACCGGAACTATTATAGTAAACGTAGCTGTGGACCAAACGCGATTTACGAAGATATACCTAAACTTAAACACTTTTAAAAGGTGTCTAATTTAACGGTTTCATTCCATTATTGAGTGCGGGTGGATGTGGTTAGTTGGAGAATAACCAATCAAACTCCAGATAAATCTATTCTTCATAGAGGCATCTACTTACTTACTTTCCGATTTATTTATTATCCAACTTATTTTCTTTCGCCAAAATAATGAGGCAACCGTAATTACTCATACGTCAATGAATGAATAAAATTCAATAAATTAATGAATGAACTTATTAATGAACGAATGGGTGAATCAATTAATTAACAAATTAATTAATTAACCAATTAGTGATTGAATGAACGAATGAATAAATAAATTAATTAACGAATGAATGAATGAGTCAGTCAGTCAGTCAGTCAGTCAGTTAGTCAGCTAGCCATCCAGTAAGCGAGAGAGTGACAATACAAATGCAACAAAATACTTCAATCAGATGCCTTCTCTTCTTAGGTCTCGAACCCCGTATCTGTATTCGTTGGGACATCCAGAAGTACGCACGAGATGCCTGCGACCTCGGTGTCCGCTACATCGGCGGTTGCTGCGGATTCGAACCCTATCACATCTGAGCGATCGCTTAGGGACTAGCCACAAGACGTCCCTAAAAACTCGTTTCTACTCAATTAACAACGTCTTATGTCTGCTATTGCTGTTGATACGAAGTTATTTATAGCTTAACATTACACCGTTTTAAAGGTGTTTAAATAGAGTTTTTTCAGCGAAGTTATTGGACGGCATTGCCCGTTGATATCAACCCTACCTCAGCGTATAATTTACTTTATAATAAATAAAGTTATAGCTGATTTATATTTCAGTGTTCATCGACAACTTACGGCTGATACAACATACGTCATCGCAATTTTACTTTATAATTAATAAAAGTAATAGCTGGTTTATATTTCAGTGTTTAACGACATATTGAGGCTGCCAGACCCCGTGTCAATGACACCATCGATCGCGCATACTTCGCCTATTATGAGTGATTGAATAGCGTTAACGAACATATTTATACAATAATGGGTACTTGTCGGTTAATTCACCCCATTTCGCTTTTCCAATGGTAATGTGTTGCCCACGTAAAATTAATTCACCCCATCAAACCGGTGTCGAAAACACAGCACGATGGTATAGAAAGACATCTTTTAATTATAACTATTCTGATTAAAGCGAAGTTCAGAAACATTTCTACCATGCAGATGGGTGTACCGTGGGACTGTTTTTATATCTGTCTTCTAATGACGACACTAACCCTAACCCTGACCCTAGCCGACCTCGCGACGGAAAGTTTTAAGTTATAGTCCCTGTCAGTTACGTTGAGGTTACGCGTCGTTGTTACGCGCCGTGAGGGTCGGTTAAGGTCAGGGTTAGGGTTAGTATCGTCCCTGTTTTCTAATGACGAAACTGTCTCGGGTTGACCTGCAATATACACGGGATATATACAGGGTGGCGCAAAGAAAGTGGGACCGCCTAGTATAATTTCAAATAATAAATTTATTTTTAACGTTTTCTTCCAAGAAAAACAAGTAAATTGTTGCCAAATACTAATTTATACCAAATCAGAAATAAAATTCAATATATCTTCCTCGGTTCTCAACAGTTTTTTCTAAACGTCTGCGCCACTGGCCAATGGTGCTGTTTAAAAACCGCTGAGATAATTTTGGCCACTCTTCAACAATGGCCAGTTTCAATTGATTTATTGTTGCAAATTTACGACGAGGGTAGACTTTTTGTTGGAGGGCACCCCAAATAGCATTATCTAGTACCGGGTTTAGGTCCGGGCTATTTGGGGTCCACATGTCTGGTTCGATGAAGGTGACATTCTCCCCAAGAAGAAAGTTGATGTTTCTTGCCGTGTGCGAAGGAGCTCCGTCCTGTTGCAGTGTCTCGCATTGACGATTACATCTCGCTCGAATATCCGTGATATGCCAGTTTCGCTTTCAATTTCTCGTGGACTCTTGTGGCTGACTGTGAGGATCATCATCCTGGCTGCATATCAGCTCACTCACACGCCGAATATATTCCGTGCTGTTCGAACGAACTTCGGGCAGCCGTTTCCTGATTTACGGAGCTCCTTCGCAGTTCGCACACGGCAAGAAAGTTGAAGAAACACTACTTGTTAGAGTCGTACCATCGGCAATAATTATTTTTACAAAGTCGACTAAGACTTGTTTTACTCCAGCTTTATTTGGAAACTCAGCATTGCAACAATAAATCAATTAAAACTGGCCATTGTTGAAGAGTGGTAAAAATTCTCTTAGCGGTTTATAAACAGCAGCACTGGCCAGTGGCGCAGACGTTTAGAATAAAATGCTGAAAACCTAGGAAGACACCTTGAATTTTATTACTGATTTGGTATAAATTAGTATTTGGCAACAATTTACTTGTTTTTCTTGGAAGAAAAAGTTAAAAATAAATTTATTATTTGAAATTATACTAGGCGGTCCCACTTTCTTTGCGTCACCCTGTATATAAACTGGAAGTGTTTCATATGACGTATTTTCCCGTATCCCTTTGTAAGGAAGACTTAACAGTTGACACACGAAAAGGATAATTACTCCCTAAACTTCGTTGACCCGAAGACAGGAGCCAATACACAAAGAATTGAGAGGTCACGAAAGGCGGCAAAAATTAGAATTAAAATGAAGAAACGCGTAAAAATTTATTCGTGTGCATGAACAGGCAAGGTAGACGCAAGAATGAAATGGGGTGAATTAACCAATGAGATATTATTATCATCGCTAGAGCCCGTATGACGTATGTTTCCTTCAGGTCTCGGCGAAGCCACAATCGCTAAGCGACCTTGACCCAACGAGTATGCATTCTAAATATAGATATCGATGTTTACTTTGGGTAGCCTATCACAGCTGATGTTGCACTGTGAAATTAAGCTTGCCTGACGTCAGCCAGCGCTCATTAACATAACTGGTGACGTGTCCACGCAATAAACGTCAACGATGACGTCGATTTCTCGATCCTGTGCATGTCATTCTAACGGAAACAGTTGCAAAAACGACCTTGGCCCTTGAGGTATACGTTTTGAATCGGCGGCTTCAAAAATAACGGCCGATCATCCCTCTAGTGATATATTTATATATTATACATCTCTATGGAATTAACCGACAAGGTAGACGAGAAAATGAAATGGGGTGAATTAACCGACAAGTACCCAATAATGTTTAACCGCTAAGTGGATCAGAGAATCAATTAAATAGCTAATGTGGAGATATGACATACTAGACATAACATCTTTTCAAGCATTACGACACCTTTTTCTGCTGTCTTCTTGCAAAAATAAATACAATTTAGGCGACGTCCCGTTGATTGTGTGCCTTTCCACTGATTATAGCGTTCTGAAAAGGTTTCGAGCGATTGAGTTACTGTTGTGTAGAGCCGTGACAATTATGCATCTAATTTACTTATCGTGATCGCAATCGTAAATTCGGAAACTGCTAAGCCACTAACGCGCTATTTATGCAATAGTTCAAGTAGTAGTTCAATTGGTTGTTGCAGTAGTAGGCTGAGCAATTGTATAATATATAATATATGGTGGTGTTAGGAATAGTAGTAAAAGTAGCGCAGTAGTAATAATAGCATTGACAGCAGAAGTAGAAGTAGTAGTGGAAATAGTAAAAGTAGTATTGGTAGTAGAAGTAGCGGTTCTAGCGCTAGCAATACTAGCCGCTACTACTACTACAACAATCACTACTACTATTACTACCACTTCTACTATTTGTCAGGACAGCTCGGATGCAGTGCGATTGAAATCTCACCCAAAACACACCAAACCGTAACATACTAATCTAATCTAATCGAAATTCATCAAATTTAATTCAATTTAAAAATAATCTAATCTAATGTAAGATACCCTTTCCTTATCTTAGTAACTTCAATGCAATTTAATGTGACACAATATAAAGAAGCATAGCATAAAATAATACAATATAATATCATATTCTCAAATGTAATCCAGTCTATACATAGACAAATCTAATCTAATCCAATCAATACAAAGATAATTATGGAGGACTATTCAGTTCAGATGGACAAAAGACATTATTGAATCCATCTTTTTGAATCCAAGACGGAAAAAAGATAAAGAAAACTTATGAAAACACATGAAAATGAACTGAAAACTTTAAAGATGTCAGCGGCCTTTGTTGCTAAAAGACGTCGTTAAACATTTGATTAATAATAATTGAATCCATCTGATGTAAATAAAGGTTACGTATATAACGTCATTTTGAACGGCTCTGGCAGCCGCAAGATGTCGTAAATAATAAAAAGTAATCCAGGTTTAGCGCCACTGTCTTACGCTGGTAGGGCCAATCCCAAACCTGGAGAAATTAGGAGGGCGACGCTAATCACCTTTCTTAGTGTACACCTTTAATATGAGAAATCAGTCTACTATATTAACCAACGGTTGCGTTAAGCAATTACTTTCGGCGGAAACGGCCTATGTTGTCATAAGCTGCCGTTAAACTGTGGATCCAATCCAAGCAATTACTTGATGAATCGTGTTTAGGAAATGTGGTAGTGGTTACAGTTTAACCACATTGTGCGATAACAAATATCTTTAAAAGTACACACGAAGTATCGTGATTTTGTCCAGCCTGTCCCCTTCATCTTGCTAATGGAACTCACTATAGTGCTTAATGATAATTATGTGTATTTGTGCTAGTGCCTGTACGTGAGAGCGTGGTATACTTATGTCAAAAAGACACAGTGTGTGTGTGTGTGTGTGTGTTTGTGTGTGTGTGTGTGTGTGTGTGTGTGTGTGTGTGTGTGTGTGTGTGTGTGTGTGTGTGTGTGTGTGTGTGTGTGTGTGTGTGTGTGTGTGTGTGTGTGTGTGTGTGTGTGTGTGTGTGTGTGTGTGTGTGTGTGTGTGTGTGTGTGTGATTTTAAAAATAAAATTCGCCATAATTATTTCAAATCAATTATTTCTATGAATTTACTATTGCGGAGATTATTGTTTCCATGGTTATTTTGGATATATGCTTTACTGTTTATTTTACCTGCAGCGTTTGAATTTGAAAATTGTCCATTACGTTACCGTCACTTTCACACAGGGTCGAAAATAACATTATAGAAATAAGACTACAAATGATAGTTTTTCAAGAACTTTATGTGTTTCGTAAACAGCATTGAAACGCCTTTCATTTAATAAGTTTGTCATTAAATGAAACAGTACTTATTGTGGCTAAATGAATTATTTTCAGCTGTCACCTGAAATAATGCCCACTCCGTTATCGTACATAAATCTGTGCGCTACTACTTCCTTACCAACATCTGGGTCTGGTGCAAATTAGTCAGACCATTTATGACGTCTGTGCTTGTGTATACTTCGTTTATATGCTGACTTTTCGAATAGATGCGGTAATAATTTGGTTCGAAAGGTGTAATCTACGCATGATACGTTTAATAGGCGCTCACTCCGTTACCAAGAATTAATCTACATTGAAGATGCTCTTGTAGTCAACAATTACCAGGTTTCATCTCCTAAATGAACAAAATTGATATGTTGAAAAATGTGTTCCGAAACGTGGGCGATAATAAGTTTATTTCATGTTATGTTGACATTGTCCACTCCGTTACCTGTCCACTCCGTTACCTCTTACACAGTAACGTATTGGATATTTTGGTAACGGAGTGGACATGTAGTTGTAACGGGGTGGACATTTCTTTTAAAAAAATGTTTTATTACAGCAATATCTTTACTGATTTTTTTACTTGTGTGTTAAGATAGAATTGATATTCCTTTTATATATCTTCATAACTATACATGACATGTGTGAAACATAACTACAAAGTTTTGAGGATTTATATGTTGAGTAAAAGTGGAGGTAACGGAGTGGACATTTCTTTTAGTGCCAGACAATGCTGTACTGCATATAACTGACTCATACTGAGTCGATACTATGAGTTTACTAAAAAATGTAGATAAGTGACATAATATAGTTCAGTGTAGATTTAGTTTTCATTAAAATTTATGGAAAAGCAAGTTTGGTAACGGAGTGGACATTGCTAATTTTGGTGTTGTCAAAGTACTTGTAAAAACTGAAGAAACTAGAATATTAGTGTGCAACAGAACCCATATTTCTTAACTACATACACTACTGGTCAACATAAAATGAATAAATTATTCATTTTAAAGAAAAAAATTTCTTGCATCTCCAGAAGTGAAATTGATCTAGCCTAATAGCAGAAAATGTCTCACTTAGGAATCCTTTGGCAAAGGGGTATAAAGCACCGATGAGCTTGCAAAATGAGGGTTTGCTGACAATTTCTGCATCATGCAGTCCAGTATTTGATGGGGCTCAAACTTGCCAATGGACAGTTAATTTGCAACAGTTTGTCAAATTTACTTTGATTTCAAGAAACAATATTATAATATTGTAATTATTATTTAAAATAAATCGAAAATCAAAATCCGTTCATTGTCCGATTCGTTGTCAGCCACAAACAGTCGACTGTTTGACTTGTCCAGATGAATCCTCCGTGGACGTCGTAATCCGTGTTTAGCATTTGTGAGAATTTCTCTCTGAAATTTCAAATCCGAATCCAATAAAAAAACCCGACCGTTCATCCAATCAGTGACCATCACGAACCCATTTTCATCAACGGACAAATGGAACAGACCATCCATTTGTCCAGATTTACCACCGAATGACTTCTTAAGTTTCCCATCTGCATCCACTGTACACACATTGTCCTGATCACAGAACGCAAAATGACCATTGGTTAGTTTTATAGCATGCCATGGAAAATGAATATTTTCGTCCAATGATAGATTTATTTCACGGATCAATTGTCCATCTGGCGAATATTCTTTTAATTTATGTTTCATATAAACACTTAAAATGACATTCGATTCATCTGTAACAGACAGACCGTTTCCCCAATCGTCTCCTGTTGACCATTTCTTTATTAATTTTCCATTTGGATTAACTCTCAAGATTTCCTTCGACTGATCATCACATTTGGAATCGAAGATGTAGAGACATATATTTCTGTTGCAGGATGTCATGTCCCTTGGAGAAATTAATTCCCTCAAATTCCATTGACGGCTGAAACTGAATTTCATTGAATCATAAACTTCAACTTCTGAACTCTCTGCACTCACAACAAACAATTCTTTGTCTAATATCGTCAATCCACTAATACGTTTGCTTTCTGCTTCTTTTCCAAACCATCCTTTCTTCTTCTTTTTACTGGCTTTTGTTCTGATCGTCTCAACTAAAACTGGATCCGATCTGTATCGAAGTTCAACTGAAAATAGAAAAAATATTGTTAACTATCTTAAAATAATAAATAGCTGTAGGCCTACTGCAGCTAAAATGGTAAAGGCCTATTTATCTAGCTATATTGCATAGGCTATTTATCTTGCTGCGTCGGACTAGGCTGAGGTCAAAGAACATAATTATTACATCACATCAAGTAATGTCATTAACACCAGGTCACATTTTTATATTACAAGTAAATCCTATCTACCTATGAGTGGCATTGATTACTAAACGATTTTTTTTCTAATTTAATTCGCTGCCACTGTTGGAAAGTAGGGCAACAACTGGTCTGTAGGCCATAGGAAATATCCCAAGATTGCTGTGCAAATTACCTAGATCACAAGTCGACCCTTAAAATCCCAAGATTTTGGGATAATCCCAAAAAGTGGAGGCCTTGGTGACGTAAATTAGATGAATTTTTGGAAGAACGAAGATAACGTAAGGGACATCAGACAAAAATAAATTAAACCCTCATGCGAACGAGGAAAATGCAACTTAATTTGAACAAAGGAAAAATGATTGGTGGTCAGGCTCCTTTTTTATTTGGGTTCTTCATAGGTAACAGTGTATTTTATATGCCCGTTTTCCAACATGTTATTAGAATAACAGAAAATAACAATGTATCAGTCTCTCCAAGCAATACAAATCATTTCTATGATGAATTTGAAACTAAATGTTCAGTTATAGTATTTTGTCACAGTCTGGCGTAAACGTTTGATCGACTCAATGATAATCTATCTATAAAATAAAAAATAAATAAAGAAACCATTAATTTAGTCTAGTAAAATTAGTACTGATTGGTGGGTGTTATGTTCACATGCTACATGACTGTTTTCTATAAAATATCTCTCACAAAACAATGAATATACTGTAATTGTAAGCAGGTTAGTCTTGCTCTTGTTTGCTTCGATCACATGTGTACAGCGCAGCAGACACTGGTTTGTAGTATGTGCGGCATCTGTACTTTGTTATCTATCCTTCTTGCCACACAGGTAGCATCGTCGTTTTGTACCCTCCTCTTCCTGCTTCTGTTGAGTAACAATCTGAAATCTGGCGGCCAAGATTGCACGCTGCACTGCACTGTTTCTGACTGTGGCTTGCTTGCTCTGGTAGTGAGTGATCCACGGCACTGTGAGAGATCTGGCAAGCTGGTTCAAGAACAAGCGCCGTTTGAAGCGCTTATTCATCTCTCCCATTCTGGGTTGTTCAATATCCAGATGATCATTACACTGAGTGCCGAAATGTCAACGACATTGAAGAAGCAAACTGGCCATCTGTTAGACCTTAGTTTGACAGACTCAGCCGATATTATCTTCAGGGTCTCCTAAGCACTCAGTCTTTTTGGTCGTTTAGATGTGCTCATTGTTACTCAACAATATAGCAACAAAGACATATAACCGATTTGAGAAAATATAATATTTAAAAAAGTTATGCAGCAAAAATTGGCAGGGGGGTCTGTTCGGATAAGGGTTAATAATGACACTTACAGGTTTCTCTTGTCACCTAAAAATAAGACGAAAAAACTGTGACAAGAAATAAAAACCAGATTTTCTGAAAAAAAACCCCAAAAACGGTTTTAACAACTATGTTTATTGTTATTGATGATGTTGTTATTATTATTATTATTATTATTATTATTATTATTATTATTATTATTATTATTATTATTATTATTATTATTATTATTATTATTATTATTATTATTATTATTATTATTATTATTATTATTATTATTATTATTATTATTATTATTATTATTATTATTATTATTATTATTATTATTATTATTATTATTATTTTTATTATTATTATTATTATTATTATTATTATTATTATTATTATTATTATTATTATTATTTATTATTATTATTATTATTATTATTATTATTATTATTATTATTATTATTATTATTATTATTATTATTATTATTATTATTATTATTATTATTATTATTATTATTATTATTATTATTATTATTATTATGAGAATGAGAATGAGAATGAGAATGAGAAGAGACAGTTAACATAAAAAAGCGTTAGTGTTGTTGTGACCATCGCACTCCTCCTTCTGATAGTTTCGACATAGTGCCCTGGAAGGCGACTGCGTTGAATCGTTGAACAGTCACCGACAGGCTCTGAAAGAGGAAGCGTGTCTCACGGTTATTATTATTATTATTATTATTATTATTATTATTATTATTATTATTATTATTATTATTATTATTATTATTATTATTATTATTATTATTATTATTATTATTATTATTATTATTATTATTATTATTATTATTATTATTATTATTATTATTATTTCATTAATCGGATTGAATCTCGGGTCTTTAAAATCCACGGCACTCTAAAATCAGAGTTCTAGGGCCCCATTGTAGCAAGGCATGCGACAGCGTTGAACATTTTATTATTATTATTATTATTATTATGAACGTTGTACGAGACATCAGCTATCATCTGTTCAGGATTCGCCGCTCGTCGGATCCCGGCAGCCTTGACATGGTGCCCTGGAAAGCCACTGCGTTGAAGCGTTGAATCATCACTGAAAGGCCTTGAAAGAGAAAGCTTGTTTCGCGAATGTCGCCAGTAGTTTTCGACAGTCGGCGTCCGGTCTCCGATAAGAAGTCGAGGCCCTCGCTGTTGAGGGGACCGAAGGTTTCTATGGCGACAGGTACGAAGGTGTATCTCTTCTCCAGCTCAGAGTATCTCACGTGCTTCCTTGTGGCGGCCATCTCTGCCGCCCCACCAGCAGCGGCCGCTGTCTCCGAGATGTACGAGGCGGCCACCGTGTCCACCACAGTCGCATCCCATAATAAGGCCCGTCCACCACTCCACGGTATTAGGGTCTGCCCGTCCGGTCTTTTGCCATCCGATCTGGTCAGGCCGGACGGCTCTTTGACTGCCGGGATGCCGGCTCGGTTGAGGCTACGATGGATGAGATCATTGATGTTGCTGTGCCTAGCTTGTCGACCGAATCCCAATGAGCACGACAACCCATGTGTGCCTCTTGATGAAACGGAAGCACCGCATGCGCACACGTGTGGCTCACAAATGGCCACACCTAAACGCAGACCGACCGCCACCCTTACGGCCTCGTCCTCCAGTCTGAGGTCGTATGCAACGAGCGGGAGAGCATGAAGCCAATCCGAGGCGTGCGGTGACTTTGAGGCCTTTAGTCTCGCTTGGTCGTATGGGTCCTGTAGTTTATCTTCGATAGCCAAACAAACAGTGTTCAACAGCGGTCTATCCCAAAAATTATTATTATTATTATTATTATTATTATTATTATTATTATTATTATTATTATTATTATTATTATTATTATTATTATTATTATTATTATTATTATTATTATTATTATTATTATTATTATTATTATTATTATTATTATCATTATATTTTTTAGCCCGAGGTAGAAATAATCCCTCAGGCTCTTAGAAACTATATGACGAGCGTTTTCATTCTGGAGTTAACGGTCAATTGCGTAAAGGTGCCTCGAAATGCAACAACATTAAATCGCTGCGTGCAAATAGAAAGACGCTGAAACAAGCGTGCTGTCTCATTATATTTATTCATTTTTAAAGCAATTTGTCATTCCCTAACTCTCTTTCTCTGTCTTCTCTATTTTGTTTTACTTTCACAGAAGATCAGTTTCGTTACTTTGTTTAGCAAATTGACTTTGTGGGCTTGTTTTCGTTTGCTTCAAATCAATTTCTTCTGAAAATAACAACAATAACCTACAGTTGACCATATGATGTGCCCTTGCGCAGTAATACATAGGCTATAGGCCCTATGCCTTAACCCTCGGGCTACCAAGCTTTTTTTTAAATCGGCTACCAAGGGGGGGGGTGGTTACCACCCCTGGATTTCGTGTTTGGTTTCACATATCATAACTTGTAATATAGCATTGGATTCAGCATTCATTTCTGCACAGAATGGTATATTTAGTTGTACATTATGTGAATGCACCTCGATATTACAGCACTTTTAACAACGGAACCCCCTTAATTAGTGATATTTTATATTATTGCGTACATTTTTTACTTTTTGGATAAACAAATATAAGATTATGTGTGTTTTGAAACTGATCTATGTATAAAATACACACAATCATCCCTACACATGTTTATATAGTATAAATGTACATCCATTACATATATCCATACATATATATCGGTTTACGTTGTAATGCTGTATTCAGCCATTTTCACACATATTTCTCTTCTAGGAAGAATAGTCAATAGTATTTAGTATTTAGCCTAACGCAGACTTGTCAGAGTGACGCCGCCCCTAACGAAGGCCTAGGGGCGGCACCGGAAGCCAAGCCGACTTGACCAATGTGGCAGAAGGGGCGAATCGCCCCGGGCGGAACTTGTGTAAGAGCGGCAAAATAGAGTTGAAGAAAAAAAAGGAGTGAATGTTGGATAAAAAATAATGAAAAAGTAGGAGAAAAGAAAGGTAGTAAAAGAAGAAAGGAAAGAAAGAAACTGTCACATTGTTCTAGTCGGCTTGGCTTCCGGTGCCGCCCCTAGGCCTTCGTTAGGGGCGGAGTCACTCTGACAAGTCTGCGTTAGGCTAAATACTAAACAGTAGGCCTATTGTAGAAAAGGAAGTAGTTTCTTTGTAATGTGTACTAAATATGAGCATAGTTTACATTATTATCAACATTCCGAATAATCCAGTAAACAAAATACAAAGTAAGCGGCCAAGGGCGGCATTTCTAGCCGTCGTCCCGGGCGGCATTTCAGCTCCGTACGCCACTGCTCAGTTGGCCGTTGATTAAACAGAATGAATGTTTGTATGTAATATGTATGTAGGCCTATGTATGTATATGCATGTAGGCTGATGTAGGCCTATTTGTGTATGTTTGTATGTACTTAGGCTTATGTATCTGTAGGGACTTTGTACCTTAAAAGCACTATCTGCGCAGCCTTGACAACATGATAGTCATTAAGAACAGAAACTTTATAAACGAGCTAACAGTGCTCAGAGATAACTACATGTCAGTAGTCATGTACTGGTTACTTCCCGCAGACATGCAGAGCCTAAACTGTAATCCTATTCAAATTTACTACTAGATAACAGTTTTGAAATTCCAGAATTACGTAGCGTCGAAGAGAATAGAAGGAAAGACGACGAAACAAGGGAATCACAAGTTCACAACACACAATATCTCAACCAAATGTCAGACATTCTTAAGAATGAAAAATCATCAGATTATGGCCTTCATAAATTATATCTGTTGATAGGAACAAGCGTCAATCTGGCTGTTGTTGGGAGACCTTCCCAACCGAGACACTGTTTACGGTACTTTGTCCTAGTTTGAAGAGACATTCTGGATAAAGCTAAATATATTTAGTATTGAACTGAACTATATATAAAAAGTAGGCGTGATGTTATGCTTACTAGAAATATACGAATATCGTTACTGTAACAGAGACAGAAAGTAGGATAGATGATGAAATATATCATGTATAGTTAAGAAGGAGTGTTCTCTCCTATTTAAACCAATGTGAAAGAATCGTCGTCGAAGCTTGGCAGTTTTCGTTAGGCCTGTTGCCGTGTGGTGTCGAATTTTCAGTAGAACTGACCAAGACTTCCATGTACTAGATAAGTCTAGTTAACTAGTTAAAACTGTTGGTTTCGTGTCCGCTGTGGCCAACCAAGTTGTTTGTTTGCTGTTCAACGTTCTCGAGACAAAGAGACGTGAGGAGCTGATGTTCTTCGATAAGGTTGTATGTGTGTTACTATTACGGATTTTGTTTTATAATATACATTCTTTTTTACCTTAGAAACGAGTTGTCTTCATTCGTATAGTAGCACCTTACATTTGGGGGCTTCGTCCGAAAGCTAATCGTATTTTGCGCTAGAAGTCTCACTCGTATCCCTACTGGCAATGTGTAAAATCAGGGATTTTACAAAATGCCTGAAATTTTTAGGCAATTTGTAAAATCTCCAATTCACTCGGGCACTTTACAAAATCCCTGAAAAAACCAGGGATTTTGTAAAATCCCTGAAATCTGATGATGAAAATTTGACAGATTGCCTGAAAGTGACAAAAATTATCGAAGTTTTACAAAATACCTGAAAAAACCAGGGATTTTGTAAAATCCCTGAAATCTGATGATTACAGGCAATGTGCAAAATCAGAGATTTTGTGAAATTTTTAGGCAATTTGTAAAATCCCCAATTCACTCGGGCACTTTATAAAATCCCGGGATATAAAAACCAGGGATTTTGTAAAATTCCTTTAATTTGATCATGTCCATTTTTGGCTGCGTGCACGACATGTCCGCCGGCTATGTTTCAAATCATGTGGTCGGGGACGTGACTTGTTTGTTCCCTTCCCCTTAGGAGCCTAAATAGAGCTTTGAGTTGACGCGGCGGTTTGTCAATTAATAAGAATAAATAAATAACTAAAAAAATTAATGAATAAATATAATAAAATTTATTTATTTAAACAATTAATTAATTAATTAAATTTAATAAATAAATAAAAAAACAAACAGATAAATAAAATAGAATAAATGAACAGATGAATAAATAAATTTAATCAATTGATTATTTAAATAATTCAATTAAATTTATTTATTGATTAAATAAATAAATTTAATTAATGAAATAATTAAATTGACTGATTGATTGATTTATTTTTATTTTTAAAATTTTATTTATTTTTTTTTATTTTATTCAATTAATTGATTATTAATTAAAATAATAATAAAATTAATTAAATTAAGAAATTAATTAATTGATTAAACAAAAATAAAAAAAAATAAAATAAAATAAATAATTATAATATTATGAATAAATAAATTTAATAATTTAATTCATTTGATTAATTAGATCATTAATAATTTAATCAATTAATTATTTATTTTAATTTTTATTTATTTTTATTTAATTTTTTTTTGTTATTCATATTTTAAATTAATTAATTAATTAATTAAATAAATAAATTTAATCAATTAATTATTTAAATAATTAAATTAAATTAATTTATTTATTGATTAAATAAATAAATTTGATAAATGAAATAATTAAATTGATTGATTGATTTATTTATTTTAATTTTTTAATTTTTTTTTATTTTATTCAATTAATTAATTAATTTAGTTAATGATTAAATTAATGAAATGTAATATTTTAATTAATTGATTAAAGAAAAAAAAGAAAATAAAATGAATAATTATATGAATAAATAAATTTGATTGTTTAATTCCTTTAATTAATTAGATAATTAATAATTTAATTAATTAATTATTTATTTTTATTTATTTATTTATTTTATTTTTTTATATTTTTTTATTTATATATTACATTTAATTAATTAATTAAATGATAATATAAATAAATTTAATTATATTTATTTATTTATTTAATTTTATTTATTTATTTATTTATTCTTATTAATTGACAATCCGCCGCGTCAACTCAAAGCTCTATTTAGGCTCCTAAGGGGAAGGGAACAAACAAGTCACGTCCCCGACCACATGACTTGAAACATAGCCGGCGGACATGTCGGGCACGCTGCCAAAGACGTACATGATCAGATCTAAGAGATTTTACAAAATCCCTGGTTTTTAATCCCGGGATTTTATAAAGTGCCCGAGTGAATTGGGAATTTTACAAATTGCCTAAAAATTTCACAAAATTTCTGATTTTACACATTGCCTGTAATCATCAGATTACAAAGATTTTACCAAATCCCTGGCTTTTTCAGGTATTTTGTAAAACTTCGATAATTTTTGTCACTTTCAGGCAATCTGTCAAATTTTCATCATCAGATTTCAGGGATTTTACAAAATCCCTGGTTTTTTCAGGGATTTTGTAAAGTGCCCGAGTGAATTGGGGATTTTACAAATTGCCTAAAAATTTCACAAAATCCCTGATTTTGCACATTGCCTGTAATCATCAGATTACAGGGATTTTACCAAATCCCTGGCTTTTTTCAGGTATTTTGTAAAACTTCGATAATTTTTGTCACTTTCAGGCAATCTGTCAAATTTTCATCATCAGATTTCAGGGAATTTACAAAATCCCTGGTTTTTTCAGGGATTTTGTAAAGTGCCCGAGTGAATTGGGGATTTTACAAATTGCCTAAAAATTTCAGGCATTTTGTAAAATCCCTGATTTTACACATTGCCTGTAACATATACAAGTAAATTGCTGCGCATGCGCATTTGCTTGCCTGTAACGTCATGGCTGGCAAATAACGTCGCAGGCACGCAAACATCTAGGCTTCAGTTTGAATCTCATATGCTGTCCACTCAATATAAGTCGATGGTAAAGACAGTGGTTAAAGTGGTTTGGGTGAGCAGTGGGAACTCTGAAAGAGTTTGATTGGAACCAATGTGTTATCATGGTCCCATTGCATGGTGACCAGTGGGAACGCAAGCGAAAAATTTCCAGAGCTGTGGGAATGCCGTTCCCACACCACTTTAAACCCGGTGTAAAGACAAAGTAAAAGTACAGCATATCATGGATCTCCCTCTACAAAGTCATAGAATGCCCAACAATATTTTGAACTTATTTTTAATTAAGACACGGAAAAGAATTGCTTAAAATCGAGATGGCAACTTACTGACAAAGCATTATTTATGTGACATCCATTTTGAAGATCAGTTTGTTTTACAGAAATAGTTCATGTTAATGGGGAGAAAGTGGAAATAATAATAATAATATATTTTCTTTAATCAAGCGCTTGACAAACGCACTGCGCTGTACATTTACATGTTATGCAATTGAAATCTTAACTACTAACAGAACAGACAGACTGCAATACAACGGCGCTAATCTTCTTTCTTCTTCTTCTTTGTTTCTCCTCCGTCAGGCCAGGGCCAACGATGAGTCCTCAACTTGTCGTCTCCAGAATTCTCTATCCTTGATTTTTTTCCTTTGCTTCGCCAATGTTCATCTTCATTTTCTCCAGATCCTCTCGTATATTATCCATCCATGTCTTTTGTTGTCTTCCTCTGCTCCTAGTTCCCTCCACATATCCATGTAGTGCCATTGATGGTAATCTGTCATTGCCCATTCTCATCACATGTCCTAGCCACTTTAGCCTTTTCTTCCTTATTCTATCGATAATTGTATCTGTCTGTCCCAGTTCTCTTCTAATCAGCCTACCAAGCATATCCGCCCAACGGGGGCTCGAACTCGGTACCTCTCGGTCTCTTCGCCAGATGTTATCCAATGCGCTATCGCTGAAGTCTCCTGTAAATCTAGTTTACAAAATGACATTTATCAACTGAAGAGGAAGGTTCTTCGACAGCAAGGAAAATTATAAAGCTAAACACACATGTTAGGAAGCGTTTGGTTGAAAATCGAACTCTTAAACGATGTCTCTCATCTCTAGACAAATTACCTCCAAAAACTATGGTAATAGTTGATCAGACACTAAGTAATGTCAATGTAAGTTGAAATACGGGAATAGGTATTCCACCGAGTGTACACTTGATGCACTGCTGAATGCAACAACAATCCTGCCACCCACACAACAAGAACAGCAATAAGAAAAAGGAGCTACGCAAAGCCTCGGCTATTCGCACGCCAATCCTTATCCAGACCTCAACCGCAATCTCACAGATTTCCACGACTACCAGTAAGGACTTACCCTCTGTGTACGTCGAGCGTGCTCCGTCTTTTGATATCTTGGTTGATCCGCTGTCCTCCGTTGCCACTCCCGTCCGTCGTTGCTAGCGATGGCCGGTCGTCCGCTGGCACTCTTGTTCCTCGTCTCCTCGTCCTTGCCTGTTGCTGTCGGTCCGTTCGAGTCCTTCGTCCTCGGATTCCGGCACTCGTCTTCTCCGGTTGCGAGGGGTTGTATTCGCCGCTGGTCCCGATCTGTTGAGGTTCTTCCGTTCCTGGTTCCGCTGCTGGTCGTGACGTCCTCGATTGAAATCCTGTCGACTGCGCCAATGTCGTGATTGAAGGTCGCCTGTCGTATGTTTGCCGAGTGGTGAGGTCGACCTTCTTCTCACTTGTTCTTTTAATTGCACCTATTGATAAAGCGTGCCTAACTTTCTAAAGAAGACTCACGACGAACTTTGTTTGATTAGATAAGAATTTAATTATACCACAAAGGCTTACATTAACTACACGGAACTTCTAAGTAGCGATCCTAGTTCGATCTAACTACAGGCTATCTCACTACCTGCCTCGCACGGCCTCCTTCCCAGATCGTTCCTTCGTCAGTCTCTGAATCTGACGGACTCTACTCCCTCGGATGCTGCTTCGCTCGATAGCCCTCCCCAGCTCTCAGCAACCTCTGCTCCAAGTCCAAAGTCAAAGTAAGAGTTAGAGTGTTCCCTCTGAGTCCTATACCCTCTATATGTATCGCTTTGCAGCGTCTAGTCTTCTGCCCTCCCCACGCCTCATTAATGACAATTCGTGTCACTTTGCCGCGTGTCACTTCAATCGCTCGTCTGCCGAATCGCTTCATCGTCGGAGGCATGCACCCCCCCGGCGTCTTATGAATGCCACGACTCGTGTCACTTTCACCGCTCGCCAGAATGGTGTCTCGTTACACCTCGTTCGAGTGGCGTCGTTGTTGCTGGCTCAGTGAGGACTGGCTTTCGTCCGTCATTGTTCCATCTCGATGACGACGACGACATTATCATGATGATGATGCCCTTTCGTCGTTGTCGTCGACTTCCTCACGCGACAGATTGCAGCTGTTCACTGTGACAAACTTGAAAACATCGACATCAACAAAGTCATGAACGAATTTATTATGCGAAACGAACATCGACGTGCAACGTTTGCAAAATTGCAATAACATGTAAACAAAGGTCCAAAGCTAGACTACAAATGGACATTGTAGACTACAAGTCTTCAGAATGTTTAGATGCCTATATCGTCGCTACGGTCGCTTGCCATTCCACTAATCTAGGGATATGTCCAAATTGAGATATTCCCATTTTTTGTTTCAAATGTGTACATCAAATAATTCACAATTTCACATCAATTTTTAAGAGTCAAGACTTGCCGTACAGAAGTCGGCTGCATTAGTAATAGTACTTAAACTCTAATAGACTCAATGATCCTACGATAATCCTATAACTCTACGATATTTCCGTCTTTTTTCTCTGTTGTATTTTCATATCCCGTCTGACACGTCTCCACTCTATTTTCACCCAATTTCACCCATTTATACTCTAATTAGAGGATTAATTTGGGACTTTTGAAGCTGCCCCATTTGTTACTAAGGCTCCCCAGGGCCCCCCCACTTGGGGGGGCCTTGTGAAAAACTGGGGGGCCCTTTAAAAAAATTTTTGGCGCTTCGCGCCAAATAAATCCACTACATCCTATTTAGGCCCCCCACTTTTCTAAACCTCGTTACACCCCTGCTGCTGATTCGGTGCACGTCAACAAGGGCATACAAGATGTTGCGTGAAAATCAGTATTTACCACTTCCATCAATTTCAACACTTAATCGGAATACTTGAGCCATGCGCCCAGAATTTGATTTTGAAAAAGCCTTGCTGACTGGTTTGAAAGAAAAACTTGCCCAGTTTCCTCTGAATGAGGGGTCGGGGTATTATCATGTTTGATACAGATTAGCAATAACATTGATTTTCACGTAGATTCGTGTAAAGTTGCTGGAATGGTTGACTTCGGTGAACTCACTTCCAAGAAGGTGACCATACTCTCGTCTTTCGTTTTCAGCCACACATGGGTGGGTGGCACAGACCATTGGTTGCTTTTGTTCGGCTTCAACAACACCAACAGCGATTTTGTCGCATTTCATTCTGCAGGCAATAATTCTATTAGAAAATTCCGGTGCATTAGTTGATGGAATTGTATATATCTCTTGCAACCAGATGCCCAACAAGAGTTTGTCATTTTGCTGTTGTGTTTCTGATTTATCTAACTGTCAGGATAAGATGGTTAAGATTACTACTACCTAAAAGAAAAAAGACAATGCAACCGTATAAAATTTAAAACAGTTAATGTATTTATAATCTGCATCTTAGTATGTTACAATAGTCCTATTGCACATTGCTCTAATTCGTTTCACCAATCCAGCTTCTAGTTGAGCAACAATTATTTGTCATCAATCCAACTTCTATTTAAACAACAATTATTCTTCATCAATCCAACTTCTATTTAAGCAGGAATCTTTTCATCCATCCCACTTCTATTTAAGCAAAAATTATTTTAATAAATCCGACTTCTATTTATTAAGAATTCTTTCGTCAATCCAACGTGTAAGCTAAAACCCATATAATGGTGAAAAATTTAGAACACTAAAACGATAGATTGCCATAATCTCTTAGAAGAAAACACTACATAAATGGTCAAATAATTATTCATATTTCCGATAATTTGAACAGAAAACGGCAAGCATTTAATATCGGGGTGCGTTAGTTTACGGACGTCTTTTGGCATGCTGCGCGGAACGTAGGCCCTACGATGTTTTCTAAAGACGACATTAAACCTGACCCTAACCGACCCTCACGACGCGTAACCTTACCCTAACCGACTCTCAGAAGGCCTGAAATTACCGAAGAAAATACACGCACCCCGATACTAAATGCTTGCCCAGAAACCTCTCCTCGAATGTGACGGAATGTGAAGGACTGGACGGGTATTTTACCTGAAAGACCCTCCCTTATAAAACGTACGAAATTGACAAAATACTGAAAATAATCGTTCCAACGTTCTTTTTGTAAAAATAAGTATGGTAAACGTGTATTTTAGCGTCCTAAATTATTCGCCCGTTGTAGCACTGTTGTTTTTCATCAGTCCAACTTCTACTTTGGCGAGAATCATTTTCATCGATCCAGCTTCCAATACGCAAAAATTCGTTTCATCAGTCCAGCTTCTATTTAATTGAGAATTATTTTTCATCAATACAACTTTTATTTAATTGAGAATTATTTTCCATCAATCCCGCTTCTATTTTTAAGCAAGATTCTTTTCATCAGCCCCACTTCGATTTAAGGAAAAATTATTTTCATCAATCCGACTTCTATTTAGCAAGAATTCGTTTCATCAATCCAACTTGTATACGACCAACGCTAAAACCCATGCAATGGCGGATAATTTAGGACGCTAAAAGACACGTTTACCATAAGTATAACAACATAATTAAATTTAATTGTCTAAAAATCGAATAGTTTTAATAAGACGTTAACACATCTTTCGTACGATTCCGCATGTAAACATCCGTGAAGGCGGACTTCGAGTGACTGTAGCGACACCACCGACAGAAAAAAGTTCTAGCCAAAAATCATACGCATGAAAGATACGAAGTGGAGTCACCATCCTATTTCTTACATCATGGTAGTGGCGCATTTGAGTAAAATTTAGCTATTTTTTAAACATTTCTATAGCGAATGCGAACCAGGTTGACTAGCAGTCGTAGAAATCTTGTAGTCAAAATGTCTCTATAGATCTTGAGCAACCGCAATTGAAGGAATGCAGCTGTCCAGAGTTATTTCAAGAACGAATTAGTCACAAATTAAAGTTCATGCTTTACTTTAAGTTATGTGGCCGGCTCATAGTGGCAAAAAATACGACTAATCTACTCAATCATCTGAAGTGTCGCCATCCACCTACAATCCTACATACAAAGAGCTAGTGATAGGAAGAGGTCTTTAGAAGGGAACTCGGTAAAAAATACTAAAATATGCAGTAAAATTACCCAACTCAACTGTGCCAATGGCTCGTTTTCAATGTGTTTGGGGATTTACAACGTTTTTCGTTCTTTCTACTCTAAGTGTCATTATATAGAAGTATTTCTATGTCATGTAGTTAATAATTAATTATTAAGTGTTTCAAATAGCCGCCCTGCTAATGCAATATTCCATACTACGAGACTGAGGAATAATAGCCTACATTTAAGAGATTTGATGTTGTTGCATCTTACATAATTATCGTAAGGGTAATTTAGCCTATTCTTTATTTTTCAAAGTGAAAACAATAATTAAAAACAGGTAGCAGATCACTCTGAATTAGCTACCCCTCATCATCAGAATTGATTAATTTTTTCCATCAAGGTAACGAGTAGGCCTATTCATAAAGCTGAATGCAACATTTCTTCGAAGCTCTCAGAAAATAGTGCAACGCGTCTTAACCCTTTCCAGCCCACCGGGTCCAATTGGACCCAAACACACGTAGCCTAGGTGCTCTAAAGTCAATGTTGTTTACGAGTAAATTGAACCGGCAACTCCCATTGGGTCCATTTGGACCCATTCAGCAATTATATGAAAAAATTGTTATAAAAAAATTTCCTTGTAGTTTTTACTTAAATTTTTATAAAAAAAATGGACTGGTCCGCCAATTCCCGTTGGGTCCAAATGGTCCAATTTTTACATTGCGGAAAAAATGCGAAAAAATTAAAAAACTGTGGTTTTTGCTTATTTTAGGTGGGAATGATGAGATTTAATAGAAAAAAATGTTTTTGGATCGCTACAATTAATTTGGGCTGGAAAGGGTTAATAAGCACAGCTGCTGCGACTGTAGGCAATTCACATAACCTTATTGTAACTATAAGTTGTTACTAAAATTGACTAAAATAAAAAGCCATTAACTATAACTATAACAATCACGAAAAAATAGTACTAACTATAACTGTAATTTTTCACATATTCTAACATTTTTGTGCCGGGGCAAGGCTTAACCTTTTTCAATTGGTGTGAAAATTGGTACAGTCGAACAAAGTGATAAATGGAATGGGAAAATCGGCGTGGAGCAATACTTTCTGGAACTTTCTGGAAATACATTACATTTTTGAGCACCCTAACATACATGGAATACAATCCCTTCCAACATAGGCTACGTATGTCTAACAATTTGTTCATCTTTAAAAAAAGACTACGTAGGGCCTACACGCCTTTTATCTGTGTAACATCCATACATTACCGTGAATGGCATAAAGCCGCATTTAGTTAACACGTTCCCGCCGATATTATTAATATTAATAGATTAGCACTTTGAAAAGTACAAAAAATCGTTATTGATTTTTTCTTAAAAATCGGAGGCAAAAATTCCACATATTGTAGAAACCCTCATGTATGGATGCATATTTATACGTAGCCTATATAAACATGTGTAGGTATGTATTTGTGTATCTTGGATACACAGATCAGTTTCAAAACACAGATAATCTTATATTTGTTTATCCAAAAGTAAAAAATGTACGCAATAATATAAAATATCGCTAATTATCGGTTCCTTTGTTAAAATGATGTAATTTCGAGGTGCATTCACATAATGTACAACTAAATATACCATTCTGTACAGAATTGAATGCTGAATCCATTGGTATATTACAAGAAATGATATGTGAAACCAAACCCGAAATCACCACCCCCTCTTGGTAGCCAACGTCACAAAAAAGCTTGGTAGCCCGAGAGTTAATATGTGTCTTTTTTTGCAGGCCATTACTGAATTTAGGCTATAGATTACAAAGGCACGGGCACCCTACTTTAGCGGGACTAACATCCCTTCTCGGTTTCCCTTTGCTACCCTGGTTTCTTTCTATTCTCTTCAGTTGTTATATGTATTGCTATTAAGTTTTTGAGTTGCAACAAACTGATTTGATTAAAATCGTCGTCTGAGAATTATCGTCGTCTGAGAATTATCTTCGCAATCGCGTATCTCCATTTGGGAAAATTCCGATAAAACGAAGTAGAAGTTTGGGCACCATATTGGACGAAAAATAAGAATTCAGTGCAATAAAGATTCACACACAGACGTCCTATTAAAATATCAACACTGCCTAAAGACATTGCATTTAAAAAATTAACAATTACACTTGTAATTGAGGAATTTTTGAAAACTTGTGATTTACAACGATTGCAAATCATCAGCCTGAAAACATAAGCATCAAATGATAAAAAATCAACGACCAATTATTATCGAGTGTGTTCGTTAAAATGTTCATGGATATAGTACGGATTGTAAATGTCTGAATATGCGACACTATAATCCAGCCAAGCGCACAGTGTGATTCTCCTAACAGATTTTATTTTAGTTTTAGTTACAGTTATAGTTAATGGTTTCTTATTTTTGTTATAGTTACAGACTGAAAATATGCGAATTTGCTTTAAAAATCGGCAATATCATGGAAAAAAAGTAATTATTTTCATGATGATTAACTTCTTTTGTGAACTACTGTATGTGCTTGACGATATTTATTATATGGAATTTTTAAAACACTGGGTGTGTTTTCTTTTGTTCAGTGAATACATGGATAAACCTGTTTTAAGATGTAATGATGAAGTTTTATGGCTTGTTGATAGGCCAATTGTACAATTGCCAGCCAACAGAATTCCTACAAAAGGAGATGTTCTACGTTTGTTCTTTTATCTGAAAGATGGTCCAATGAAGCAAGAAAACATGTAAATTTTAATGGAGCGATTGCAGAAAAAGCATTGGCAGCAGTGCAAAAAGAATGGGATCAGGCAGGAATTGTCGTAAAACGAAAGGATACGGTCAAGGCCAAGATTCTGGATCTCTACAAAAATTATCGAGCCATCCAGAGGCGAAAGGGGTGCACGTCAAACGAAGAAAGAGAAACTAAGTTTATTGAAGAACTGAAGAACTACTTTAATATTGTACACAAAGATGCTGAAAAGAATATTATAATTGACCGTCTACGCAGCCAGCAACAGAGAAATGAAGATGTGGCATTTCTGGCAGCCCTGCAACAACAGAAGACTGTGCACATGGCATCCGAGGATAAAAGCTACAAAAGGAAAGTAGAAAAGCAAATGCTGAGAGATTCTTTCGACTTGGTCAGAAAAGTGACAGAAGAGAAAGATCTGCGCTTCGGCAACTGTTAGCAATGCAGAAGATCTACTGCCAGACCCACTGAACTTAATCTCGGAACATGCTTCTGACTCACAATCAGAAGATGGGGATTTTGTATGCCCGTTTCATTCAGGCGAAACGCATGAGAGCGGGAAGCAGACAAAAGAAACGAACTGTCACTTTGGAACTACCGAAAAACATATTTCAAAGCCCGACAATTTCAACAATGGCAGATCGTCTGAATATGTCAGCAGGTAAGAGAACTGCGTTCATGGCAGCAGTAATAATACCGAAGGTTGGGCTAACCTGGATGACGTGACTCTGTCTAAAACAAGTACCAGACGTCAGGCAAAACGAATTAGGACGGAGATTGCAACTGATATCGTGGCCTCATTTAATGATCCTAACAATATGACATTACACTGGGATGGAAAAATTGTTCCTGATGACGGTGAAAGACTTGGAGTACTAATTGCAGGAATGCCTGACTACAAGGAAGGAAAATTTCTCGGTATTCCAGTTATTCCGGATGGAACCAGCAAGACTCTTGCAGACGTATGGGAGAGTGCCACAAGACGCACCCCCTTTTCGTTTCTAGCTTGTAGCGTCATAATTTATACCATTATGAAAATACAAAATATGCACTTAGTATGATTTTTTATTGTTCAAAGCATGTGCACTGTCAAATAAAACAAATACTATGCTGTAACAGCTAAATGCTTCAATTTATCTTATGTCAAGGATGGTACCTCTTGGGAACAGGGTGACCTCAAGAAGAACCCGTGGGTGCGTCTTGGGAACAATACGGTTTAATGCTGTACCAGCATGCCAAGCACCATTTGAGCCCTATTATCCAATATGGGCAAAAACATGTAGACATACAGTTACTGTACTAAAACATTTGTTTTTGGCATTGATACGATAAAGCGACAAGTTTAAAGCAGCAGTTCGGGCCTAAGCAAAATTGCATGTCAGTCAAATGTCGAGCAACTACAGATTAAAAAGGTCATTTCAAATTTCTCGCTCAGAGTAACTCTAGATCTTCTCAGAATTTGGCAACCGAGTTGAAGCACATGTCCCTTTAAAATGTCCCTGTTAAGTTGTTCTCGGAATTCAAAAATCTTGCTTAACAAGTGGTAAGACTGCCCATCCTTGAGGGTCGCTAATGCATGCTTGAGTGTTCCTTCTCCAAACGATTTTTTGCTTGTCTTTTGCGTATAATCCTTTCCGGTGATTTGAAAACCAATAAAACCAATCAAATAAAAGTAATCTCAGACTATAGATATTGGTAATTACCCAGCTGATTCCATTTCATCTGAACATATTAATCGTGTTAATTGTCGATATTCCATACTTGCGTACCCAAAACGCACCCGGTGCGTTTTGGGTATACGGGACATGGTGCGTCTTGGGCTCCGACGGGGTCTCCCCTCTAAAGACAATTTATTTTGGTTCACCTTAGATGTAACTAAAATATACTCTACCACATTTGCAGTTGATAAAGAGGTTGAGAAACACAGGGAAAAACTGCTCATTAATATTGTGGAAAAGCCTTGTTGAATTATCACTCGCAAAAGTTCAAACATGCCGAAAACTTACTTTTGATTCAGAAACCGCTTTCCTCTTCGAACAAAGGACACCGTTTAATAATAACATATGGACACATGATCTATTTATTATGTAAGTAGGTTGCTGCGTTCCTGTTTCAGCCAGTCTGGATATTATATGGGGGTGCGCCTTGGGCATAGGGTGCGTCTTGTGGTACTTTCCCCTAATCTAATCCCTGGCAGAGCAATGGAAAGTAACAACGTCGATTGTTGTACTTGTTTTTGACACTACTGCAACTAACTCAGGATGGAAGAGTGGTGGTGCCTGTATGCAGCTGGAAAATGTGTTGCATAAGAAATTGTTTTACTTGCTTGTGGCCACCATGTGATGGAAATAACCATAAGTGCGGTTTGGAAGAATGTCTTTGGTCCAACGTCCAGCCCCGATAATAGTGAATTCAAAGACTTCGAGAAATCGTGGGACAGTCTTGCTGACGAGTCAAGTTTCAAGACATTGACCATTGCTAATCGTCAACTTAAACATAAGAAAGAAATTGTCATAAACCTTCTTCGTGAGAGGTTGTCTTCATCAAGTGATACATCATACAGCAGCTGATTGTTTACTATCGAGAATGTGCCGAGTTGATGCTGATTCTGCTAGGAGAAGTACCGCCACGTGGAATACATTGGCTTCGGTCAGGTGCATACCACCATGCTCGATGGATGTCGACCGTGTTATATAGTGCAAAGATGTATGCATTTGGTGAGCAGCTCAAGTACAGTCAAACTAAAATGGAGAACTTGCGTCGTGTTTGCATGTTTAATGCCATGTTTTATGTCAAGGCTTGGCTCTCTGCGGTATATGCTGCTGATGCACCTTCGAATAATCTGCAGCTCTGGCATGATCTCAACATTTGCAGCACGACTGATTAAGGTGTCGCTGGAGCTGCACTTACTGTCCTTAATAGACCTTTATGGTATCTTGCAGAAGCAATTGTGCCCTTCGCATTGTTCTCAAACTTGGTTTCTGAATCGGAGAAGCGACAAATCGCTCGCCAACTTCTGAAAGTGAGACAAACAGAACCACTGGAAACTGGAATTCCAGTATTTCCGCAATTGAATGCACCCACAAAACTGATTAATTTGATTGGCAAGAAGTCATTGCTTATGTTCAACTTACTTAATATTCAAATTGACTGGCTCAGCTTACAACCATCTCAGTGGAAAACTGTTGACGATTTCGAGCAAGCAGCCATGTTTGTTCGTCATGTAAAAGTGGTCAATGATTTGCCTGAAAGAGCGATGAAACTGATTACAGACTTTGCAAATGCAATCACAAAGGACGAAGATCAACGACAGTTTATGCTGCAGGTGGTTGAAGCTCATCGACGCAGAGTTTCAGATTTCACTAAAGAAACTCTTAAGACAGTCTAACACTGTGGGAGTGTGGGTAGAATTGCAGGAGCACTGAGCAGTCTGGAGAGTTGTGACTGGTGAACTGTTGCACTGAATATAACTGAATATTATGTAAAATAAATTTATACGAAATTAAATAATAATGTCATTAACATTAAAAATATATGATCATTGTAAATAAAGATTGATTTGTCTGTTATATTTGTCTGTTGATATTAGTTTCATGTTCTGACCAATAAATATGAAACCATAACCTACTAGTCTTTTCATATTATGGGCTACTAAAATTTGTATTTTGCACCAAAATGTCCGTTATTTTTCTGGAGCACCCTAATGTAGGCTACGTGTCCCCTGGGACTTGACTGTATGTAGCCGAGCGTTAGAAATTAGAATGAACCTTCACAGAACGGTAAGTGGAGGCATTTTTAGTATAGAGGGAGTGGATATCATAAGCGTTGGGCAGAAAACCTTGAATATAGGTGAAAGAAGTCCGTGCGCCATGCGAAAAAAGAACTTTCCAACTTGAAAATCCCTAATTTGGTCAATTCTCAGTATTTTAATTCTCTAAACAGTGGGGCAGGGTGTGCCTGTTTTCGAGCACCAGCAACTAATCAAATAGCCCTTTTCTGTATAATTATTAATCTTATCAACCTCGAGGTATAGGTCATCGCCCAAATCAAATTACAATAGCTAAGATATGAATAGATAAGTGCATAGTATAGATTTAACTTAACAGATTGAGGCAACAGATAAGCTATACGGCTCAGAATTCCAACATTCTTGGCAATCTTATTAGAAATCTCGTTAATCTGCACTTTCCATGTCAGATGTTGATCAATATGTACTCCCAGGAATTGATTCAACCTGCGTAAGAGGAGTGTCTTTGATTGTTATACCCAAATTCTCTTTAGGTGGAGTGTTTCTATGAGACCTGAATAAAATGTAATTTGTTTTAACTAGATTCAATGAAAGTTTATTCGCCGCAAAACAGTCATTTTTTTAGCAAGTTCCAAGTTCACAAGGCGCACGAGCTCCATCCAAGATCCACGAGAGTAAAGGCCATTAGTATCATCCGCAAATAAAATAAAGTACAAAATAGGCGAAGTTTTAGCTAGGTCATTAATGTAGAGAAGGAATAGTAATGGCCCAAGGTTGGATCCTTGAGGGACACAATTTTAATCCAATTAAGTTCAAATACCGGGAGATGATCGGACAAGTCAGAGACAATAATAGCTGCATTAACTAGCTTCGACCAGGCAGTAGAAAACATATTATCAATTAAAGTGGACGTATGAGGACTTGAGGAGTGATGCGAGTCGGTCTCGTGATGGATGGGAAGAGTTGATGTGAGCCTTGTGAGGTCAAACAGTTGTGAAATTGGTTAGTTTCATTATGATCATTAGTTTTGAGAAGATCGATATTGAATCCCCAGTTATTATAAGCTCCTGTCCTCTCCCAGCAGGTCCTCAAATTCTCTATTGAAATCTGACAAGTTCAGGCCAGAAGGCCTATATATAATTCTCCCACTGAATAAGTGACATCCGTCAAATGGATCTTGATAAACAATTGCTCAAGTGTTATACACTTCCTGGTCTTTTTTCGGAGTATACCCAATACCTTTTTTTACAAACATTGCCACGCCACCACCCCGAACATTCCCTCTCGATTTGTTTATAAAATTATAGCCTGGTATAAGAATGGAGTCCACAGCATCAAGCAAAGGTTTTCAGTTCTCTCCCTTTGCGACAGCGGAAGTACATGGCGCCACCTGCCGAAGAGATTTATATTTGGTAGCGCCAGGCGCTGAAGTTGTTTAATATTAGATTTGCTGGTGACTTGAAGAGTCGACGAGGAACGTTTCTTGTCCCGTGTTGTTTCGAAGAGATCGTGCTGTATCGTTCTTGGACCGACTGCTACTTGTTTCTGTTAACGGTTAGGTATATGTAGATTAGAGCTCTGCGCCGACGTCATAGTCCCAGCGGCGGCGCGCCGGTCATTTTTGGTCGGCGGCGGCGGCGCGCCGCCGACCCGACAAAATCGGCGGCGGCGGCGGCGCGGCGCGGCGTGGTCGACGCGGCGTGGTCGGCGCAGTGGTCTAACGGCGCATACTTGTTTTAAAAGTTGTTCCGCAAAGAATTTACATTATAAAGATAAGCATGTTCAACAATTATTTTTCGCAATTGTCATGAGAGACAATTATTCTGAGAACAGACGTTCAATAGCAAAAGGCTACAAGAACATAAGGCTACTAAGCCATGTAGGCTTAATTACTAAGCAACGTGATATTGTTTGCATTTTGGGTTTCCAGTATACATGTAAGCGCCAATAGCAGTTAATGAACTCAGGGTGTTTGTGTCGAAATTTTAGTCTGCCACAAAATGAGAGTTTTCGTGAATGAATACAATCTTGTGAGCAGACGACGGTGCGAGGGAACTTCGCTTCGCAATGGCTGTAAGACCTGCAAAAGAGAAAATTCTTTCCGATGGCGCTCTGGTGTCAGTCATTGACAGAATTGCAGGGGCGTCTATCCCCCCCAAGTCATTGGACCAACTCCCCCCGCTCTCCTTCCTGCAGCCACTGTAACTGTCTGTAGATTATGTGATAGGAATTGTACTATGGATGTGATAGGCGTTGTACTATGGACGGTTACTTGAGGTTCTTCTGCAGTTTATAAGAAAACAGTGCAAATCGTTCAATGATTCATCCGTGTTTAAACCGTCTACAATGTCACGCTGACTTGCCAATATTGTCAGTGCAGAGAACCAGTCATCCAGCATTGTACTACGCAGTCTGTTTTTGATTATTTACTCGGCTCATTACCCGTTCGGCGCTACAACTTGTGACAGCAATAGTAGCGAGAATCTTCATTAGACACGACAGATTTGTAAAAGATGACAGTTCATCCAATGCTCTCATTGGCTTTAGAAAGGTTCGGTGTTAGCAATGTTTTGAATTTACATTGCAGATACGGTATGCACGGAACTATGGCAAGTGTTTCACTTAAAATGTGTGTAACAGAATAAACTGATTTAAAATTTAAAGAAACTTTTTTACTTACCAATAAGTGATTGAAAATTAAAACTTCGAGCACAATAGTACCACTGTGCAAACAACATCTGCTACAGACACTTGTTATAGCTGTCAGTGTAATACTAGTAATTCGCACCTAAATTCACAGCAGCAGTACATGCCATACACCAAAGAGACTTGGCCAAAACAAATAATTGACTGGAGTCTACGGAAAAAATTGGATGACAATAACCCTCACGCGACATACAATAATAGAACAAAAACTAGGAGAAACGCCCGTAAGTGTTCAGTGAGTCATGTCTATTTTGGCACCTTGTATTAAGATGAATAATACAATAGGCTGCCTACCTTTTGTATTTGAAACCATGTTTTTCCCTGCAGTGGCTCTTCCATTTGTCCCCATGCACCAACATGTTGCAGCAAACTTCTAAGCATTGCAACTTCGCAATTCGCTTTTCTCGTGGCAATTCACTAGAATACTGTAATTATCTATCAGTAGGCTATTCATGATAACGATGACTTAGACCGGTGGTAGCCATCCTGTGGCACGCGTGCCATTTGTGGCACGCTAGCCTATGACGAATGGTATGCCTACGGAGGACCTTGGGATTTTCTGAAAAATTATGCTGGGTTGTTTAGCTTAGAATTTTATCTATACAGAATCTTAGGCGCCTACGTAGCTCCGTAGCTGCAGCGACCGAGGGCTGGGTCGGCCTGACGCTACAGACAGATGCAGCACTGTGATAGGGGCTCGAAGTCGGCAGGGAAGAGGTCAGCGGCAGGGTCATCAGTCGGCAGGATGTCAAAGTCCAATTTCTCCAAAGCATATTTCCGCTTTAGGAAGGCCAGAGGTACTAGGGACCAGATCACGAACCTGCGAATTATTATGCAAAAAGCAAACGAACATCAACAACCCCTTTTCATGTGCTTCGTAGATTTCAAAAAAGCTTTCGACTCAATAGCTCATGAAACGCTTTGGACGACAATGATTGAAATGGGGTTCCCAGGGCATATAATAAATTTGTTAACAAAGCTGTATAGGAAACAAAAAGCAAGAGTCAAAGTGGCAGGAACTCTATCGAAGGAATTCAGAGTTAGACGCGGAGTGAGACAGGGATGCGTTTTGTCACCTAGTTTGTTCAACATCTTAGCGGAAAGAGTGATGAGAGAAGCGTTAGAAGCGTATGATGGAGGAATCCAGATAGGAGGAAGAAGGCTGACAAACCTACAATACGCCGATGACATCGTACTACTAACAAGCTCGGAAGAAGAATTGCAAATGTTGATAGACAGACTGGACAGGATAGGAAAGAAATATGGAATGCAGATTAATATAGGAAAGACGAAGGTTATGACAACAACGGAAACCAAATGTACAGTCAGGATTAATCAGGAGGAACTGGAGCAGGTGGACAGATTTACATATTTGGGTTCAACGATCAACGAAGACAGTGATTGCGGTGCAGAGATCCGAGTACGATTGGCAAAGGGGTATGCAGTGGCTACAGACCTTAAAAAGATATGGAAGAGCCATGACATAACAACAACAACAAAGATAAAGTTATGGAGAGCACTGGTTTGGCCGGTGGCTATATATGGTTGTGAAAGTTGGACACTGAGGAAGGAGGAGGAGAGAAGAATAGAGGCATTCGAGATGAAGTGTCTGAGATTGATCATGAATATATCTTGGACGGAAATGCGGAAAAATGAATGGGTGCTGGAGGAAGCAGGAGTGGAGAGGAGTCTCCTGAAGACGGTAAGAGAAAGAAAACTTAGTTACTTCGGACACATCATGAGAAGAGAGGGAATATGCTTGGAGAAAGACATCATGCAGGGCACAATGCCGGGAAATCGGAAAAGAGGAAGACCGAGAACAAACTGGTTGAGCAACATAAAGGAATGGACTGGATTGACAATGGAGGAATTGATAAGACTGACGGAAGACAGGAGACGCTGGAGGAATATTATTCATGATGCGGCCGACCCTCGAAACGAGGATGGCTGAGAACAGAACAGATATTTCCGCTATGCAGAGATAAGAAGCCCAACTTGTTTTCAGTGAAGGATCGTAGGATCCAGGCCCATCGAAAGGAGGGAGATGGCAAATGCACAGGAGCCTAATGCCTTTTAAAATATTACTGACACAACCACAATAACTTTAAACTTCAAGCATCTTAATAATTATTTATTATTACCTTACTGTATGGTACGATATTATATAAATTTAAACTCCTCCCCTAATTTCTGAATAAGATCTCTTCCCCCTATTTCTTGGTTGGAGCATTTGCTCCAAGGTTTACATGGTGTAGACGCCTCTGCCTGGATACGTATCTCTATTATTTTGTCTTTGACCCGATCGCTTAGTTCTCCTCCTTCTCATTCTCCCTACCGTGCATTCCATAGCGCGGACTTTGAACGGCATGCCTTTAGTGTAGGCCACTGGGCCAAGCCACAACTGGCGGTGTAAACCCTGAAATATTATTATACGTATACATAGACTTTGGGTGTTCATGCATACTTATTGCCCTCCTGCATACGCCGGCCCGTATTAATGTGTGCAAGGGCTGTATTAACTTAACTGTGCACCGCAGCTTCACGTATCAAAGAATCAAGCTATTACTCAGTATCACTAGATTCGACACCAATTGAGGGACACGTTGTTGACCAGCTCACTCTGATGAGCATACAAGCTGACATTCTGCGTGTTATCAACTTTGAGGATCTGCATGGTGACCGAATTTGCGAAGAAGAAAACATGCAAAGTTTCACTAATTTCACATGACTCCTCGCCCAACACAAACTAACTTCTGACCTTTTAACTGTTTCTTGGTTTTAGATATTTGTGTGAAATTGTGTCTTGCCTTTGTGGTGGAGGCCCCTATGTGGTGGGACCCTCTGTGCACTGGCACATGGTGACCATTCCTAAATCCGGGCCTGTACGTGTGATAGTGTGTAAGCAAGCAAGCAAGCAAGTAAGTAAGTAATTATGCATGTATGCATGTATATAATATGCATGCATATATGTATATATGTATGTACATGTATGTGTGCATGTATGTATGTATGTATGTATGCATGCATGTATGTATGTATGTATACGTGTGCATTGGCACATGGTGACCATTCCTAAATCCGGGCCTGTACGTGTGATAGTGTGTAAGCAAGCAAGCAAGTAAGTAAGTAAGTAAGTAATTATGCATGTATATACTGTATATATGTATGTACATGTATATGTGCATGTATGTATGTATGTATGTATGTATATGTTTATATATGTAGTGTGTATGTAAGACAGAGGACCGTTTCGGCCTTCTTTCATTCCTATCCATTAGTGTGGCCCAAACTTACATGGGGAAATAATTTTTGTTGAAACATGCTGCTCCACAAGGCTGCCCTTGTTCCACTTGACAAGAAGACTATGTGGTGAAAAAATTGAAGAGATCTGAGCATGTTTAGAGGTCGCGCCATTTTGACACTTTTTTAGAAATCGCAAAAACCGCATGCTTGGGTTTTGGAACTTGGTTCCATTGTCGATTTACTCTTTTTATCACAACAAATTAATGAGGAGTCCAATATAGATGAACTTTTTACTGTTTATTTATCTCGATGAGAGCTATATTTTGATTAAAATATAAATACTAAATTCAGGGTCGTTCAAGGTCATTTTAAGGTCATAAGAAACAAAATCTAACAAAAATCGAAGAAAAATGATCAGATCTCAGCCAATAATTGTTGAAATTGGTTAATTCTGTCGCGTAACTAAGGATGAGTCACAGACACAATACCTGCTGCAACTTGCCTCCAGTCATCACACAATGATTTCTTTTCCGACAAGAGCAAAATGAAATAATCGCGGTTTTCGCGTTTACCGGCACTTCAATGACGGTTATTTATGCAGACTGGAAAACTACTTTCATAGTAAAAAATTATATTGCGTTATAAATTATTTGCATTTAATGCACTCTGACTAAGCAGTAACACTGCGATATATATTTTTATTAGGCTGTTCAACGTTCAAAATAGTAACTACCTTGCTATTCAAAATGATACATGTATTTTTACGCTTCATACTATATAATGTAAAGTGTGCAAAAGGCGCGACCTCTAAACATAGTTCAATCTGTCCAAATTTTTCCATACAGGGTTATCTTTTCATGTGTAACAAGGGCAGCCTTGTGGAGCTAAACATTTCCAACTTTTGTTATTTTGGGCCACCGTACTATCCATGCATCTATTACGCATTCAGTTCAAATTCTAACACTTTTGTGCAACTCTCCCTCTCTCTACTTGAGGTAGCTCCTTCATACCTTCAGACCTTATGAGTTATGAATTATGACTATGTAAGTCGGTCTCTAAACTCCCTGGTCGCTCGGCCGCCATACATGTAGGCCCTCTGGCTGTCCTTCGCATGCGTGGTGCAAGTACTCAATCCAGAAGCTTAATTTGCACATATCGACCCCTCTAGTTGGAACCATCTTCCGCATGAATTTCGTCTTGAGCACCTCAGCCTGTCTATCCCTGTTTCGGAAACACCTGAAGACTATCTTATTTGTTAGTGACTTAGGTCGGGAGCGCCACTGAATCTCTGAGTGGCGCTATATAAATGTTCAATTACAATTACAATAACAATTCAATTTATCTGTCGTTCAATCTACCCATCCATCCATACATCCATTTATCCATCCATCCATCCATCCATCCATCCATCCATCCATCCATCCATCCATCCATCCATCCATCCATCCATCCATCCATCCATCCATCCATCCATCCATCCATCCATCCATCCATCCATCCATCCATCCATCCATCCATCCATCCATCCATCCATCCATCCATCCATCCATCCATCCATCCATCCATCCATCCATCCATCCATCCATCCATCCATCCATCCATCCATCCATCCATCCATCCATCCATCCTACCATATGTTTGTTGTCTGCCTGTCTGTGCCTGTGCCTGTCTGTCTCTGTCTATGGAATGTCTGTCTGTCTCTGTGTGTCTGTCTCTGTGTGTCTGTGTGTCTGTGTGTGTCTGTGTCTGTCTGTCTGTTTTTCTCTGTCTATCTGTCTCTGTCTGTCTGTCTGTGTCTGTCTCTTTGTGTCTGTCTGTCTGTCTGTGTCTGTCTGTCTGTTTTTCTCTGTCTATCTGTCTCTGTCTGTCTGTCTGTGTCTGTCTCTTTGTGTCTGTCTGTCTGTGACTGTCTGTCTGTCTGTCTGTGTCTAATTCTTTTACCCACTGAAGCCACAATTTATCAAGAAATCATGCAAAACATGAAATATGTAACAAAACAATTAAACAAATCAGCGTGGCATCGGCGGCGCGCCGAGGAATTATCGGCGGCGGCGGCGGCGCGCCGATCCACAAAAATCGGCGGCGGCGGCGCGCAAGAAAAGTCGGCGGCGACGGCGCGGCGCGGCCGGTGTGATGCGAAATTTTATCCGGCAACAAAAACGTTCCGAAACCTTGTGTGATTGGTTTCCGTGACATATGACTTCATATGCAAATTATACGCCTTCGTCTCGTTTTCATTGACAAATATGATCCGGGTTGTCTTGCGGAATGCAACATGGGGTTGTTTATAACAAATCCCTTTATAGCTTGATTATATTTATTTATTAAGAACATCGACGAGAACGAAAAAAGAGCGATACGAAATTTGGCAAAGACATTTACAATCGCGCAGGTAGGCTACGTCCATAATATAGTAATCTTATTACGTTGCGAAGTAGGCCTATGCGGCGTCTCCTAAAATGTGGGTCGAAATCTCGGAAGAGAAAGTGATCCCTGAAATTCCAAATTTTTATGCAAGTTTAATATGAAACTAACCATTCTAGTTTGAACGATGGCCTATAATTATAGCAAAAAACGGGTAAAACTCCATTCTAGCATATTTAATTATTTAAATGATTTTGTTGATAACTGTCATCAATTTTGATGATAAGCCTAACTGTCATCAATCAAACTTCTATTTACGCAAAGAATTTTAAATTATTAACCTACTGTAGCGAAAACCCCGGTCAATCGTCTCTGAGTTCTCCAGGCAGCAGGGAAGAGGTTTGGGCTTGCACGGAGCAGCAGTCCGCGGGCGCTATGGAAGCGTAAATTCGGCGTTCGGTGTATTGCGAACGGCTACTAAGCAGCACCAGCCAATCAATCGCTCAATCAAAAATCACCAACACGTCCTGGTTTTCTTCACGATTTATTCTTGAAATGTCACACAGCTGTCAGCACTGCACCACATTGAACACCTGTTCGTTCCAGTGACAAGGTCAAATCGGCCACGAGTTTGGCAGTGGCCCTCTATTTGTACCCTCCCTAAGGCTGAGCGGAGGGGGGAGTTGAGCAAGACCTGAGCAAAAACCTGAGCAAAGACCTGAGCAAGAACAGAGGAAAGACTGAACAGAGGGGGGCTGAGCAGAACTGAGCAAGGCCTGAGCAAGAGCTGAGCAGAGGGGGAGGCTGAGCAGAACTGAGCAAGACCTGAGCAGAGGGGAGGCTGAGCAGACTGAGCAAAGACTGGGCAAGACCTGAGCAGAGGGGGAGGCTGAGCAGAGGGGGACTGAGCAGAACTGAGCAAGGCCTGAGCAAGAGCTGAACAGGAGCAAAACAGACACAGAGCAGCCCAAAAAACCTCCTCACTACTTTCAATCCAACTTCGAGTTACACTTTAACATTTTCTATTCATTCCAACTTCCCTTTCAGGAAGTATTATATTCATCATTCCAACTTCTATATGTAGTTTTAAATCCGAAAAATCCTTAAAATTTAATGGAGTTGACTTTATGCCTAGGCTACAGGGAAATAGGCTTAATAAGATATGTTACAATGGAGTTGAATTTAAATCTTAATAATAAAATTCTCTAAAATGTAAACATGTAATTTGTGCAAATTTAACAGAAGTGTATGTTTCTCACAGAACACTTTGCCTGTATTGTGCTTTGTTTGTAGTCGGTCATCTTCGCCATTCAGCAATTTGGTGGTTTGACACGTGATGAAGCTGAAGAACTGTTTAGAAATTATGATCTACACTCGCTTGATTAAACATGACATTGTTTAATGCGATTCTGCTGCTCCGAACTAACAGTATTTTACATAATTATAGTGATTCTGATAAAAATTTAAGTCGTTCATTGTCAAGTGTTGCTTGGTTATGACCTTACTGCATAACAAAAGTGAAATGGTCGTATGTTACAGAAAGTGATTACACAGAGGATAATCTGGATAATCGTAGGCTGTCTACAGTTTGGTTATCGTCTTCAGACGCCAAACATTTATTTTACATATCAATTTTAATACTGAACAATAATAACCATAATGAAATCTTCTTGAGCCCACTACTAAATAAAAGAAACACAGTGACAATGAATGTTCTTGCAAGTTGTTAATAAGTAATGGTAGACCAATTTATAACAAAGTTGAATGTGGTATATAGCCATTGCCTCTATAGTAGTCACTGATAGGTGTTGCATTTGCTTGTAACCTTTATACAGTACATGGATTTTTAACCTGAGGGCAGTATACACCGTGATTCAATAAAAAAGTAAGCCAAACTTTGTATTTCATATAAGTACTTCTAACATGAAAACAGTACTTAATATTTTTGTGAAGAAACTCTCAGTAGTAGGCTATGGTTTGATTATTTCATTAAAGAAGATGTTCAAAATATCCTCCGTCTGCTTGCACGCAGGCCTGGAGGTGCTGGCGCCAAAGGGCAACAGCACCGTCATTTTCTTCAGTGCGCGATGACCTTCGTCTGCCACTACCAATGACGCGGTCGACTGACCATGTTACGCTAATTTTTCTAAGTAATTTATCTAATCCACTTCTGGTCCAGTGTTTTTCTGGAAACTCTTGTAGAAATTGACGGCTGCTGTAATTCTTGGATTCCTCAAACCTTTTATCATGTGTAAATCTTCTTCACATTAAAGGCACTTTTTTCGGAAATTGCTAGTTTCTTGTTTATGTTTTCAATCGTATTATCGTCTGCTTTTTGAGTAGGAAATATAAA
The DNA here is from genome assembly GCA_020284085.1 of Aporrectodea caliginosa. Lineage (NCBI taxonomy): Eukaryota > Metazoa > Annelida > Clitellata > Crassiclitellata > Lumbricidae > Aporrectodea > Aporrectodea caliginosa. The sequence continues at coordinate 525,487 of JACEVL010000166.1, read as the reverse complement.
CTGGAAGTCATTAAAATGAAAAAGTAAGTACGTGCATATTTTTATTTTGAAAATATTATTAATAAAATATAGTTCAAGTTTTAATATTTGTTTATTAAGTTTGGCTTACTTTTCATTGAATCACCGTGTATGATGTGCTGCCCACACAACTCGTAGTGAAAGGTTGTCCAGTTGTTCCATTGCTGTTGATGTTTTTTACTTTAAATATTGCTAAACTTAAAAGTGCTTCTTTTCAGAGGTGTTGCCCTTCAGATATTGTGACATCGTCAAAAAGTAATAAAACCAACAACTGAAATCATGTAGGCCTACCTATATTTGGTAAACTAACAAGGCTCAGCTTCCAGCAATTTGCAAAAACAACAACACATGATCGGGAGTGCTACATCACTTGCAAAGTTATGACAACACTAATGAAGTAGTTTCCTCATTTTTTTATATATGCAGCCTATCATAACCCTTGACCTAAACACATAATTTATTAACACAAAAACACAAGCTCAAAATTCAGACCATGTTCTCAATTTCGTAGTTTACAGTATCCGGATAATTCCCCCCGGACATCCCCCCGAACAGTAAGTAGGTAACTCTACCATTGTCCATGATAAATGTTATCAATCCAACTTCTATTGAAGCAAGGACCTTCTTTCATCATTCCAATTTCTATTTAAGCCCAAAAAATGTTCATCACTCCAATTTCTATTTTAACAAAGAATTATTTCTTTAATAAATCCAGCTTTTAATTGAAGCGTGCGTGGCGCCCTCTACCGAACGCGCGCACTGTCGGGGAAATTCGTCAATCCGGGTCTGATAATAAAGTCTCGGGTTCAAATCCACCGAAGGTCTTGCTAACATAAAACCACCAGGGTCTCTCAACTGTACCAAGGATTGGGCCGCAGATATGTCCCTAGCTGCTCGATCTGAGGCTGTAGCATAAATGCTAGCTGGGTTCTCATTTCCACCGACAGTTTGATTTGTGACTGCCTGACCAGACCTTTCTGTTCTGTTGATCTCATTATCAATTGTTTGTTTTTGTTGTTGTAGGATTTGGCTCAACAGATGCTCGACAGCGTGTTGGCGCTCTAGAAGCGTTCCTAGAAGTTCTTCTACTCCTTTCTGGCGCAGAGCTTCATTGGCTCCCTCTAGCGAATCTATCATTGGTTCATTATTTTGACTGTGACTTTCGTGATTTGAGTCTAATTCTAAAGTTTCGTCACCAACCACACTTGCATCTTGTGATTCAGACATTTCCTTGTCTTTTTATTTTAGACAAATTAAAGGTGAACAGAACTGAATTTGAAAACAAAGTGTTTAAAGAGTTCTCACTAATCTAACGACGCAAAGTTCCTATTGTCTTAATCGGATACAATTAACAAAACTCACTACCTTATCAACTATCGGCCTGACAGAGATTCTCGAGTGTACCATAAGATTTTGCGTACTAAAGAACAGAAACTTTATAGTTTAACATGTACGATCACGTGTTAAGAAATCTGGAGATCAGTATGATACTATAGATAGGAAAACTTGTACTCCCTGAATTACAAACTGATAACTTCCCACAGGCCAAGGCCTTTTCCTGATCATCGAACAGTAATCAACTGTTGAAATTTTCCACTGTATAGTAAGTCCACCCAGGGACATCGACACCGAAACAAGAAAAGGAAAATGCTTCAATTCGATACCAAAACTCCACGGAAAATCACCAAACTTGCACCGGAGGTACCGGACCAAATTCCCCGTAAAAATTATCGAAGTAAACCGCCTCCAAATCAAAATACAACCCTCAAAAGATCAAAAGACTTCAGGCACAAAACCCTTAACAACCTGAATCCGCCATCTTAAACTTCCAACTGCGCAGAAAAGCAGCGTGCCTTGTCAGGGGTCCACACGCACGGCGGCGAGATCTCGGCGACGAGATCTCGGCAACCAACCAGGACTCATGTAAGAATTAATTCGAGCGGTAAGCGTTCGACTCAACTTATTCCAACCAATCCCCAGGGTGGTTCTATCCGTAGCTATTAATAGTTAGGCTGTAGGCCAGTTCAGGAGGAATAGACTAAAAACTTTAGAGTAAATAACTCTGGCGAATTTCACGTTCGCCACACCCTCACCCACCTAGCTTAAATTTTTACCCAGGGGTGAAAATTTGTTACTAAACTAAGCAAGTGATCTCCAGGTTTTATGGTTAAATCGGTATTAAACAATCGACGAACCATTATTTACGAAGTCCAACCCTTAAGTGCTCGATGCTGTACCATTTACAGCGGTCTTTAAAGATAAGGTGAACATTTCCGAAAATACAAAATCACGAACGTAAACTGAACAAATTAAACAGCTTCAGCTGTTATCAGGCTTCTCCTATGAGATCAACATATTTGGTTGTTTACAAATCAAACACTCGTAAGTTATGCATAATATAACTGTTAAAACCGAAACAGGTGAAACATTTCCTTGTTTCGTAACACATTCACAGAAGGAACGGCCAAAACCATGGAGCCTTTTTCACAGCGAAGAGGGAGGTCACCATTACCAGAACTCTCCATTGACTAGGAGTCGCTTGCTCGTTCTCCGAGTGCAAGCTCTGGAGAAACTCCTCCTCAGACACTGCGGGGTCTAGTGCGAGGAATTTAGGGATTATTTCCATCAGCAGCACCCATGTGTCAAAATTCCACCATGGCGTCTCTTCCCATGGCCTCAACCCATGGCTGAATCCCAGGCTACCACTCAGGTCGGGTATGATCATACGCGGTTGTTCCTCGGCCCACCGGGACAAGGTTTCCCGCAGAGTGGGGAGACCTGCAAGCGTTTGTACCGTGGCAAGCGCTACTCCAAAGACGTCTAAGTACCTATAGACAGTAGGATTGCAGTCAGCTATGGCACGCACATCATCCTCGGTGAGAGATAACCGTCCCAGATCGTATAGGGTCTTGAGAGCCATCCAAGCCATCCCTTTTATTTTCAACGGGGACGGGTTCCCCGGGCACTCTACCTCTCCAGGGAGGGAGCGAATCATTAGGAGTGAGGACGGGTTAATCGGAGGGTAATCAGCAGCGTCTGAAATGCTTCCTAAGGATGATGAGTCGCAGGCATTACTGGGGCCAGCCACCGGAGATCTTTCCTTCCGACCCTCCAACTTCACGCCCCGATAGACCACTAGCCGGGAATCTGACATCCGGGAAGAATCACCAGAGGAGATCACTATGGGCGCTTCCATTCGGGCCTTCTCCATCTCAGCAAAATAAAAGTTCTGAGCCACAGTCAAAGACTCTCTATCGCTGGAATCTGAAATGCATCAAAATTAACCCTTATGTAATTGAATAATCAGCAAAACGGAAAACAATTCTTAACTAAATCATTTACAAGAGGCCGGGTTAGCGATACCGCAGAGGCTTTCGGACGAGGCGCTTAGGCCTTCCGTCCGAGAATGTTTCTCGATGCGTCGTACCGAAATCAGCAATGGGTGTAGAGGGCCCATTATCTCCCAACTCATCTAATTCGTTCCGGGGTTCCTCACAATCCCAATCCGGTAGGGGTTCGAACTCCTCTGGAGGTGGCCTTTCCTCCGAATCCCGTGGCATCTCCCCTTCACACAACTTAAGCTTGTCTATATAAACCAGCATGGGCTGTGAACGGGCAGACTTCCGGATCTTGTACAGTACTGAATTGACCTGTTCCACTACCTCGTAGGGTCCGGTGTAAAACTTAGCCCACTTATCCTTAAGGCCAGTGCGTCTCCTCGGGTAAAAATACCATACTCGGGAACCTACAGGAAACGAGGTCGGTTTTACCCGCAGATCATATCTGAACGCTCGGCTGGTGGCTTGGCGCTGCATGAATTTTCTGGCTACCCCAAAGTTATCCTGCATCTTAATCATTTGAGAGGCCACAAAATCATCAGTAGTAGACAACAAATTTGCAACAGAGATATCGCCTAAAACAAGATCGAGCGGAAGACAAAGCTCTCTGGAAAGAAAAAGACGATTCGGAGTAAATCCGGTGCTTTCGCTTTCGCTGGCTCTGTAGGCGGCCAAGACGTAGGGAAGATGCAAATCCCAATCTTTCTGATTCTGGGCAACCACATGGACATAGGCGTGGGGATGGGCAACCACGTTGGCAAGCATGTCGATTTTATGTCGAACTTTCGGATGTAGGCCACGGCTTTTTGATGATAACATTTCTTCACCATGACGACATTACTGGCCCAAGCAGATGACGAAGGCTCGATTAACCGTTGGTGTAACATGCTTTCAACCTGTTCATCAATGACCGGCAATAATGTGAGCGGTTGACGACGTAAGGCCTGCCTTACAGGTGCTTCTTGTCCAGTTTCTATCTCATGTTGAATCACGTCTGTAAAACCAAGATCCCATTCGTTCATCGAAAACGCCTTCTGATTATTCAGAATAATCTCCCGTAATTTGTCCTGTACTCCAGCTGGAACATCATCGGCAATGTCTGACCATAATGGCGAAAGAACAGAGTTTATTTCTTCTTGAGTTGGTTTACCTTGACCTTCCACGACGTTTGCGCAAGCAGCTGCGACTTCGGTTGTGACATCCATTACTGTTACTTCTTCTGCCATACATTGAGTACCCTTCTTTAGCCTGATTTCTTTACTGGTCGGATTCATCACACGAACTGGTAAGTCGACGATTCTTCCTGGCAATAAAGTACCTGAAATTACCAATCCGGAGCTCAACACCTGAGGCTGGGTAGCCCATTGACTATCAGACGAACGCAGATGAGAGACAACTGCGTAAGTGTTAATGTCTAGTTCGCTTAGTGGAGGTACTTTCACATCTTGGGCGACAACTATTCTTCTGCAATTTCCTTGTCGTTTTCTTGTGCATATGGGAAAAGTATGATTCTGTATCTTCACCCATCGTTCACCAAAGTTCCAAAGAGCATTCTGTCTCTCCAGCCATTCCAATCCCAAGATTAATTCAGATATTTGTTCGGTAATTAAACAAGAGACTTCAAATGAATAACCGCCTATTTCGCAGTTAATAGTGGCCTCGCCCAATACACGGATAGCTGTACCATTCGCGGCACGAAGAGTCTGGGTAGAAGAACGGATGTCCTTCTTAAGAACCAGAGAAGCAGGAGCAAGAGTAAGTTCTGAACCGGTGTCAAGCAGAGCGAAGGTAGATTTTCCATTAACCTTGAGTGACAGATAAGCGTTGTTACTGCCAACCACATGTCGGAGCGCACTCGGTTCCTGTTCATTTGAACCATCAGCTACAAATGGCTGTTCTCTCTGTTTCAATGGACAGGCCCGGGCAAAATGTCCGATTTGACCACAGTTAAAACAGCCCTGAGACGGTCGAGGTCCATTCTGACGATAGTTTCGAAATCTTCCATTCATTCCATTCCTATTCCACTGATTTCTCCATTGGGACGATTGCTCAGGTCGCACAAAGTTCTGATATGGCGGAGCTTGCGGTGTGAAGTTATTCCCACTATCCAGACGATATTCTAATTGTTCTAATCTCTGTTTCTGCGGCTCCAACTCTTCTTTCAAGAGTTTACGAACTAGTTCAACCGGAAAGTCATTTTCTTTCACAGCTTTAATTCTTCCTGGACGACGATCTGAATGTTCTGTCTCTTCTCTTTCTGCTTTCCTGTACCCTTCTAACCTCAAAGCCAGTTTATAAGCAGAATCCAAAGTTTCAGGTTCCCGTTCTCGCAATTTCAACGCTAATTCCTTATCTCGTAGAGCGTCAAGAAATGAACGAATGGCTATCGTTTCGCTATGAGTAGACGTAGGCCCAGGATAGGCAAGAATCATAAGCCTCCTTATGTCTTGTGCCAGCGATCCTAGATCTTCACCGTCCTTCTGGCGACGAGTATTCAATTGAGTTTGATACAACGACGCTTGATCAGAACTTCCATAGCGTAAGCGAAGCTTATTTACCAAGTCAGACCATGTAGTAACTGTGTTCGAGTCAAACTCCCAAAGAAGTTGCGATGCAGGCTCAGACAAAGCACAGGTAAGCTGGTTTAATTTCTCATCATCTGACCATCCATTGTTCTTGGAACAAACTTCAAATTTCCGAAGAAAGGCGTCCACAGAAGTTTTTCCATTGTAGGTACCCATCTTAATGTATTGACGAGGCCTTTCTATATGTACACTAGACGAAGAGATATTGGTTTTCCCTTCAGATGTAGGTGGAACCTTGCGATTAACTGTTTCAGCAGCGATTGTCTCAGCTTTAGGTTTTGCAGGGACAAATTCTGTAACTACTGAATTCGACGCATTAGAGTTCATCTCATTCTGTCTAATTTCTTTAGCATCAGAGAGTTTATCGCTTTCTTTGGTTATGTACTTATCATTTAATTCATTTGTTTCGGCTATTCGACGTGGATACAACCAAGGTTCAGCATGCGAGAACTCATTGGTGTTCCGAGGAAATCTATTCATTTCGGCTATTTCGGAATTGATAGTCGAAGAAATGAAATAGTTACCTGGAGTAGACATCACTGATATGGGTTCCTTCACCCTTTCATGGACAACTGAAGACAAGCATGGCTGACTCAGTTCTGAAGCTCTTGCAAACATGGATGGAGTAGAGTATATCACTGAAGTATTATCACATTTCTTTCGATTCAATTCAAAGGAATGAAGAGTATTTGGAAGACATACATCAGAAGATTGATTCAAATGCAATCCAGCAGATTCATCATGTTTCATATTGAAGTTCGAGGAAGCAATCTTTGATGACAAGTCTTCATTTCGTATTGGAAAACTGAATTTGCTTGCCAAAGTGGTTGCCCAACGATCTTCAGTTATGAAAAGATCGGGATCTGTATATCTGCCTTCCGATGCGATGATTGGCCAATGACCCAAAGGTTTTTCGACCTTTTGCATCGGTAGACTTTTCCAATCCCTCGAATTTTGATTAACTCCTGCAACTGAAAACTCCAGATTAGAACATGATCGTACATTAGATTGATCTAACATTCTAGAATTAGAAGTTAGTTTAGATTCTAATCTATCTTGTTTCCTAGGTGCATTTCTAAATGTCACCTCCTCGTCTGAAGAATAGTCCCCTTGATTCAAGCTCAGATAATTCAGACCATGAGCACCTTCTGCTTCTTGTTCATTTCTTCTATATGTGACCCTCTTAGGTCTAACTCCTGTTCCTTCAAAATTTCTTCTTTCGTCCTCAAAAAGCCTTCTTCTTTCTTCCTCCAAGACCTTTCTTGTTTTATCAGGGACCTCATATCCTTTATTATTCAGTACCCGATATTCTTTATTATCTACCCCACTTCTGGTACCAATTGAAGCGTGCGTGGCGCCCTCTACCGAACGCGCGCACTGTCGGGGAAATTCGTCAATCCGGGTCTGATAATAAAGTCTCGGGTTCAAATCCACCGAAGGTCTTGCTAACATAAAACCACCAGGGTCTCTCAATTGTACCAAGGATTGGGCCGCAGATATGTCCCTAGCTGCTCGATCTGAGGCTGTAGCATAAATGCTAGCTGGGTTCTCATTTCCACCGACAGTTTGATTTGTGACTGCCTGACCAGACCTTTCTGTTCTGTTGATCTCATTATCAATTGTTTGTTTCTGTTGTTGTAGGATTTGGCTCAACAGATGCTCGACAGCGTGTTGGCGCTCTAGAAGCGTTCCTAGAAGTTCTTCTACTCCTTTCTGGCGCAGAGCTTCATTGGCTCCCTCTAGCGAATCTATCATTGGTTCATTATTTTGACTGTGACTTTCGTGATTTGAGTCTAATTCTAAAGTTTCATTACCAACCACACTTGCATCTTGTGATTCAGACATTTCCTTGTCTTTTTATTTTAGACAAATTAAAGGTGAACAGAACTGAATTTGAAAACAAAGTGTTTAAAGAGTTCTCACTAATCTAACGACGCAAAGTTCCTATTGTCTTAATCGGATACAATTAACAAAACTCACTACCTTATCAACTATCGGCCTGACAGAGATTCTCGAGTGTACACTAAGGTTTTGTGTACTAAAGAACAGAAACTTTATAGTTTAACATGTACGATCACGTGTTAAGAAATCTGGAGATCAGTATTATTCTATAGATAGGAAAACTTGTACTCCCTGAATTACAAACTGATAACTTCCCACAGGCCAAGGCCTTTTCCTGATCATCGAACAGTAATCAACTGTTGAAATTTTCCACTGTATAGTAAGTCCACCCAGGGACATCGACACCGAAACAAGAGAAGGAAAATGCTTCAATTCGATACCAAAACTCCACGGAAAATCACCAAACTTGCACCGGAGGTACCGGACCAAATTCCCCGTAAAAATTATCGAAGTAAACCGCCTCCAAATCAAAAGACAACCCTCAAAAGATCAAAAGACTTCAGGCACAAAACCCTTAACAACCTGAATCCGCCATCTTAAACTTCCAACTGCGCAGAAAAGCAGCGTGCCTTGTCAGGGGTCCACACGCACGGCGGCGAGATCTCGGCCACGAGATCTCGGCAACCAACCAGGACTCATGTAAGAATTAATTCGAGCGGTAAGCGTTCGACTCAACTTATTCCAACCAATCCCAAGGGTGGTTCTATCCGTAGCTATTAATAGTTAGGCTGTAGGCCAGTTCAGGAGGAATAGACTAAAAACTTTAGAGTAAATAACTCTGGCGAATTTCACGTTCGCCACAGTTTTTAAACAGCAGCATTGGCCAGTGGCGCAGACGTTTAGAAAAAACTGTTGAGAACCGAGGAAGATATATTGAATTTTATTTCTGATTTGGTATAAATTAGTATTTGGCAACAATTTACTTGTTTTTCTTGGAAGAAAAAGTTAAAAATAAATTTATTATTTGAAATTATACTAGGCGGTCCCACTTTCTTTGCGCCACCCTGTATATATAGCCTATATAAATGGAATTGGGATCGACGAAAATAATACTTTGCGTAAATAGAAGTTGGATTGATAAGAGTTGGGCCTATCATGGACATTAAAAGCACCAGTTAGGTTGATAACAGTCCCTGCCAGAACTGTGGAAAGCCTTCTGATTTAGCCTAACAGCAGTGGTAAAAGTGTAAAATCATGGGCCCCGGATCTTTAAATATATTCGGGCCCCCATAAATTTGTGATGGGCCCTCCGCAAAGTTTTATCTTGTTAATTATTGATAATAATTACTAAAAAAATGAAAAGCGCAATGCAAGTGAATATTATTGCATTATTATTGCATACAATTTTGACCATATAACAATATTTAAAGCGATTTAATTGATTGAACTTGAAGTGATTATCTTATTAGGAAATTTTTGTGCTAACTTAAAATGAACTTTACAACAGAAAAGAAGACGAAAACACTTTAAGCAGGTTAGTCACAGTGTCAAAGATATCACAAATAATATTACAGTATTTCAAATTAGCATGCATTGATTAAACAGCTGTATTCGTATTGTATTAAGACATGAATTCTACACACAGTACACTGTAGATCTGCATGACATAAAAAAATCTGCAAGTTACTACAATGCTAACGCAGGGCTGAAACTGACATTTTAAACCTCAAAACCATTAATGTGTTTTAAAAAAATATTCAAAAAAGTAACCATTTGTGCAGAAATAAAAGTACAGAAAATATGACACAATTCCAGTGACTACGGCTTGTTGACGCATTGACGCTTGTATCAATTACAGAGAAGCTTCAATTACGTGGAAACTGTTTGTAATTGATTCATTGATAACTGCTGAAATATCTGCCTGGAAGAAACAAAGATGTACAAATAGCAACTTTTACTTTTTGAAATACTAAACATTAGTTGTTTATGAGAAAATACTGTTCAGAAACATTGAAAAAGCATGTGTTTTAGAACTGATTCCAAATGGACATCATTAATTTGTTACAAGCAACTTGCTCTGCCTTCTTCGGACATTGACCACAAGTGGCATCTCTGCGGTTTGAGGCAAGCCAGGATTTGACATATGGTAATGGCTGCCATAGTTTGAGAGGAGGACCTGTCAGAGAAATAAACATTAATGAACTCAAATGTGAAGCTAATAAACGTGAACGTAAAGGGGTACACACTAGGTTCATCTTGCTAAAACCTCTTTCACACTCAGCCGTACTCACTGGAATTGTGTTTACACGATTACACAATGACTGCAAAGAATTACACTTCCAAATACCACCATTTTCTTTAAAAATGCGAAAGGACACCTTAACTTCTGAAAATATTACACCAAATTTGTCACAAATTCGCCTCAAGTCTTCTTCACCGTACTCTGGTGACATTTCCGAAGGCCAGGTACTGGGATCAAGAATTGCCAGTGAAGAACAGAATTTCTGTTCCGATGCTGGCAAAAGTCTAGCTGACATTGAATCTGCTAAAGATTGATAAAACTGACCCTTCTTAATTGCTTTCTCCTTTCCTGTGCCACTACCAATTGGAACACCGTGAAACTCTCCATTAGCAACAGCTTCACACGCTTCACGATAAAATACAGAATTGCTTTCTTTCCTAGCAAGAAAAATCTCTATTTGTCTGGATATTAGTCTGTGTGCAATTGGCAAAGTAATATCCGCCTTTTGCAAACTCAACGACAAATGCGATAGTTCTTCCAGCGCATCATACATAAGCCCTAAATTTCTTAAGAAAATGGGATTCTCAAGTTTTTTGGCAAAGCCTGCAAATTTTGCTCTTTCTTTGCTATCTGCATGATTATTATCAGCCTTCTTGCAAAAGTGTTTATGCAGTGCAGCATAACATTGCCATACTGCCTTCACACTTCGACAACTCGACGCCACCCACCTCACGCTCAGCACTCGGCCTATACGACTTATTTCAGTTTCAAGTTCTTTAGCACACTCCGCTAATTCGCGCTGACACTTCGAAGACATGCTATAAAGTGCATAAAGAGAATCCATAAAAGATTTGAAATGGTTAATTTCAGTACATGTCTTAATTGCGTCGTTAACTGAGAGCTCCAGCCTGTGATTAAAGCAATGCCAACCAATTAATTGTGGAAACTTATTTTTTAGTCGTATTGCTAAACCAGTCTTGTTACCAAGCATAACAGATGCCCCGTCTACCCCTAAACCAATCCAACAATCTTTCAAGAAATCTAAATTAAAGCCATTTTCTGTTAAACACTTCAGAAGAGCCAATTCAATGCCTTCTGCAGTAGTGTTGGTCAACTCAACAATGTCAAGGAAAAATGTTACTGGACCAATTGTCTGATCAAACGTTGCTCTTAAATACACAACCAAGCAGGACAATCGTCCTACACTTGTGCTCTCATCTATCAAAACAGATATTAAAGGCTTCTGTTCTAATATTCTCTTAACTAGAGTTCGCTTCATTTCCGTTGAAATAATGATCAATGACATCAGTGCAGCTCGGAATGCTATGCAAAACCCGCCCCCCATTGACACCGTTTAATTCCTGCAGTTCGATTAATCCTGGATGATCTGAGTAGGGCCTATCACACTTGGCAATGTAATACGCGGTTCGGAAAATATTGCTGGTTTCTACATGAGCCTCAGCTGTCTGGACTGCTACCGCACCTCTAAGAAGTTCTTGCTTCTTAGATGCTAGCACTTGCTTAGCCGATTCGTGACTAGCAGAATCACGGTGTTCGTAAATTTTTTTCTTATCGCCGTTTGCTGTGCTGCCTTCGTATTTCCGTAAGGACCAACTCGACCGTTTACCCACGCGTCAGATAGAAATTTGGGGGCACTTGAAGCACTTGAGGTTAAGCTGCCAACTTCCTTACAAATCCTACACCCCAAAGTTCCTTCCCTGGCGTACAGCCAATCGTTTCCGTCCTTGAAGCAGTCGAAGGCTACTAAAATGTTTATAATAATACAGGTGGCTCGCATAACTAGAAATTTAACCGCCGGTAGAGGGCCAAAGACACAAAGCAAAAAAAATGTTTTGCACACTGATTACTCTAACATAGGCCTACTGGCAACTTTTCATCACTATTAGAAAACGTTTGCTAGAAGAATTTTTTTCCACTCCACCCTATTGTCCATGATACTCTGTGCTTGCATCCTAAAGGAAGGAACTTAAAACTTGGCCACTATTATTGACCTTTGATTGCGCTCTGATTTAGCAGCACTGCTGTCATGTTGTGATATGAAATGTTTTGTCCGCGATACTCTATGCTTGCATCCTAAAGATGATGACCTCAAACTTGGCCACTATTACTAATGACCTTTGATTGCGCTTTGATTTAACAACATTGCTGTCATGTTGTGATGTAAAATGTAGCTGCTCACTTGGTTGTCTATGGCAGGGGTTTTCAAACTGTGGTACGCGTACCCCTGGGGGTACGCCATGTGTCGCTAAGGGGTACGCGAAAAATTTAAAAAAATTACAATTTTCTATAAGTTTATGATGGACTTTAGGCTATGTCCATCTTTCTTTCATTAACTATTTTCAGTCCACCGTTCGCTTACTTTTTATTGAAGAACGAAGTCAAGAAAGACATGTGTAATTTTTGGCTGAAACGAAGAGCTGAATATGGATTAATTTCTGACCGAGCTTTAACATTTTTTATTCCTTTCAGCACCAGAGGCGGCGCTGGGTTTTTAGTTCTGGGGGGTCCACGAAGATGAAATGAACTTGCAAGCTGCGTGGCAGGCGCCCGAGTTCGAGGCACTGCGAGCGCCGAAGGCGCGAAGCTGCCCACGATTAGGGGGTCTGGGGGAGCGTCGTAAGCTCCCCCAGCGGGGTCTGGGGCGGAGCCCCAGCCGCCAACGCTTTTTGGAGTATAATGTTGCCATATGGAGCTCATTTTAGCTACTCTGAACTAAACATTTATAGCTTAAAAATGAACTTGATTTGTTAGTTGTTACGTTGACTTGGTCAAAAATTTGCAAACATGTAATTACTATTTTATCTTAATTAATTTGATTTTGTAAACATCCAGTTAAAACATTGAAACAGAAGAAAACATCAAACATCAATATGTGTCGTGACAAGTTTAAAAGATATTTAACTATTGCTTATAAGTTTTTGTCTCTCTTATAGTGGCAAAACCTCTTGGGCTTAAGACAAATTTAGCTACGTTTAGCAGCGTTTCATTACTTGTCAGTAAAGTAATTTACAAGTTGCTTAAAATACCATTGATTTTTGGTTGAAACAATCGGCAGTAGAAACAGCAAGCTGTATCATCGTCAATACTGTACTCCAGCCATGGCCGACCGTCGTACCAAGATTCCTGAAACTTCAAGCTTTTCAGGCGCCCAGCAACAAGAACAGAGTTGCTTTAAATACTAATCCTTCGGGCTGATTTGATCCACAATAAAGTACATAATCAATATCATCAACCAGTTCAGTAAGCGGATTTCTATTTAATGATGCCATAAAATTATTATTGTTATTATTTTCACTAAGAGTCAACACTGTACACACGGAACAATGACGTACCAATCATAAGCACGCAGTGCAGAGAGGTTTAGTTAGTAAGTTAAATATAATTTAAAGAATTTGAGTAGACCTAATAAATAGTGATGATCATAATATTAATTTAATATATTGGAAAGAGTTACAAAGTCATGACATTAGTTGCAAGGCTGTCAGCGAAACCAGACCCCCCACCCCCCCACCAAAAAAATCTCTTCGGATTTACACGAATTGGAGAAATGGTCTGAACGACAGCTGGGGGGTCCGGACCCCTGGACCCCCCCGGCCAGCGCCGCCCCTGTTCAGCACGTCATATCTGCGTGAAACAGATTTTTCAGCTACGCTTGCGATCAAAAACAAATACAAAACAAAGGCACAAAGCTTGAACTTGAACCAGAGTTGCGTTTCAAACTGACAAATATTAAACCAGATATTGTAAATCTGTGCTTGTCAAATCAAACCCACTGCTCACAATAACACTTTCTAATAGTGATTTTATTTTTCATTTTTGTTGATATGACTACATTCTTTTAAGTTAAAATTATAGTACTTTTAAAATTGTCTACCTATGACTACTACCCGGTTTGCACCAATGAATAAAAGGAGTTGTTAATTGCAAGGGAACTTCACGCTTGCATGTTGTTTTTTTTATCTAACATTGTTCTTGTTCGGGGTACGCCAAAATTCAATTTTTTTACCTGGGGGTACAATAAAAATAAAGTTTGAAAACCGCTGGTCTATGGTACTCCGTGCTTGCATTCCAACAGGTGGCGACTTATTACTTGACCACTGTACTATCGACCTAAACAATGGTCCTAGGAGCTAATTGAGCTTGGCAATCTTTGCCTGCATTCTTTGTCGTTTAATCGGAATTTTCACAAATGGAGATACGCGATTGCGAAGATAATTCTCAGACGACGATAATTCTCAGACGACGATTTTAATCAAATCAGTTTATTGCAACCCAAAAACATAATAGCAATACATATAACAACATGAAGAGAATAGAATGGGTGGTGACTTAAGACTTGACCACTGTTATTAATTACCTTTGATTGCGCTTTGATTTAGCAACAATGCTGTGATGCTGAGATGTCAAATGTGGCTCCCTGGTTTTCCATGGTACTCTGTGCTTGCATTCAAATGGGTGTCCTAAACAATGGTCTTAGCAACAATTTGAACTTGGCAATGTTTGACAGCACACTGAGTTAACCAGAATTGCTGCCTAATTCTGATGTGAAATGAAGCTGCCTAATTGGTTGTTTTTGGTTAGTAGTACATTCTTGCGTGGTTGTCCTTGGGTAGTCAATACTCGTAATACTAAGGACGGTCATTAAAGTCTAGTGTTCACCTTTTGACCTAAATAACGACCCCTTGGTATCCAGTTCACCATAATTTTCAATTACATGAGACTTGTTGTTGGCAATTACTTAGATAGCTTGTAAACCAGGCAAGTGCACAACCACTAATTCCATAATTTTCCAGTTTGTGTATTAAAATTTTATGGTCAACAGTGTCAAACGCCTTGGCTAGGTCAAGAAAATACCGATAGAAAATTGATTATTATCCATGGCATGAGACAGTTTTATCTTGTATGTCCAATAGAGACATAAAGGTCGAAAGCCATGTTGAAAAGGGTATAATATTTTGTTTCGGTTAATGACAGAATACAAGCGATCATATATAATCCTCTCAAATAATGTTGAGAAAAAGAGTAGAATAGAAACAGTTCTCAGATTAGATATCTTATTCTCAGTTCTTTGCTTGTAGATTGTTGATACTTTGGCCAGTTTAATGTCTGAAGGAACCTCGCCATTTCTAAAGAGCAATTTATTACCTCACTTAACGCTCGTGAATAAGCTGGTGCCCTGCGCTTGGCTTTCGAGTGGCGCTTTAGAAGTTTGGAGATTACGATTACGATTAACGGGTTTGCCAGTGATTCCATAAGATAAGACAGTATATGCGGGTTAAGATCGTCAGGGCCAGTAATATTAGTATATCTTTAAGGCCTTTATTGATGGCTAATAGTTCTTGGGAGGAAGTGGGTAAAAATAGGAAAGTTCAGTGAGGAAGCCGGCATGTAGTCTTGAAAGGATTTGTTAGGAGAAGGTACTTTTTGAGCTACAGATTTACGTAGGCTCGAAAAGTAGGTGTTAAATGAATCCGCTATAAACTCAGAGTAATCTATTATGTTACCATTAACTGTCATTTCTTTTAT
The DNA here is from genome assembly GCA_020284085.1 of Aporrectodea caliginosa. NCBI lineage: Eukaryota > Metazoa > Annelida > Clitellata > Crassiclitellata > Lumbricidae > Aporrectodea > Aporrectodea caliginosa. The sequence goes on along the minus strand of JACEVL010000166.1, from coordinate 509,915 downwards.
AATTGTGTCTTTATTTTCAGTATTGATAATGGATTTAATTAACATCATATCATCTACGAATATTTATAAGTTCAGTAGTTAGTAGATGGCATTCAGTAAACACCTTCTGTTTGCTTAACCATAATAAAACAAGACGAACCGTTGTGTTGCAAAACTTTTTACAGCATTTAATGAGCAAATTATGCATAAATGATAATGCATTCAATGCTAAAAAGCAACATTTTAGTAAACCATAACAACGAAATCCATGTGTAATATAATAAAAGGAGCATAATGTACAGGCAGAGGCAAGGAGCTTAGATCTACACATGTCCCTGCAATGGTAGGCTATAATGTTCAAACGTAAGCTACAGTATTTTTGGCATTTTCACTACATGCAAAATAGCGTGGATTTATCTTAATATTGATTTTCAACATATTGTTCTAGTAATTATCATATAGGATCACTTTTATACTGAAATAGTACACGTCCTTTTATAAATATGCCTTTATAAAATATACAATCAAATCAGTCTAACGTTTATTCTTTTTAAACAGATAAAAATGAACCAATAATTATATTCGAGAAATGAGAGTTGAAAACGACGTAGAATAAAAAAATAGTGCAAAATGTCAGCGTTATTCACAATTTATGTGAGTGTCTTTGTTTCTGTTTCGTGTGTTGAGCTTAGAATTGGCCAAGGCCAACGAAAGCTGCGATGAAGGCGAGGAATAGCTGGAGAAGGACGAAACTTTCTCTGCCGCTGCCGATGCTGGGCTTCGGCTTCTCATTCTCAGCTGTGCCTAGGTGAGAAAAAGTAAAATAGCACGAACTATTTATCAATAGGAATACTCTGCAGGGACAATAAAGTATATAAACATTGTATTGTGGCCACTCACGGAGAGTTCCCCAGGCATTAGGTGGGACCCATAATTATGTGCTCTATACCGGTCCAATATGGGATTACGCGTTCCATTTAGACTCCATGTGGGCATGTTGGAAAGGTCGCCGTTATCCGATCAATAATTTTATCCATCGTCAATTTTCTGGGATATCGCAACCACAGTCAATATTCCGCTCTCTGATAACGGTTTCACTTTACGCAACCATCGACTGACGATACGCTGAGCATTGAGCAATGATATTTAAATACAAACATAATGAGTCTTATATCCTGTATTTTGGATACGTGAAAATTTGAAGCAGAATTCTTTTAAAACAAGGCATTCAGTCGACGCTATCCACTGTAGCCAGAGAACCCTGTGGGCCGCAACGAACAAGTCCATTAGAGATTTGGTCATACCACGTGGTAGACCAAGGACTACTTAGAGTCATGAAGATTTCGCAGAGCTAGAGTCATGAAGATTTCGCAGATCTAAAACTTCGGCCTTGGCTGTGGACGGAAAGTGTGGATTCGCATCGTGGACGAGGCTATACGCTCAGTTGGGTTCTCCACCAGAGTAAGAAAGAGAGAAAGAGAGGGAGAGACAGATAAAGAGGGACAAAGAGACCCACAGTACCAATATGATTGGAATTTGTGAAAATCTGGACCAAACGTTTGATTAGCTCAGTGTCTCGCAAACTTTTTTAAATCCCGGCACACTCAGCAGAGCAAATTTTTACAATTTGCGATACACTGGATTAGCTGATTATCTCTTCACTGTGCTCTTCAGAATGGACTCGTGCTATCAACTTAAGCTTTTAAGAAAAGAAAGCGTGGATATAAAAAATTCCATAAATTCAATCGTCTGAAAATGAGTTTTAAACAATATTTATTGACAATTTAATTTTATTGTTACTAGGTAGGGAAGACCGCTTTAACAATTAAAGAAGCGAACTAAGACTTATGTAGGTATAAAAGCTTACAACAAACAAACACAATGATTTAGCCTATGTAGTTTATCAGACCACAAATTACAGTCATTTTACATTTAGTGCCACTTTGTACAATAACCAATGTTAATGCTTAGAAGTTGTTAAAATGTATTTATTGCACAATTCGTTCCTTGGCGAAACATATTGCTAAGACTATGAATTATTATTTACAATTGTCTTACCATCATTCCACTTTGGGGCATCTTTGTTACTTGCAGCCGGTCCTGGATCTGTAGCAAGAAACAGACAGACGTGTGGTCAAACATGAATCTACATCTCAAAACATATAAAGAAATAGATAGATAAATGTAAATATGCTAATATCCTCGTCATTCTGATTAGACCTTTATAATAGATTATAATCTTTCAGTCAATATTTAATTACAGCTAATTCCTGAAGACTGTTTGGAATATTGCGCGAATTAAGTGATGAAGTCTCTAATATCGTATCGTATCAATAGATTTATATAGCGCTTCTCGCAGAATAACTATTCAGAAGCGCTCTCGGCACGAAAACCTCGGGGCAAAAGAAATGTCTTTAAACAGCGAGAAACCGATGAGGAAAAACCAGTCAGTAGTTTAGCCCTTAGTGAGAAGGAAGGTCATTCCAAGTAGAGGGACCAACCACAGCAAATGCCCGGCGTTGAGCCAAGGCAGTCCTAGTCCTAAGAACAAAAAATCTTATAATGGATGTGCGCAGTGATAGGAAGCCAATGCAAGACATCAAGTATATCTGTAGAGATATGCGCAAATTGAGGGAGTCGGGCTATGAGCCTAGCTGAAGCATTTAAGACCGATTGAACGAAGGAGAGACGATGTTTCGGGAGGCCTAAAAGTGAGTTGCAGTAGTCTAGCCTGGAACAGACGAACGCAGGTACTATGGTGGTAAAGACAGAGGAAGAGACCGATCGTCTGATGGCTCAGAGCCATCTCAGTTGAAAGAGGCAGGAGCAGGTCAGGTTAGATATATGTGTTCTGTGAACGTGAGGGAAGAGTCAAGTGTGACCTCAGGTCACGGACACTAGAAGAGTATGTGTAGGCAGGGAATTTCTCAGTTAGTACTTGAAAGTCAAGTTTATAGCTGTTCAAGCGGTTGTCTAGTCCCAAACCAGATAAACTGAGTCTTTGTAGCATTTAGGCAGAGTCGGTCAGTCGACATCCAATAGTGAAGATCAGAAACAAGACAATCAATAGAACGAACTAGTGATAGTTGATCAGATGACGGACCATGAACAAAAGCCTGGGCATCACCTGCATAAAGATGGCCATTTGCCCTGTGTTTAGTAAATAAAAGCGGATGTCGGAAGTAAAGAGAATGTAGAGGATGGAGGCTACACAGTAAGAATAATATTGAATAACGCTGATGAGAAATTTTAATTTATAGGAGGCGGGCACTAGAATCTCTCTCTCTCTCTCTTCAATCGTCCTCGATACGAGGGTTGGTCGCATTGTAGACGATTCTTCTCCATCCTCTCCTGTCCTCGGTTTCTCGCAGCAACCTTTCCGTTGATAATTCCAACCATTCGCCCACATTGTCCATCCATCTCTTCCTTGGTTTCCCTCTTGCTCTTGCTCCCGGTACCGTTCCTTGCATAATTTCTTTCTCTAGGCAATCACCTTGTTTCCTCATTATATGCCCAAAGTAAGACAGCTTTCTTCTTTTTATTGATTCCAGTAAATTCCTTTCCACTCCCGCCGTCTCTAACACCCATTCATTTGTTTTTTCTCTATCCATGATATACCCAGTATTTTTCGTATGCATTTCATTTCAAATGCTTTTATTCTCTCCTCATCCCTCTTTTTGATTGTCCAGCTCTCGCAGCCATACATCATCACTGGCCATATAAGTGTCCTCATTAATTTAATCTTTGTGTTAATTTTTATGTTATGGCTTTTCCACAGTTTCATCAGATCTACTCCTATTCCAAGTCCTCTTGCAGTTCTTATTCTTATTCAAGAATACTGATCCAAGGAGAGGTACCAAAGACCTGTGGAAAAAGGTTAAATCACTTACTAAGAAGACTGCCTCGATGCCTGGGACCTCACCTGTTGACGCTGAAGAACTTAACAAATACTTTGCTGCGGCTTCCACTGATCCTTACTACATAACACCAGATCTGAAGCATACTGTCCAGCCTAACATCGAAACAGTTACTGAGAGCGAAATCTTTTACATCCTTGATCGATTACATCATACATCCGAGGGGAACGATGGCCTACCAGCATGGTACCTAAGATTGTCAGCCCCGGGCTACGCAGGTATTCTGGCGAGACTAATTAACAACTCTCTTGCTGGCTCCCATGTTCCACTTCAGTGGAAAACTGCAGTCATCCGCCCGCAACCGAAGATAGCTGCACCGAAGACACCTGCTGATTACCGTCCCATCTCGGTGCTTCCGGTTCTCTCGCGAATGGTGGAGCGAATCCTGGTTCGGACTTATCTCTATCCAACCTTTCAGAACATGCCTGGATCGCTGTCGCTCGACGACCAATACGCTTTCCGTCCAACAGGATCCACCACGGCGGCGCTAGTATCTAAACTACAGAACATCACTGAGTTGCTTAAAACCGACGACCACGTAATCGTAATATCAATGGATTACTCTAAAGCGTTCGACTCGATCCGGCACTCCGCTATTGCAAACACGCTCTCCTGTCTTGACATACCAGACAATATCTTCAACTGGTTCGTAAACTATCTACACAACCGACAACATACAACTTGTTTCGAGGGGAAAATGTCCGCAGTTGTCACCATTAATGCGAGCGTGGTTCAGGGTTTGGTGATCGGCCCCGCTGATTACATTATCGGAACATCAGACCTCCATCCCCTGCACCCCCAGAACAGGCTAAAGAAATACGCTGATGACTCGTACTTGCTTATAGGGTCACAGCATAAAGAAACAGGTCCGGCGGAACTGAGGTATATTTCTGAATGGGCAGCAAGCAAGAACCTGCATATAAACTCCTCAAAAACACGTGAAATAGTAATAGTGCGTTGTCACTCAGCATCCCTCTCCGAGCAGCCATCAAAAACGGGCATGCAGCGTTCAACTTCGATAAAGATCCTCGGAGTAACCATTGGGGAGAAACTAGCGCTAACAGAGCACATCGATCTGATACTTGGTTCCTGCTCCTCCTCTCTGTATGCGCTCAGAACTCTCCGAGCGCATGGACTCCCAACACAGGCCTTGTTCCAAGTGGCGCGCTCTACCACAGTAGCGCGGTTGATGTACGCATCCCCGGCCTGGTGGGGCTTCACAAGTGGAAGAGACAGGGACCCCCTTGAGAGATTCTTGCAACGAGTTGTGCGCGCGGGACTTCTCCCTGTAAACACCCCTACTGTGGCTAACCTGGCGAGTGAAGCAGACGATGTACTGTTTAAGGCTATATTAACAGATTCGGAGCATGTACTAAGACGTCTTTGCCCCGCACACCGAGCAACCCAGTACAATTTGCGCACTCGTCCACATCCATATGTCCTCCCAGATAAAGACGATAAACACTTCATTCCACGCATGATGTTTAAAAACATTTACTAGAGAGTCCCAAATCTAGACAATTAAGCCAAGCTTATCTACCTGAGCCAGAATGACTCTTTTAGCTTAATTAGGCCTACGTTTCATTCAAGCCGACTAACGATGAAGAACCTTGTAACTAGCTGCGTTATGACAGCCAGAGTTGATTAATAAACGAAAATACAATAATACAATATTCTTATATCCCTCCTGCAATCCACGTCTTCTGTTATGAGTGATCCTAAGTACACGAAGGTTTCCACTCGTTCTATCATACTGTCTTGTACTTTGATGTTGCATTGATTCCCATTTAGTGCCATACACTTTGTTTTACCTATGTTGATCTCTAAGCCCTTTTTCGCCCTTCCCTGTCCAATCGAGTCACCAGATCCTGTAGTTCCATTTCTGTGCTTGCCATTAACACTATGTCATCTGCATATCGTAGATTTGTTATCCTTCTTCCTCCAACTTGAATGCCTCCTTTGTATCCTCTCAGTGCCTCTCTCATGATCATTTCTGAAATTATGTTGAACAATGTTGGCGAGTTCACACATCCCTGTCTGACTCCCCTTTTAATTCTAAACTCACTTGACAGTATCCCGGCAATTTTTACCTTTGCCGTCTGTTTTCTATACAGTACTTGACAGTATCCCGGCAATTTTGACCTTTGCCGTCTGTTTTCTATACAGTTCTGTTATCAGGTTGATAATGTGTGCTGGAAACCCCATTTCAACCATCGACAGCCATAGTTGCTCATGTGATACACAATCAAAAGCCTTTTTGAAATCGACAAAGCACATGTACAGCGGTAGTTGGTGCTCTCTCATTTTTTCCATTATGATTCTAAGATTCGTCACTTGATCCCTTGTTCCTTTCCCACGCCTAAACCCTGCCTGTGCATCTGATAATTCTGATTCCGTACGTCCTCTTATCCTTTCCAAAATGATCTTCAGCATAATTTTACTCGCATGTGAGACCAATGCTATGGTCCTATAATTCCTACATTGTTTCATATCCCCATTTTTTGGAATGGGTATGAATATAGACTTTGTCCAATCCTCTGGCCATTCCCCCGTTTCCCATACCTCAACACATATCCTATGCATTCTGTCTATTGCCGTTTCTCCCGCGAACTTGAATAACTCCGCTGGTACCTCATCCGGCCCCGCACTTTTCCTTCTTGCTGATCCATTTATCGCACGTTCTACCTCTGATCTCAGAGGTGCAGGTTCCTTTGCACGTTCCCCCATTATTTTATATGCATCTTCCCCATCATACAACTCCTCACAGTACTCCTTCCATCTTTCGGCTACTTCTCCTTTGTTTGTAATCTCTTCATCTGTTTTTGACTTTACACAAATCAGCTGCGGTCTGAACTTCCCTGTAAGATTCCTTACAGTTTGGTAGACCCTTCTTATATCCCCCTTTTATTGGATTCCTCCAGATCCTCGCACATGTCCTCAATTTGTTGTCGTTTATCTTCTCTTATTCTCTTTTGTACTTCTCCTTTAAGTGCCCTGTATTTCTCTTTATCTCTGTTCCTTGCATCCATTTTTTCTGCAATTAATTCATACGTTTCATTAGTTATCCAAGGTTTACATTTCTGTTTCTTTTTATACCCAATGGTTGTCTCAGCCACACCAAGTAATATTGTTTTTGTATCTTCCCATATTTCATCAGGTTTCCTTTCTTCTTCCCACCTCCGCAGTTCTTCAAATCTATTAGTGACCTCCACATTGTACTCTTCTGCCTTATGACCGTACAGCTCCTCTATTTTTAACCTTTTTACCTGTTCCCCATTCTTCTTTTTTTGACCTTTAGAATCAGCACATATTCAAATACGCGAATGCTTTCATCACTAGAATACTTTACGTTTAATCCTCTACGCTGGATAAATAACATATATTCCTGTTTATTAATAATTCAAACTGACGCACCGCTCCATGATTACAGGTCATAGTATGAATGGATGATTACAAGTTATTACAGGGTCGAACTTAACTGTATGGCAGCCATGGAGAGCGCTTATCTATCCTACTACTCATTTAACCAACGCCATCTAACGAATGAAAGGCTGAGTCGACCGTTGGGATGTTAGCGGGAATCTATTCCGCGTCCATGCTGATATTCTGTTCTTCGTGCTGGAGTGTTACAACCCCTCGGCAAAGTCGATGGGTTGTGAAATAGTAAGATAGTTTTCCTACCTATGTTCTCCGCTTGGTCTAGATCAATTGCACCAGCAGCGTCTCCATGTTCTGTGGCAAAATGATAATCGCAACAGTTTCACAAATGCATAATCTATCTAATAGTATCTATTTAATCTACATTATCTAGTCAAAACTTTATAATTGATATTGCTAAACGAGATTTGCACACACCACCGATGGTCCTTAATTCTTTGGCAAGTACCATAAGAGAAACCTTAAGTGTCAACATTAAATTTATATCAGGATTGCTCTCATTATACTGGCTACTTTCGAGATAAGAATTCAATTCATGTCAGTCGACCAATCTCCACACATGATAGCAACTATTGTCGTCGCTCACTCCGTCGTCACTCTAACTTTGCCTCTCACCAACATAAAATTTGGCTATAGGGTGATCTCGGCAACTGGTCTCAAGATTTGGAATTCACTGCTCCATTTTGTGAGTTCTGTCAGTTATCTAATGTCGTTTAAAACTTAACACTTAAAAGTAAGCTGAAACTCATCTGTTCGTATCTTGACTTCTGGTTTGTCTGACTTATCGTATTTTGATCTGGCTTTCTTAATCGGATTTCACTTGAATCGACCTCGATGCTTTATGCATTTTGATAACGGCGCAATAGAAGTCATTCGATTAGATTACATTAGGGTCAGCACATATTCAAATACGCGAATGCTTTCATCAATCATTCATTTTATGAGAAGAGAGACAACAGTGTATTTGTATTTAGCTACATGTATTTCCTATGTGAAATAAAGTCTAATTTGATCGTTGCAAGAAAACTAAGTTATAAGAGTATGAAGTAGAATAGCGATAGCTTTCCTACCAGCAGACTCTGGGCTTCCATCGGAATCAATATCATCAGTAGCATTTCCATAGTCTGTAACGAAATAAGAAACGCAGCAGTTTCACATAGCCTATGATATTCTCAAAAGCATCTTTAACAATGTCTAGAACGCAGAATTTTTGCCAGTTTAATTAAAGAGAAAAATTATTGCTTATACATAAGTAATTTGTGGGCAATGCTGTATTTTACAAAAGCGCAAGACTCAAATGCATAACGTGTCAACAAATCTCATGTGCAAATCAATGTTGCCATTCTTGGATATGGCTTTACAGCTGCATTATTATTAGGCAAGGAACTCTTATTTAAAATTTTTATTATCATCGCTTGTCGTGTGGGAATTTAAATATTTAATGACAGCTTTGAACGTCAGCCCACAGGGATCGCGTTTCAAGTAAGTTGTTCTTCATCAATACACCAGTTCAGTGTTGCGTATGCGAATTTCGGTTGTTTAGTGAATAGTACGTTTGCGCCACATTCAAGGATAAACTTTGGCGGACGCAGCAACTTCTATACTAAACCAGATGAAACGAGGAAAAGTGGAGATCTGTCAGATGAGTTTGTTAAAGCAGTCTGTAGCGACAGGTGAGTTAGGAGACCTTGTCAATGACGTAGGATTTAAGAGAGTCGACGATGAGCGAATCTGTGTTATAGCTTAGGACAGGATATGCGGAATATCGACGGAGGAGGGTGTTCAGAGTTTTTCAGAAGAATTAGATGGTTTATGAGTTGTGTGTAAAAGAGATGAAAGTTTCGTTAGTAGAGCAATGACACAAAGGTGTATGAAAGCGTGGAGTTGAGGTATTCCAGATTCAGGATAGGACCATAGGCTAATCCACAAACTATGCAAAAGACTATGCTAGAATCCACTTCATGAATTAAGCAGAATTCAGGAATTAGGCCTATATCCCAAGGATTTTATTTAGGAGTTTGATGTTGCCCCGTTGACCAAGACGCCCTTTGCTGGAACAGATATTTAAAAACTATTAATTATTTCCATTCTTCTTTATATCTGGCAATACCACTTTCTGTAATGGGTTGCGGTGTGTCAACCTAGTGATTCATTATTAAACGAATATATATAGTCTTATCTAATAATTTCTAAAACGCCGTTGACGGGAATTATTTAATTAACATTACAATAAAGTGAAACCGAAGCAAAAATCATAATCCATTAGAGAAGTCATGGTAATAATCAGGAGTAGGATATCTTGGAGAAGACCTCTTCAGTGGTTAATTTGCTTAGTGCATGCTAACGAATTGATTCAGAAGAAGCTAATGGAAGTCGTTGATGGGAAGACCACTGGTCCAAGAACTGCAGAAGGACAGATATCAGAAGGAAGCAAGGAAAACTGATATGAAAGCGTAGCACTTTTCTCCAGAATGGAGATTTGTACCAAACCAGTTCGCAATAAAATAGACTTCTATAGCAGAATATCTGACAGAACAGACTAGTATGCTACTAATACACGAAATCCAAAGTGCATTTCGTTATGTTCTCACGATTAGTCACGTACAGTTGATATAGGTCCCTCGATGATTGAAAACAGCCGAACGGTTGGCACAGCTAAGATGCTGAAAGAATTTTCTTCTCGCAGTTGGGTAATTTTTTATCCATCTACTTTAACTTGCGGGAATCTTGATTGATTGCTTGCTTGCTTGCTTGAGCCACAGGCTAAAAAAGTCAAATCTTGCGACCACTAGTTCGATCACTTACAATCATTCAATCGTCGTGAAACTTGGCAGACAGACTCGCCCTCGCACACACTTCCATTCTATCAAAATTTCAGCCCCCCAAAAAGGCTAGCTTATAGAATCGGGGACTCAACTTTTCGAATCGGGGAATCCTATTTTCCGACACGCAGCGTTGTGATTGGCCAGCGTTGCCATTGGCTGCAACAGAAACGGGTGCGGTGCTTGATTAAGCGGACGCTATGTTGTAAAATGCTATATATTTGTAGAGGTAACTGCTTAATATGACGGATTATAGGATACTAGATGGATATAGTAAAAAACTTTGTTTTTACGGGCTGTATTTTATTATCGATCGAAACCAAGCAAGCACACAGTGCAAGTCATTTCAGTATAGGTCTAGATCAATAGCTTTAGCACCCTAATTATATTTCATAGCAGTGTTAAGCATACAATTACCTGATGCTCTGATTTCTATCCCGCAAGTTTTACGAAATACTTCTGGAATATTTTCTGCTGTTGTTTCCGGTGGTTTGTCCTCTATCCTGAACTTTACTGAGCATGTTACAAAGTAGAGTTCTTGGGGATCACCAGTCAATGGCACAGTCAGAAAACTAGTCACTCTCTGGCTCGGAATAGTGCTTGTAAAACTGGCTTCCACCTTTCCCATTGGGTTGTACCAATCTATCACAGGAGGCCAGTTTCCACTGAAGCCAATACTACAGCTCGCATTCACGGCACCAGTCTGTGTTTCCCATGAACAACTAGGTTGCTGATCTGAGAACAAGAAATAAAAATATTGTGATAAAGTATTTAAAAGCAACATAGTTTAGAAAGCAATGCACGTTAATTGCCTCGGACTTGAAATTATCTTTAGCATAGAAAAATCTGAATGTCCAATTGTCCATAATATTCGTACTAGCGAATGTGAAACATTCTGAAACGCTGATGAAATTCCTGACTGTAAACAATGTGCAGGCCTTATGAGTTTAATTCTGCGGCAATCTAAATTACGTTTCTCAATAGGCCTGTATACAACACAGAAGTGAACGCATACCTGATACAATAACCTCTGCAGTGTGAGTATCATCGACTGAATCACATCCATATCTACCAGAAGTTCTTTCCGATGCAGTGAATAACAGGTCAGAACGTACTGGATCGGATTCGTTTGTTGAAAACCATTTACCATTGAACTTCCTCCTATGATATATTAGTATTTTATCAGCAGACAGAGGTGCGTTACGAAACCAGAATCCAGTATCGTCTTCCTTCTTTGAGCAGTTCAGCTTAACTTTTTCACCTCCCATTGCAGCATAATTCAGTGGACTGAAAAGTTCGCCAATGCTAGGCCCTAAGAAACACATACAATATATATCAACATTTGCCAGATCATGGATCTGGCCTTTGATGAAGCCAGAGGCCTTAAAATGGTGTATTAAATAGGACAGTTAGAGTGAAAATAATGCATGATGAAAATCTTAATGCATTGCTTAATAATTTAAACATGTTTGATAAAAGTATAAATCTACAAAATTATTGTCTCTGGGGCCAAGAGACAATAATTTTATAGAGTCTGTTCCACTATCGCGATGGCTGGCAGAAGGCTTTGCAACTTTTCTGCCTGATTGTGTTCGACTTCCAAGATCCCGAATATCATTCAAGTCCGAAATCAAATTCGAGTTTCACGGCTGGGTTATCTCTACTGGATAGCTGTCGTATTTCGGAATTACAATAGAGCTTAACAATTACAAATAAGACGAGACAGCGAGAGATTAAACAATACAAACCAGCATTACGAAAATCCAAACTAAGATAGGCTAACTTAAATATAAGAAAACAAGAAAACAGAAAGGAGACAACAAGAATAGTGAAAAAGGCAACATGTCGGATGAGGAAATATTTACTGGAGCACATCAATTTCTATTAAAGTAGTAGGCCTATTGTTGAAAAATGTGTAGGCTGCCAGTGCAATTACAAATAAGTTGTAATAGCCTCGTTTGGGGGTCAGCCCGAATTCCCGAAACCCGAATTCCCGAAAACGCTGAAAACAGACAAAAGCTCGATTTCCGGAAAACAATTTTCTACAAAGCGGTCGAATTATTCAAAGTTAAATTGTAAACATGACCTGATGCATGGCCTGATCGATATAGTTTTACTGCCTATTCACATGTTTATTTGTTAATTATATTCATTCGGGTCGGACTTAGAAAATCAATTTGGGGGATCCGGCCGAAATGCCGGGGATTCGGCCCGCACCCCTCATTTGTAATCAAAGGCCCATGTATCTGGAAATAAAACGGTCCAAGTAACGGACGTGTGCGCCGTGAGCGAAACATTCTACTTGTTTGTTGGATCCAATATTAGCCTACATGGAATTAGATAATAGAGGAGTTTACTGGTCAATAAGGCTACTTAAGGCCAATAATCGGCAGTGGTAAGCTCAATGTGCTCACATTTTTAGTATTATGCACGTTTGTCGCGATAAAATATATTTTTTTAAATTCAAATTTAACTTCATCAGATTAAATTAATTCCTGAGTGAGTAACTCAGTATTGTTGTAATCGTAATGTTCCCAGTGACAGTGTTCTTGTTCACATTATTTTCTGCTATATACATTAGGCATCACTTAAACTAAATATACATACAATACATTCCTTTACAGTTTACTTCATATATATATATAATATATTATATAGATATATACATATATAGATATATATTCATTCATCTCGAACAATAATATAACGCCCTTCAAGGAAACTACTCACAGTTATATATTCTATTAATCACTCCAAAATTACTAGAAGTAATCAGGCACGAAGCCAGACTTAAATTCAAGAGGAGGCAACTCCACAGACAATTGGCAAAAATCCTGGTTATTGGAGTCATTGGTCAATAGAAGTTCCAGTATATAAAAAAGGCAAGAGGAGGCAACTGCCTCCTCGTGCCTCCATGTAGCTACGCCTACTTATTGAGTAGATATCTTGAAGGGGTGCTATATCAAGTTTCTTTGATTGACTGATTGATTATTCGTATCCTCTTGTTAGAGCGAATGTCCATAAGTTATCTATTAAATAGCCTACCAAAGTCTATTCTTATGGATTAACCTCCCGCACGAAATTAAGACGGCGGCAGGTTTCTCACAATTTAGCTGTTTAATTATAAATCACACACTATATATAACAATAATCTATAGTTCTCGAGTTTTTTTTTACTATACTAGATACTAAGGTTTCTTATTATCACTTAGCCTATATCACACTTTTACATATGGCATGTATCGCGTTGCATCTTTATAATCTACCGTCAAGCCATCTGCCACAAGCTTCATTTACTGGGCCCCTAATAACCAGCGGGAGCTTATCCCTTCTAGGAGTGCCCTTTGTTCCTAATGATATAATGAACTCTCATCTATAAGTGCAATCACTATAAACTTGCTTATTTAGGTCAAACAAGTGGGATAATAAAAATATTGTAAAGCACATTAATCAATCTACTTGCTTTTTGTTATGATTTTACAGTTTTGATAATGTAACGAACAGGTTCAATTAACTGGATTGATTGATACATATAAATATATATATATATATTTATATGTATCTAAATATCATATATATATATATAATTGTATATATATATATATATTAGGGTATGTTTAAAAATTGAACTTTCAAAATTAATATCGGCCAGGTTGTTTTTGTGTTCCACCTTGAGAAACATTGTCACTTGCCAAATTAGATGAAACTCGGAAAAGATTCAGAACTTGCTCAAAGCCCCGGAAGAATGATCACTTCGAGACCAACGTGATACATTGTAATTTTCAAAGATAAAAACAAATTTCAGCACTTAACATTAGATATAAGGCAAAATCAAAGGGAATATTGTCAGTTATTCGTCATTTTCTTATTCCCTTTAAGGTATTCGACCATTTGCAGAACAAACTGTTTCTCCTACTCATTTCCGACCAGGGCTTCATTGAAGGACTGCATGAGAACCACTCCTTTCTCCGCAATATCGTTCGTCACTCGCAGAGCGGATATGATGTCTTTTGTATGATTGTTCTGACTTCCACTGTTGCGGGTCTCGATCAAGAAAAGAGTCATCCAATCCGAGGATCTGGAATATTTTGGTGGCTGAAGTGGTGAAGCAGTCGGGTAGGTGGATTATATATCGGAGGAAGCCTCTTTGGAGGTTCATCAGATCCCTGATTGTTGCACATGCTGTAGACCATGCGCTGCTTTTGTCGACGACTCGACGGTGACTGAATCGTCAAAAAGGCTGAGGCCAACCAGGGTCTCCGACAAATACCAAAGGTGTCGGGAAAATGCTGTTAAGGCGACCTGTGAGACTTCCTTGTCTTGTAAGTATGGATTGCCTACAAGAATTCAAGATCGTTCCTTGGGGTTTCATTGGGTGAGGTGCAGGTGAACCAGTACTTCCCGTAAGTTGTTGTCAAAAAAGTGACACTCGAAGTAACTGATTCCACACCTTTTGAGAGTAGGATTGTCGAGATGACCTCTCTGTGCTCTGGTGTTGTTGAATGGGAAATTGATCTCTGAAATCCCACATCCTGATCGCGGTTAAGTTCTTCTGGGTACCTGAACTTCATTCCTGTTGGTGGAATTCCTCCTTGGAAAATGATTTAGCTCCGGTAGCGCTTTGTAGTCGTCTCTGTGATATTCAGTACTCAGTTGCTGCAATGCAAAGGTGATGGCATTGTCTCGAATTTCTGTGACACGCTGTGCTTCATCTTTATCCTCCATTGCTGTGCGATACTTGGCTTGATCGATTTGTGGCCAGAAGTCACGGAACTGACTAGAGTTCCAATTTTGGAAACAAGGCAGAATCATGCAGTGATAAAACCTTTTCCAGAACAATTTCAGAAACATGATGTCGACAGGCAAGGTTCAAAAGTTCCTAATTCCGTTTCCAGCTTGATGCATACGCCGCCCTTGCAACCCGTGTTACTTTCCGTTGTGTCACAACACATGGCCACGATTCTGTCTTCCAATCCCCAACTTCTGAGCTCGGCCAAACATGCATCTGAAATGACGGCAGCTGTCCCGGATTGGAGTTTGGGATGGCTAATAGCTTGGTCACATCTTTGCCAGATACCATTATTAGAAGGCGATCAACATACCCTCGTCCTGGGTTGTATCATCTGGCATAATATGTTCTTGCCGTCCCAGTGACGAGTAAGAGGAATCTTACGATCCAAGGATTCGCGAATCACTGCTCCTCGGGCTGCACGGCTATCTTTCCTAGCTCGGTGGATTGCTGAAGGACTGGTGCTGCATATATAGATTGGATGCTGCGAGAGCAGACAAAATGTGAGAGGCCTTCCTGCTGCTGGTTTTGGTGCGGTCTAGAGCTGCTGCAACATCACGAGTAACTACAGAGATTGTTCCCCTTCGCCACTTTGGTGGCAAAGTAGACGTCGAAGGTTCTGGCTCTTTTTCTGATGACGCCTCTTCCTCAGATGACTGTTTCAACAGAAAAACCTCCGTAGCTACAGCTGTGCTAGCACGATAACGTTCCTCACACTCTACAAGTGCTGCTGATCTTGCCATCACTCTCTTTATTCTTGCTTTGCAAGTTTGACATCAATGCCTGTCATGGAACCACGTCGTCCTTTTTCACTCTGTGCTTTCAGAAACTGCCGATCCTCTTCTATCTTGATTATTGTCATGGCATCTTTATGAGCAATGTCAAAGAGATCCTGCAGAGAATCCTTGAAAGAATACCGTTTTCCCTCTTCGGGTTCAGACTTCCTCCAAATATTTTTTTGAGATTTTGCCATGCCTTATGAAGATGTCGTAGCTGATCCCAGACACGATTCTTAGACCTAATTGGAATCCGTGCTCTCTCCCAAATTGGAAGTACCATAGCTACCGTTTCTTTCACGCTGTCATCCAGAATCTGATATGTATGGAAATCGAACAAAACTTTTAAAACCTCTCCTTGTGTAGGTAGTTTCGCATAACCGAAGTGATCTTCAGTACTGTCTATCAACCAAATTTCAGCCTTTCCCTAGTCAATTTTGCCATCTCACCTGCGATATGATGCATTAATGAACACCACCATAACCCGCCATTTGTAACACGAGACCAGTGACATAAACAACACGAGATCAGTTATCGTCAAATCGTCATGATGAATATTTATTAGTTGGGAACCGGCCACTAAGTAGGCCTTGGGGTCTAAGGCTGGCAATCATTGAAATCGTCTATAGAATGCCTATAATCATGATGCAACCGGGTTCCTATAAGTTCGGTCGCCTTCAGCAAGTCCTAAAAGCTCAGCTATCAAGATATAATTTCGGATATGGAGCTTATACATCGATCAGCATGATAAATTGACCTGACCGATAAAAAACCTTTGAGTTGAAAATTTAACATGTACCTTAAAAACACCCTAATATATATTGTTGTGGCTCGCTGTCTGGGGCTTATTATTATCGTTCGAAAGGAAAGGAAAAGACAATGCAGACTCTCGAAGACTGTCTATAAAACTTCTTTTTCCCATTGACTCATTGTAGCAGTTCGAAACAAGGCAAACGACAATACAAACTCGTCGAAACTGTCCATAAAACTTCTTTCTCTGCTTCAACTTAGTTAACTCGTTTTGTTTTACTCAATGTACAGAAGTCACTCAAACAATAATTATACTCTTCAAAACAAATTGAACTTGACAAAGTCAACTCTATTCTGACTGTACTGACTGGGCATACGTATGTAAAACTTCTGCTCCAAAATTTTTCTATGGCTCCGAGTACACTTTTGAATAGGCATATGGCTAGGGCGTTCTTCGGAAACGACGCGCATCGCTGCCCCGTCGGTGTGAGTAATGTGCAAGAGACTTCTAGGGCGTACCCCGTAAGCGACGAATTCAGAATTAGGATCAGTGTTCTGGCAATGTTTCGATGTTTTACCGAGGATCTGCTCGTGGAATTCCGTCGACATAAATAAAATTAGTTACAGATTGCTTTCGAGTGATGTAACTTGACATTAATCTTTTAAATAGAAGACAAAATTCTTTTCATTAAATTTTAGTAAACTTAACTTATCAGATCATGTGACAAAATTTATGTCGGGCGCGTTTCTATCATCTGCGAAACTCTGGGCCTGACGACGATGTGCATAAACGATATATCTTATGCACACAGAATAACAATTTAAGTGGTGACCTGAACAAGCCCCGTCATGTCCTGGTGAAATTCGCCTCACTAGGCATCGGGAAACCTTGTGTTCTTTGCAAGAAAATCTCTTCGCACGAAACCACTCGGACCAAATGAATCAAGGATCTATATCAATGAAAATCTCACGAAGACCAATGCCTACATCTACTCTCAAACGCGAAAGATGGTCCGCGACGGAAAACTGTACGCAACTTGGTCTTTTGGCGGTCAAATATTCACTCGTCGGTTAGACGCACTGGAGACAAAAGATGAGGGGCAGCTCAACTTGCTCAGATTCTTGTTATCAAGGAACACCGCAAACTGTACCACGATAGCCACAATGCTACTGTCCTCATGGGTCTCGCTTCTGCTTCGTACCAAACTGCCGGGACTGAACTCAAAGAGCAGAATGGATCTGTACTATGAGCTACCCGTAGTTGAATGCGCTATTTTGCTTGACCATTTACACTACTGCACTGCATTCGAATGATTGATCATATCATATCGGAAGCCTTTTGCATTTATGCGATTGCAGGAAATAATCAACAATTTCAAGTGGATTGAGCATACCCTAAACATTGACCAATATTAAAGAAATTTTTTACCAATTAGTTTCTACCAAAGGAGAACCTATTTGGAGGGTGGCACGGTGCAATTTTGAAAGTTTACAAATAAGGACCACCCTAAGGGACATGATGGAGGCAGAAAAGAAGGTATGTGGCACGACAAGAGGCCAGAAGAGACAGGAACGAGAAACGCGGTGGTGGGCAGAGGAGGTGCAGATATATCCGTTACAAATAAAAAGACTGCATTCAAGAAATGGCAGACCCCGGCTGGACGGGGATTGGGGAACTGAAGGCGACAGTCTAAGGAAGCAAAAAGAACTGAAGCAATAGCAAAAAGAAGGGCAATACAGCATGTATATCAAGAGTTAAACATAAAGAAGGAGTAGATAAGATATATAAAATAGCATTGACGGCAAGACAAAGAAGTAGGCAGGATAAAAAAATCAGCAAATATTATTAAAGACAAAGTAGGTAAAATCATAACTGAGAAGGATGCAATCAGGACAAGACGTAAGACATACGTCGAGGAGTTGCTAAATGAAGAAAATCCAAGGAAGCCTCTAGAGGAAACCCATTTTGTTGAAGGACCAGAAAAAGAAATCACCAATAATGAGATTGAGATAGCAATAGAAAAAATCAAGAGCAACAAAGCACCGGTACCATCTGAAATGACTGCTGAAATGTTTAAAAGCACTGGGGCAGGATGGAATTGACTGGGTGCACATCATTCTGAATGACTTGATGTGGAAAGACTGCCACAGGATTTTAAGGAGAGCGAAATACTGGCTGGCATTATACAAACAGAAAAATGTGATGCAATATGAGAATTACAAGGAATTAAACTGTTGGAGGTTGGACTAAAGGTGTTTGAAAAGGTGATCGAAAGGTGTATTAGAGAACGGGTTAAGCTACATGATAACCAGTTTGTTTTCAGACCGGGGAGAAGTACAATGGATGCGGTGTTCATACTGAGACAGGTGCAGGAGAAGACATTGGAAGGAAACAACAAGAGATACTGGACCTTTATGGATCTGGAAAAAGATTTTCATAGAGTACCAAGAGAGGTTCTCTCCTGGAGTTTGAGGGAAAAGGAAGTCACAGAAAAAACGGTGCAATTTGTGAAATCAGTGAATGAAGACGTAAGGACTTCGGTGAGGAGCGGAATCGTTCGAGATCAGAGTGGGTGTACATCAGGGATCAGAGTGGGTGTACATCAGGGATCCTGCCTTAGTCCTCTGCTGTTTATCATAGTAGTGGACGCTGTATTGGAACATGCAAGAAGGGAGGTACCATGAGATATGCTGTACCTGGATGACCTTATTGTGGCCGCCGAGGAGGAGACAGGGATACAGACACGTTTAACTGATTGACAGGAGGCACTGAAGAGCAAGGGCCTTAAATAAACCTCAATAAGACAGAAACCATGGCCTGCTCTAAAAAGGACGAGACAATAATGGTCAGGGACAGGGCTGAAAACTACTGAAACAAACCGAAACATTTATATATTTATACATTGGAAGGAAACAACAAGAGATACTGGACCTTTATGGATCTGGAAAAAGATTAATGAACGGTAATGAACGTTAAGGGTGGTTGTGAACATGACGTCAAGAGCAGGATCAAGGCTGCCTGGCAAAAGTGGAAAGACTTAACGTGTGTATTGTGTGACGCCAAAATGCGAATTCATCTCAAGGGAAATGTGTACAAGACAATGATAACAACAGTGATGATGTATGGAGCAGAGGCCTGGACAGTTACGAGGAGAGAGGAAGGGTTACTGGAGAGAACAGAAATGAGAATGCTGCGGTGGATACTTGGAGTCTCGCTGAAAGATAGGAAAAGAAACGAGGACATCAGAAAGACGCTGGGAGTGGCTTGCATAACTGAGAAAATACGAAAGACTAGGTTGGAAGAGGATGAAAACTGCATGAAAAGAATTAAGACAGCAGAGTCACCGGACGCCGCAGCCGAAGAGATGGGGAGACATGATACAACAAGATCTGAAGTATCTCAGATTGAAGGAAGAATATTCTAGTGATAGAAACAAGTGGAGAAGAAGGCTCCGTGTGGCGGACCCTCCGCTGAGAGGGATCAATTCAAGCCTAAGGGGGATTATATATATATATATATATATATATGTGTGTGTGTATTATGTGTGTGTGTGTGTGTGTGTGTGTGTGTGTGTGTGTGTGTGTGTGTGTGTGTGTGTGTGTGTGTGTGTGTGTGTGTGTGTGTGTGTGTGTGTGTGTGTGTGTGTGTGATTCAAGTATTACCCGGTGGTTTGACTTCTATTTCCTGACTTATTGGGTTTTGATCAGGTTTCTGAAACGATTATGATTTTGACTACGACTTCACTATGAGCGACCATCAATCCAGCTTAATGATATTTTTGCATTATAATAATGCACCACGACAATAGATTTGATTACATAACCGCGTTACTAAACGACAATAGACGACATATCAATAGTAAAATTTACGATATGGGTGTAATTTTGTGAACAATTTGCCCACTGTGATTGTATGTAGTCGGAGCTTGTTCGAGGTGCTGGAGTAACTTACCTTCTTTTTTGGGCTTACATCGCCAACGTCCAGCAGGGCTTTTGTAGCCTTTCACACGTAGTGATCCGATTGTTGAAGAATCATAGGCTGTCATTATAACAATACAGTTTTTCATTTGCAAGTTATTTAACTCTATAGATGCGCATATTTATCGAAATAAATGTACAGCGCCATTAGTATAGCTCTAATTGGACAGAATAACTTTGGACGGGCTTCTTTCTTGACGACTGCTCCAGGTAGGATAAGACAATGGCGCAACCACTAACTGATGTCAGCGTTATATAATAGTGCACTAAATAATCCCTGCATGAGATTAAAATAATATTTTTACCTAAGTAAAGCCGCTAAATGGCTGCCAAAATGTGTTTCAGTGTTCTGACAATGTTTCGATGTTTTACCGAGGATCTGCTCGTGGAATTCCGTCGAAATAAATAAAATTAGTAACAGATTGCTTTCGAGTGATGTAACTTGACATTAATCTTTTAAATAGAAGACAAAATTCTTTTCATTTAGTAAACTTAACTTGTGATAAATTTATGTCGGGCGCGTTTCTATCATCTACGACAGAATCGCACAATACGCTGATCGCTTATGACTCAACTCAAGCAGCTACGACCGATGTGTGACTATCGAAATGATGCAGGGTTAACTACATGGTAATGTCAGTTAAGCATGCCCTAGTTTAACCACACCAATAAGCCATAATCGGTTTTAAACGATGCGGCTCGGCTGGTCGGTGGCATTCAGTGATATTTTAGTTGTTTGATTAATTTTACTTCTAGTTCTTATTCACTTCTGTTGAAGCAATTTTACTTCTCCTTCTACTTCTAGTTCTCAATTAATTTTACTTCTATTATAGTTCTTATTCACTTCTGTTGAAGCAATTTTACTTCTCCTTCTATACTTCTAGTTCTCAATTAATTTTACTTCTACTTCTTGTTCTCAAATAATGTTACTTCTAGTTCAGGTTAACACACAATTTTACTTATTCGTGCACTTATCAAGATTAGAGATATGAACAAAACCTTTAAACCAGTTCCCTCATTCACAGAGAATATTATGAAGAAGAAAAAGAGGAGGAGAAATAAGAGCAGTCCCTTAATTAAGCTAACCCTGAAGCAGCCATATGTATGAATTGTTGGCGACTTCATTTTCTTAGCCTCCGCAAATGAGGGCTGGGAGTCAGTCCTCTCCCTCGCCGTCTCATCTTCCAACCAACAGTGTACGGTCAGTGTACTCATTAAAGCTGAGTTGGCCAGGAGTGCAGAACTGTGGCGAAAGTAGGCTGGAGTTCACGAGATTAGCTACGAGATTCACATTATGCGCAGAGTTGTACGTCAATCCAAATAAGGAACATGCATTTTAAACATATTTCTGTACGGCGGTACTGTGAAGAATTCCCTATTTCATGACGTGGATAAATGGGTTCTAATCCCTCATGGGTCGAGTGCAGGCATGGGTTTCGTTGCCATGAGGCCAATGGCATCCGCGTCCCACGATCAAGGGGGATTCATGGCAAGTGAGCCCAGGTTGAAGCTGATCAGAGAGTTCATGTCCCTGCCGTGCATAACTATCCCGTGGATCAATAGGGGAAGCACCCCGGCTGGAATGGGAGAACATTTGATAACACTAGGTATTAAATTACTAAGAGCTAAATAAAGGTCACAAAAAGAATATCACTAAGGGCACAAGAGGCCTTCCAAGCCTTCCTGCCACTTCAAACATCTCTGAGGCCAATTTGACCTTAGGTCAAACAAAGTGGACTGTTTCCTTTAACTTGGCCCTCTCTGCCGTCCAAATACCAATATCACCTTAGATATGTTACTACAGGAAATCTTCTAGCCTAATATATATTTCATTCTTGATCTAGGCCCTGGCCAGACGCTTCCCTTGCTTTCTCTCTCGGACGGCAGTTCTACGCTCTTCTCTACATCACAGCCAGCCACGACAAGAATTATCCCTTGTCCGTGGTCTACCTTTCCTGAGTTACATGTGCCTGACCTCTGGCTCTTCCCACTGGCCAATCACATATCTTACCTCACTCCTCTGGTCTGCCGGCCGATGGCTGGCTCCCTCAGAGGGCCGGTGACAACCCCTCAGCCTAGCACAATAGCTGCATTTACCCTGCATTTGCATATTATTAGCCCTAAGCCGTAAGGCCGGTTTAAACCAGTTTAAAGCTATGTGACCCCCACACCTGACCCCCACACCCAGGAATACAGGTATAATATCCTTCTACTGTTCTGTGAGGGACCTACTTCATCACAGTAATAAAACATGGCACCTAAAAATTAGAAGTCTCTTAATTTTAGTTCTAAAAATATTTATGCTTCTTATTCTTATTCACTTCTGAAGGTCTTAATTGCACTTCTTATTCTATTCTCGTTCTTAAAATAATTTGTATTCTACCTCTACTTCTGCTGAACGAAAATCAAATAATTATTATTCTTATTCTACTTCTTATTCACGAAAATATCACTGGTGGCATTCCTATGTTTCGGCACATATTGAACCTCATGCTCTTAAGCAGTCGCGCTGATACTTGACAGTGTTAAGCATCCTACAAATAACTTACCACTATCACTAGACCCAGATATAATGGACAGCTAATTGATTACCTAATGATATACAGGCAATGGCGATCTCACAAAATATAAGCCTACTCATTCAGCAATCAATAATTAATTAGACACGGGGAAACCTAGCTGACACGGGGAATTAAGTAAGTATCTACAAGACTACAACCTCGACCCTGAATCAGAAAAATTCCTGACCTTGAAGAAGAAAACATCTCCCTTACTCGTCGTGTGAATGACCTGAGAACGAATCCAGGCTAGACAGCCTTTTTATTCACGGTCTTCAGGATAAATCTCTTACCTCGGAAACATCAATCAAACAGGTGCAACAATCCTCAACCAATTCGGTGAGCAACGATTCTTCAAGGGTCCTGGACCTGTGCCGTGAAACTCTGGGCCTGACGTCGAAGTGCATAAACGATATATCTTATGCACACAGAATAACAAGTGGTGACCAGAACAAGCCCCGTCCAGTCCTGGTGAAATTCGCCTCACTCGGCATCAGAAACCTAGTGTTCTTTGCAATAAAATCTCTTCGCACGAAACTACTCGGACCAAATGAATCAAGGAACTATATCAATGAAAATCTTACGAAGACCAATGCCTACATCTACTCTCAAACGCGAAAGATGGTCCGCGACGGAAAACTGTACGCAACTTGGTCTTTTGGCGGTCAAATATTCACTCGTCGGTTAGACGCACTGGAGAGAAAATCAAAAGATCTGCTCAGCCGGACCTTAGCCAGCTCGAACCTGCTTAACCAACGAACTGTGTTTCCTCGGAGGGACCTTTCGATGGGAGGATTGTCTTCAGTCTACCCTTCTCAAGATGACGGTACTTTCTCTTGCTTCCATGTAAAATCCCACGAACATCTCCACGGCGCATAAGAAGGATCTAATATTACCTTTTGTTACCAGTCTAAGTTTCTGACCAATTAGTGTCCGTTACTGGATAAATTTATGTTTTCTCTATTGTTTTCGGTCTCATATGATTGGCTATTAGATTATTAGCTTAATATATTAATTTTGGTCATAATTCTCAATAAAGTCACTTAAACTAAGTTAGGCCAGGGCAGGGCAGTCTTCTTTCTAAGGCAACGCTTATAACGTGTCCCAATCCCAAATGGGTGGGGCCTCAAAATTAAACCTGCGCATACTATAGGGCCCAGATATCCTTGGGACGGGCCTGTATATATATTCTAGCCTTGTTACACTACTGACGAAGCTATAGGCCTATAAGCTATAAGTTGCAATAACTACAATTACAAGGAAGTAACAAGAAAATGAGCCTAATAAGATCTAATGCTAATGTCTAATTTTTCTTGCAGGCTATGCTCCACTTCATCTTAGCCTATATAGAGCTAGGTTTATCGGTTGCTTCCGTCCGTCAATACAGATTTCTTCGCTATGCTGCGCAAACGAACCTGGCTGTCCGGCCGATTCGAAAAAGAAACCATGCATAGAAGTTCCACTTATGTCAACCCATGTTTCTGGAATAAGCTATACTATGCCTATGCAACCGGTTACTTAAAAGTTTTTGCCATTGTTTTCAGTCTCTTCCGTAAACCCTTGAAAATCGTTCTGTTTGGTCTTGGGTTTGCGTTGTCACGTCGGGAATATAGTGCCACGTCAGAGAAAACCCTCTGACTCTCTGAGGTTTTTCTTTGACGTGGCATTATATAAATTTGCGAATACCACATTCGCACGTGTAGTTATTTCTTATTCAGATTGGCAGGAATTTATATATATATATATATATATATATAATATATATATATTATATATATATATATATATATAAAGGGTGGTCGGCGGTCGCATCTCTAATGGAACATTTCCAACTGAATTTGTTTTCTTTCGCCAACCCGGCATTCCGTGCCACATGGTCTAAAAGTTATACATAGCCAAAAAATTATCAGGATCGAACAATATCTAGGACTAGCACGTCTTTGAAGTTTTGAATTTTATAAATAATTGTCGTCATTTCGACCATAAGTATTTGAATCGCATTTTTGGACCTTATGCTTAGTTTTCAACAGTAAGACTGGATGATTTTATTTAAGCACAACTAAAAAGTAATTTCTACAATGTTGATGTTCTCGATGATTGTTTATTATTGTTAGCATTTTAGTGGCATTTGATCTGTAAGTTCCTGAGACCGATGACCACAAATCAATCCAAGCAAGCATGAACAATGTTAGGTCTAACTTAAATCTTCAGTGCACGACAGTACACACTACGCACATGGAGTCACATAAAGTATGTAATACATAATGCTCTATAGTATATTATACATTACATAATTATATATTATACAAGTACAAAGTTTCCATATAAAAATTTTACGTTCTGAACTACAATCTCCTTTTAGTTCCACTTGTGCATAATACTCTTCCTCCCTCTTGCATCAGCTTGTTAACACGTGCTTTATCTTCACCACTTGAACATGCTGTATTGTTCTTTGGTCAACGACTCAAATTGTAATCAACAGCACCTTATACATAATAGGGAGACCAGGGCAAGAACACATTTTATATTTTCAAAAATATATAACATAATGCCACAATTTTTCATGTTGGCAACTCATAAAGCTAACAGAACTACCTTGAAACCTGACTATATATGGTAAAATATTTTGCAAAATACGCCAAAAGACAAAAAGTGAAAATGCCACTCTTGCTCCTCCACTTTGGGCAAAAGTGGCATATACTGCCACTCATGCCCAAGTGGTTGGGCAAATTCGGCATGAAGGCAGGTAGTTATTTAGTTAAGCTATCTGAATTATTTATTTGACAATTAACAATAGTAACGAAAAAATGAATTAAAACTGTCAATTGCAATCTTACGTAAGAAAAATTGATAGTTAACGACAGTGATTACATTTAAATTGCTTGTCGCCGAGCTCAATAGGGGCGCAGCTTTCATGGCACCAGTACCTGCATATTAAGCATTGAATCCACGTTTCTTCATGTGAGTCGCTGTAACGCTCTCTACAGAAAGAACAATGGAAGTTGGAAACACTCTCCACTTTACGCACTCTTCTGTTGCTGGTTCTGTTTCTTCTGCTTGTGGTTCCTCTGCTTCTGTTTCTTCTGTTGCTGGCTCTACTTCTGATATTTCTGCTACTTGTTCTTCTGCTTCTAGTTCTTCTGCTGCTGGTTCTGCTTCTGGTTCTTCCGCTCCAAGGACCTCTGCCTCTGGTTCTTATGCCTCTGTCTCGTTTGCTTTTCTGCATCCCAATCAACTCGTTCTCGGCACCAACAAAGGAGCGATCAAGGCCACAATGACATTGACTAAGTACCTTAGTAGCAATAATAAGTGTAATAAATTATTAAAAATCACTAACCAGTGTAATCACCAGTAATCACTAATCAGGCATGCAAAAATGTAATTTGTACAGTAATCTGGACCTACTACAAGTAGCTGAATTGATTCTTGGTTTAAGTATTCATGGTTGATCACAACTGTTATTCTTACTGTTCGAGTGTTCGTATAATTATTTGATAAAAGGTAAAACTTTGATGGTGTTGTGCTAAGCCTAAATATTAATATTTTCTCATACAACAAATGTAAGACGATCAAAAGTTATTTAAAGGACAAAAAGGTCAATTTCAGACAATGATTTTTACTCTAAAATTGACCTTTTTGTAATTAAAATAACTTTTGATCGTCTTGTATTTGGTACCCTTGTTTCTTATCACAGGTAGCCCTTATCCAGACGAGAAATACAAGAAAGAATTAACCAATTTTAACAATTATTGGCTGAGATCTGATCATTTTTCTTTGATTTTTGTTCGATTTCGTTTCTTATAACCTTGAAATGACCTTGAATGACCATGAATTTAGTATCTATATTTTACCACAATATAGCTCTCATCGAGAGAAACAAGCAATAAAAATTTCATCCAAATCGGACTATTTGTTAATTTTTTGCGATACAAAGAGTAAACCGACAATGGACCCAAGTTCCAAGATCCGAACATCTGCGCCTTCAGTCCTGGGAGTTTAAAGTAGGGTATGTTCGGGGGCTTTGAGGGACCTCAGGATAACATTTTAAAATTCTGTAAAAAATATTTATAGACAATAAATGAATAGAATAACGGGAAAAACTTGAGTATGGGTGTTTTCTGCGATGTGTCATTTTCTGGACACTCCTAACCCGACTTAAACTCCCAGCACTCAAGGCGCCCATGCTTGGGTCTTGTTCAGAGAAAAATTTGAAAAATTGCCTTAACTCGGTAAAATGTTGCTCTATTTAAGTTATTCTTTTGCCTGTTTGCTCAGACCGATCACGGCTACATTCCAGAAGACAGAGTGCTAAAAGCCTAACACAATCCAAAGTTATCTCAAGGTCAAAACGTAAAAATCAAGGAAATATGATCGTAGATCAGCCAAATGTTGTTTCGTTAAAGTGGTTCTGAGTTATGGGCATTTGACCTTGATTTTAAAGTTTTGACCTTTAAATTACCTTGGATTGTGTTTGTCTTCCAGAAGACAGAGTACTGGAAGACTAACACAACCCAAGGTCAAATAACTTTCGATCGTCTTACATTTGGTATCCTTGTTTCTTATCACAGGTAGCCCTTTATCATGACGAGAAACGCAAAAAAGAGTTAACCAATTTCAACAAATATTGGCCGAAATCTGATCATTTTCTTTGTTTTTTTTTTATAGATTTCGTTTTTATGACCTTGAAATGACCTTGAATGACTCTGAATTTAATTCTATATTTTACCTGGATGTAGCTCTCGTCGAGACAAACAAACCATAAAAAGTTAATTCAAATCGGACTCTTCTTTAATTTTTTTTGATAATAAGAGTAAATCAACAATGGACCGACATTCCAAGACCCAAGCATGGGCGTCTTGAGTTCTGGGAGTTTAAGTAGGGTACGAGTGCGAGGCGCCGTTATGGCTGCCAGTCGTGTATTTATCACTCCTGTAAACACGTCAATTTTTCTTGGTGTAAACATCGTCAAATTTGCAAACTACGCGACATTCGGATAGGAAAACCCGCGGAGTCTTCGGACAGAATCAAACTCTGGATTACAAAACTTCATAATGGGTAACTTTGATCGAACTTCTGGTATTTTGCTACATCATTTCCGTCACGGTTCAATGGAGCGTAGCGAGGTACCCACGAGGATACAATCCGCCCACTGCTACACTCGAACTAGGTTGTACGCCGCTCGCCGTGTCATGAGACACCTGTCGATGCGAAAACCCTCTCATCAAGTGCTCAACACCCTCTCTGACCTAGGCCTGTTACGATACAGGGGATCACGAGCTGGCTGTAAACACAGTCGGTTCATCGAGGTCCTGCGGTCGAAACACAGCGGCCTTACCAGTTGGAAGAAGGAAAGGCATGTCAACCAAAGCAGATGCCTCGTAGCCCTTCCACAACAAGGCTCCGAAAAAATGCATGCACAGCTGGGATCTAATCACGAAGCAGTGCCCGGCATCTACATAATAAATGCCTGCTCCCTAGCCAAGCCGATGGCGCTTGAAAAACTGCAAGCAGAACTCATAGGCTACGACTTATCAATAGCTATTGTTACTGAGACCCATTTTAAATCTCATCACAATGCGAAAGTCTGCAGTATAGATGGGTACAACCTCTACAGACGCGATCGTATAGGTAGGAGGGCGGGCGGTGTTTCTGTGCTTGTCAAAAACTCGCTTCCATCTTCGGAGTATCCAATCAACCAGGACACAAGAACCTTAGAGCTACTTTGGATCAAAGTCAATTTACCAACACGCTCTATGTACGTTGGTGCATTATACCATCCGCCCAGACCGATATACGACAACTCTACTCTGCTGGACAGACTAGAATTCACAGTCGAACAGAGATGGGTAACTAATCGATTAGATGCTAATCGATTAGCTAATCGATTAGACAAACAGCTAATTCTAATCGATTAGCTGTCATCTGATGCTAATTCTAATTCTAATCGATTAGCAATTTTCAGCTAATTCTAATCGAAAATCGATTAGCTGATCGATTAGATGTGCAAAAATTAAGCTGAGAACGCATTAATTAAGAATGAGTTTATTAATATTGAGTTTTCAAGAATTTCTTACTTAGTTACTTATCTGAAGGCTGTTTCAAACCTGCAATGATCTGTTCATGGTTATCTGTCCATTCTGCTCATGCAACACTGAAAGATTTGCATGTCTTCATGTTCTTCATCTACAGCATCACTGTGTTCCTGCAACCTCAGCTGCCATGGAACGCGTATTTAGTTTGTGGCTACATCGTAAACGCTAGGCGCTGTAGGCTAAGTGATGCACTGATTCAAGACATGCTAATTGCAAAATGCAATAGTGAATTTATGCAGTAGCAATGTCAATAATTGTAGCATGTATTGACCGATGTGGTGTTGCTTGCTGGCTTTTGGACTGTTCTCACACATAGCAGTTGTGCAGCTTTAGATATTGTAATAGGCTACAGCTTTAGGCATTGTAATAGGCTAAAGCTTTAGGTATTGTAATAGGCTACAACAACTTGCTGTAGTAACTTGCTGTGCTCTGATTACAATTTGACAAATTCATGAAGCAAATATATGTATCGAACTATCGATTATCGAAATCTAATTCTAATTGCTAATCGATTAGCTGCTGCTCATTCTAATTCTAATCGATTAGCTAAAACCTTTTGCTAATTCTAATTCTAATCGATTAGCAAATTTCAGGAAAACTAATTCTAATTCTACTCTGCTGGACAGACTAGAATTCACAGTCGAAACAATAGCTCGAGAAGACCCTGCTTCAATCGTGGTTCTAGGCGGAGACTTTAATCGTCTGGATGAGCGTGAGGTTGTGGAGAGGACTGGTCTTATACCCCTCGTTAAACAACCAACAAGAGGTGAAAATACGCTAGACCGCATCTTCGTATCACAGCCCTGCTTTTCGTCTGTAAAAGTCCTCGAATCTGCTCTAAAGACCGATCATAAAGCAATTGTTGTTACGTCTCAAAGACAGCTGGTCAGCCGCAACAAGCGACCGGAAAAGGTTGAGTTCAGAAGAAAGTCTCCTCAACAACATGCAGCCTTCCTACGTCACCTGGCGACAATAGATCTCACCTTCATCAGTGACATTTCAGACCCAGGACTAGCATGGGACAGATTTTACCAGGTTGCTCGTGAGCATCTCGACCTCTTCTACCCAATCCGGTCAATCACGATGACCACGGCCGACCCCTACTTCCTTACGCCGACCATAAAGCTGCTATTACGTAAAAAGAACCGCCTCATGAGGACCGGCCGTATAGAGGAGGCTTCGGCGTATGCACGTAGAGTCGGCCGTCACATAGAGCTAGCAACAAGAGCACATCTGCACGACGTTGACCCAAGACGAGGCACTGAGGACCTGTGGAGACGGGTGGCGGGGTTGACGAATCGTCGTCAAGCCCAGGACCCTGACCCTGACATTGGTATCACTGCGGCAGAGCTAAACGAACACTACGCTCGAATCTCAACTGACAAACAATACGAGCCTCCACCAAGACGAGCGACCGCGAACGATAACAGCCTCTTCATCTCAGAGATGCGAATTTTCCATCTACTCGATCGGCTGCGTCACACAGCGGTCGGGGCCGACCAGATTCCCGCTTGGTTCCTTAAGCTTGCTGCCCCTGTCTATGCAGCAGTACTGGCCGATGTTGTCAACCTATCACTGTCTCACTCCCATGTCCCTGCACAATGGAAGATAGCTGTCATCAGACCAGTCCCCAAGGTAGCCAAGCCAACGTCGCCAGTCGATTTTAGGCCGATATCAATAGTTCCGGTCCTCTCCAGAATGATCGAGAAAGAAATCGTGCATCGGTACATCTATCCTACCTTCTGCACTCCACCAACATCGGACCAACTAGCCGATCAATTTGCCTTCCGCCCAACGGGCTCCACCACTGCTGCCCTGATATCCATCCTCCATCAAGTTAATCATCTTCTCACAACCAACAACTATGTGACGCTGATTTCGCTGGATTTTTCTAAAGCGTTCGACTCCGTGCGACATTCCACCTTAGCTCGTAAACTCTGCCAGCTTGACATCCCAGACCAAATCTACAACTGGCTGGTCGAGTTTCTTCACGAGCGGCAGCACATGACACGCTATGGAAGACAGACATCAACACTGGCATCCATCAATGCCAGCGTTGTTCAGGGGTCCGGGTTTGGTCCGTCGGGTTACATCATAGATGCTTCTGATTTACATCCTATTCACTGCCTGAACAAGATCAGCAAGTATGCAGATGATACTTACTTAATCACTGGAGCTAGCATGAGGCACTCGATTCAAGAGGAGCTGAACAACGTATCTGACTGGGCGGAAAGGAACAATCTCAGACTGAATAAGAACAAATCTCGTGAAATGCTGATCTTCCGACGTGGCTGCAGAAACAAGGATGTCCCGCCCGTAATGGATATGGAGCGAGTAACCGAAATGGTTATACTAGGAGTCACTATCTCCGACGACTTAAGAGCATCAGCTCATGTCCGTCAGGTGGTGGGCGCCTGCTCAAGCTCGCTACATGCGATCAGAGTTCTGAGGGCACACGGTCTTCCATCAGCGGCGCTTCACGAGGTTACACGGGCTACCACAATTGCACGCCTTCTGTATGCCTCACCGGCCTGGTGGGGTTACACCTCCGCTAGCGATCGAAACGGTCTACAAAGGTTTTACAACGAGTCAAGCGAATGGGCTACCTCCCGCCTCAGCAGCCAGATGTAGTCTGTATGATGGAAAAGGCAGACAATCAGCTTTTTCAGGCAGTCATATGGAACTCAAGTCATGTAATGCGCATCCTTTTTCCACCGACAGTCCGACGGAGCTATGCACTGCGCCAAAGACCTCATGACTTTGAACTGCCAAATAAAGACGATCGTAGCTTCATCCCCCGTGTGCTCTTTAAGTCAATATCAAAGAGATAACCCAATCCAATCCATCGGTTCATTGTCGTACTGACATTACACTAATAATTCACTGGTCAACAAGCATTTTGCTACTGGGATTCTAACACCCGTTCCTAACTAAATTTGATATGCTGATTCCAAATCCGGAAACCGTTTTTGTCTATCACGTCCAGTTTTTAAGTTATAAGGTTTCTAGGATTCTTTCAGTTGTATACGCCTACATGAACACTGGGCAACAAAAACTATTTTTTGTTTGCTACTCAGAACTTTAGAACTGTTCTTGGCTAAATTTTGGGCGCTGATTTCAAATATGAAATCCAAATTTGTCTAGCACGTCAGGTTTTTTAGGTACGCATAAGTGAGGTTCTACACAATTGCGGATTCTCAACTCATACTATCAGTGAAAACACAGTATTAAAAATGTATGATGCATTTGCTTTTGTGCTTGCTCTCAACTAAATTTTGGGTGCTGATTTCAAATATGAAATTGAAATTTAGCTAGCACGTCAGGTTTTTGAGGTACGCATCGCATAGTTCAAACTGCAAATGTACGGTTATGTACCGCATTAATTTGCGGTTATGTAGAACCTCACCGATGCGTACCTAAAAAACCTGACATGCTAGCCAAATTTTGATTTCATATTTGAAATCAGCATCCAAATTTTAACTAAGAACAAATGCGAAAGCAAATGCCTGGCATTGTGTGATACAGTTTTGATACTTTGCTTTCCCTTACAGTATATGAGCTGAGAATTCGCAATTGTGTAGAACTTCACTGAAGCGTAGCTGAAAAACTAGACGTGCCATCCAAATTTCGATTTCATATTTGAAATCAGCGTCCAAAATTTAGCTACGAACAAGCACAAAATCCAATTCTTCATACATTTTTAATATACTTTTCATTTGCTGATAGTATGAGTTGAGATTTCGCAATTCCGTGGAAACTCACCGATGGTTACCTGAAAAACCTGACGTGATAGCCAAATTTCGATTTCATATTTCAAATCAGCACCCAAAATTTAGCTAGGAACAAGCGCAAAAGCAATGTCCGATACATTTTTAATACTTTACTTTCTTTGATAGTATGAGTTGAGAGTTCGCAATTGTGTAGAACCTCACTTATGCGTACCTAAAAAACATGACGTGCTAGTCAAATTTCGATTTAATATTTGATATCAGCGCCTCAAATTTAGCGCTAAGAACAGTTCTAAAGTTCTGAGTAGCAAACAAAAAGTATTATTTTGTTGCCCAGTGTAATTATAGCTATTTTTTCTCTGTTGTTCTTCTATGTGAAAAGTTGCGGTCTGTCAACTTTCTATTTTCAATAAACGAAATTATATATATGTTCGGGGGCTTTGAAGAACCTCAGGATAACATATGAAAATTCTGTAAAAATTATTTCTAGACAATGTATGAATAGAATAATGGGGTAAAATAAGGAATGGCTGGTTTCCGCGATGTATCAATTTTCTGGACACTCCCAACAGCCTTGCAATATTCTGGATTGAAACACGTGCAAATAACGAGCATTTTATGCTAAAAATGAAGACTACAGTTAGGACCCTTTGGGGGACCCGTAAATAGCATCAGAAAAACCTGAAAATTTTCCACAAACATTGTAATCTACCAAAGAAACTTATTGGCTGGTGAGACCAAAGACTTTCGACAAAAAGTTTTTCTGGGACACCCTAATATATATATATATATATATAGGCCTATATAGTACCATGGTCGCCGTCACCAGTGCAGAGCTGCGCCGCATCATTCTCGCTTCTCAATCAAAATCCTCTGAACTTGATCCTCTCCCGGCGTTTCTGCTACAGGAATTTGTCGATGTGCTACTTCCGTTTCTTACTGTTCTGTGCAACCGGTCTATCGAGGATGGATTTCTACCGCCGTCGCAGAAGCGCTGAATCCTGGTTCCTGGCCTCAAGCGCAGCGGACTCGACTCGTCCGATCCTGTCAACTGTCGACCTATTGCTTATGTTTCATTTCTGTCGAAAATAATTGAAAAGATTGCTGATTATCAGCTTACTGTTTATTTAGAGGCAAATAAGCTGCTTCCGGAGTGCCAATCCGGTTTTCCGAAAGGCCACTCCACTAAACTCTTTTGCTCCGTCTCCTTTCTGACATTTTATGAAGATGTAGATAGCTCGACACTCACTCTACTGGGTTTGTTCAACGTTAGTGCCGCTTTCGATACTGTCGATCATGAAATTTTACTTAAGCGGTTACAAATTTAATTTGGCCTCTCTGGCAACTTTCTTAGTTGGCTGGGTTCATTTCTCAGTGAGCGCTCTTTCTGTGTGGTCCATGGGCCCTCCAGGTCCTCAAGGGTCCCTGCTCCTAACGGACTTCCGCAGGGCTCGGTGCTGGGTCCCTTTCTTTACATCATTTACACCTCGGAAATCGGTTCCCTACTTACTGCTTCTGCTGTTGTAGGTCACCTGTACGATGACGATGTTCAGGCCTATCTGCACTGCCTAGTTACTAACGCCAACGCTGCTGCTCGAAAAATGAGCCAGACTTTGGGTGCCCTGGAGGCCTGGATGTCAACGAACCGCCTGCGCCTCAACCCATCAAAACCCAATTTATCTGGCTGGGCACTCCGCAGCAGCTTGCGAAGCTAGACCTATCGACCATTGCTGCAGACTTTCCTTGAGCATTTTGTCTTTACCCCTGCCGTCCGTGACCTTGGAGTTACACTGGACCAAGAGTGAACATTTTCCCCTCATAGAAACCGCCTCTGCCGTGATTCATACTATCAGTTACGCCAGTTCCGCACTGTTGCTCGCTCACTTACTCCAGACACCAACGCTACACTTATACACTCTTTTTATCGCAGCCCGGCCGCACGCGCCTTTGTGGACGTATTCCCTGATTTGGCCATGTCTCAGGTTATATGCTGTATGTGCTTCATTGGCTTCCCCTCCTGCAGCGGATCCCGTATCGGATCATCGCTTTGGTCTGGCGGTCCTTGCTGGGCCTCGTCCCCGCCTATCTACGCGACCTTTGCTGCCCTACCTTGGGTGCTCCGGGTCGTCGCTCTCTCCGCTCTACTGAGCGAGGCGCATGGTCCATTTTGCCCGCACAGCTACTAAGCCGAATCGCGCCTTCTCAGTGGTTGGCCCCTCGCTCTGGAACGGGCTGCCTTTGGCGCTGCGCTTGCATCACAGAATCCACTCGGAATCTGTCCAAACTTGTCTGAAAACTGTCCTTTTCAGCCGTGCTGGGGTCGGGAGCGCCCTGAGTAGTAACCTTGAAGGGGCGCTATATAAAATCTTCGTAATGAATGAATGAATGAATGAATGAATGAATGAATGAATGAATACATATATACAGGGTGGCCCAATAAAAAATGTCCCACCGGATAAAATGCAATTTCTCTGCAACCAATTGAGATTTTTATACCAAAATTTCATCAATTACAGAGGAATATATTTTCAACAATCCACGAAAATTTCACTAAACAATTTCCATAGTTTCAAAAGTTACAGCTGTTTAAATGCTAAATTCCATTTTTTCAAATTTCCAAAGAAAAATGGACAGTCCCTTGCAATTTTCAATGTCAAATAAAAATCTTTCATTACGAAATCAGAAATCTGTTGAGCAGTTTATCTCAAGGCATGTTCGAAGTGTCCACCCCTAGCTTTCACACAAGCTCGAAGTCTTTTTGTGAAGCTCAGTATGGCCTTGTTGATTGAGTCCTGCGGCAGCTGGTTCCATATTAGCTGCAAGACTTTTTCAGCTCGTCAGTGTTCTTCGGCTTTGGATGAAATGTCTTGTAGCGTTCTAGCATAGCTCCCCAGACGTGATAATCAAGAGGGTTAAGGTCTGGAGAGTTTGGTGGCCATTCATCTTTGCCAATGAATTCACTGCAGTTGGTGGCAATAAAGCCTTGAGCCAACCGTGCCGTGTGAAAGTCGCGCTTCTTGCCGGCAGACCAAACGCACTTAATATATTATTTTAAAATATCTGCAATTATTAACAGCTTGCTTCATAAACAATTTCTTTACAACTTGTAATGAGGTCATATGACGGCATCATTATTTGGGTGTTACACAAAAAAATCTTAAAGAAATAGCTATTATTGGACCGCTCATCTGCGGAAATTCGAAAAAAATGGAATTGAATATTTAAACAGCTGTAACTTTTGAAGCTATGCAAATTTTTAGGTGAAATTTTCATGGATTGTTGACAAATCATTCCTCTGTAAATGCTGAAAATTTCGTATAAAAATCTCTATTGGTTGCGGTGAAATTGCATTTTATCCGGTGGGACATTTTATATTGGGCCACCCTGTATATATAATATTTTGATGATTGATAGATTGCTGCAGTGCAAGAGCTTTCAAATGTGCAGTCAATACTGTTACCAGATTCATTGCATAAGGAAGTGCTTTCCGATTTCAACCACGCAAAGTCCGGTATAAAATTTCCAGCGTAGAGAAAACGGCAGACTATTGACGAAGGCGCTGTACTCTCATCACAAACCGGCTTTGGATCTAAACATAGAATATAACCAAATCACAAATTGATTTCACCTCAAGAAAGCGTGATATAGATAATGAAAAGACGAAGTATTGTAATTTTTTTTACAATATTTCCATTTTTCATTTCATATCAAATACTTTTTTGCAGTTTAGCCTTGTAATGCAATTGAAAACTATGAAACAATAAAAATGTAACATGAAATCAGGGACTGCACTAACAAAGACACAAAATTATTAGGGCTGTAAAACGATTAACATTTTTTTAATAGTTAACTATTTAAGAATTAATGATTAATTAATAGTTAACTTTTGATTAAATACATTCCCCAATGAGTAATGACAAGTATAAAATTAACATTATTCATTGTTTACCTTTTAATGGTATTATTAATATTTAATTATTTATTGCTATTTAGTAGTTATTACTTACTTAGTAGCCTAGTTATTTGCTCATAATTATTAGTAGTGTTGTTCATATTATTTTTCAGGTCAGATGTCTTCTTTCAACCAATTACGTAAGTAAACCAGCATGTTAACACTGCTAGGCTGTAGTGAGCAACGTGTTTTGTTGTCAATATAGCAAGCGATCAAGCTCTTTTCGATTAATCGTTAAAAAATAAATGTAATCGTTAAATTTAATTAACGATTAATCGATTAATTAATCGTTAACTTCCGCAGCCCTGAAAATTATGCATAAATAGGCCTATTAATGAAAGAGATGGTAACTTCATTGAATTCATGTTTATAACCCTGAGCATATAAAGCCAAGAGGCCAATCATCGTCTGATCTTGCCACCGAAAGTTTGTGGTCACCCACCTTAACATCTGCTGTGCTCCCTCTGATCGTCTGGAAACCGGACTCGGAGCTCCCTCGGACCACTCTTTTAAAAGAGCGACAGAAATATTGACGACATGAAAGAGCGACATAACGAAAGAGTGACATAACAAAAGTGGCAAACTGGTTAATATCGTAGTCTGTTTGTTGGGGAATATACAAGGGGGTCGTGTATTCGTTGTCAGAAATTACTGACAATTCACATTGTTATTCAAGGAGTTAAGTGAGTTTGTTCTAGCATGCAACAGAGAGTTTAATAGATTTTGTGGGTTGTATTTATTTAAATGTTCTTTACGAACAGCTTCTAAGAACTAGGTGCGAATAGGGTGTCCTATAGTTACAAACGCCTCCAGTGGAGTGTGGTGGTCGAAAATGTTTCATGGATAGCGGATTAGATGGGTGAGTAAGGTTGTATTACAAAGGTTGGTGTCTTCAATGACACGCTCATCAAAGAAAACGTTCATCAAAGCAAGCGCGTGGCACAAGGTGCTCGGAGAAATACCAGAGCTGACAACTGAAAATCGACCTTAAAATTAAACTCTTACTCTTACAAAGCAGCGACTATTGCTGCTTTCATGGCCTCACCAACTGTTAGTCCATTTTGGCAATGAAACATTAAATTCCTCAGGACTGCCCCATTTTGGGGAGTCAAGACCCAAGAATGTGTTTGTCACGCATCTCTAACAGCCAGCATTGTGGGGAAGTACTGGTTGATGGTTAGATAGCTGCCGTTTTGTCACATGGACTTTTATTGCACAAAGGGAAAAGACATGCTGTAAGCTTATTTCATATTCAAGGATTGCTTCACAAATAATAAAAATACTCGAATCACGCTAAATTGGAAAAACAATCCAATTGTATATGAAACGAATTGTAATAAAAAAAACTTTAGCTTATAAGTTGGCATTCAAAATTAAAAAATATCCTCTAATGCAGCAACCGTTTTTCTTTCAGAAAGAACTTAAAACAAGTTTTCATGTGTAAAAAAGCTTATTATTCTTTTATTTACTTAAATACAGTTGACATATTGATCATGATGTAGAAAAATGGTGCTTGGAGTACATGGGTGCAAATTCTAATTCATAATGTGGCGATTTAAGCGTCAGATAAGCAATTTTTTGCGATTTCTATAAACATTGTCAAAAAGTAGCGACATCTAAACATGGTCAGATCTCTTCAATTTTTAAACACTGAGTCTTCTAGTCATGTGAAACACGTAGGCAGCCTTGTGAATATATATATATATATATATATATATATATATATATATATATATAATAATATATATATATATATATATATATAATATATATATATATATAACCAACAGTAATATATATGTACTTATATGTATGTTTGCAATATGATGTTGCAAAAATGTCCTTACCCACAACGGTCACCTCCACGGAGAGCTTGTAGCGTCCGTCTGTGTCATGGCATTCGTATCTTCCAGCGTCTGTTAGAAGCACACGATCAATAATAAGAGTAGCATGGTCGGAGTCCTCCTTCAATATTCTGTTGGTATTTGTAACATTTGAATCTACTTGGCTGCTGGCATTGATAAATTCACTCTCACTGCTACCATAAGGTTTGAAATACCATTCGAGTGGACTGGATGAACTGGCGAAGCAGTCAAACTCAACTCTGTCTCCCAGTAAAACAATACTATAACGAGACTCCGTTTGCCAATACTTCTCGACGGATTCAGAAGCCGCAGCTGTTGACAACAAAACGCAGATAATAACTACTTAACAGATATAAGTAGCTGGACCTGGAGAAATATTAATGGATAACTAAAGAAGTACAAAAATATTTGATTCCTGAGTAGCCCACCACATTTAAATAGCAAGGCACAATGCTTATTAAGTATCAAATGACTGTGCACTTATTTTGTGTTATTTGAAAAGTGTAATATGTAAAATGGTATAATATACAATTTCACATAGCACTGCCTGTGTTTCTTTCTTAAAATTAAATGAGAACACAACAAACAATATCCCATGATATAATTTACACAAAAAACTAGTTTCTTTGCTCCCAATATACAAAATAATATGTGAAACTATGTATAATCTATTTGTTGTGCAACAATAAATAAATAGTCAAGGACATGCTGCAGCAAATTCACAATAGAATTACTGCACTAACTATCAATTGCACAATAGTAAAACGTTAATCTACACACTGCAGTTGGGATCATGTCTTTTGCTGATCCCAGAAAGTTTAACGTATCGCAAGTATTTAACAGGATTCCTATCAGCTTCTTAAATACTATCGCAATAGGTAATTGTTGGAAGTTTCATGTTATGCAAATATCATATTTAGCGCGTTCCAAACTGACGGACCATCACAGTTTATATGCAATAGCCAGGTATTAATAATTACAAGCGACGATGCCGCAGCAATTGTGCTGTAGTTGAATAGGAGTGACGATCAGATACATTTTAAAAAGTATCCGTCAATTTGTTTTTATTTGTATTTATTATTATTTAATCAGAGCACATCATGAACGCAATAGAAGAAACATAACATACCAGTAAAGCAATATTCGTAAATGATAAGTAAACAAGTTAACGTGTAAACGGTTCAAAGGTTTCAAACAGCAATTCATAAGCTTTAGAGTAACAACTGATGAGGAGAGGAAACAGAAACTGCTCATTAAGTCGTCCCCAAATATAGAAGAACCAGATCGGTACCAGAACCAATGGTTATATCGGAAAATAGGAAATATTAGATGTCAACAATATTAATCTAGTACAATGTAATAGAATTTTAATAGTATTGAGAGACCAGTAAAGATTCAAAAGTACATTTAAAGGACGAAAGAGACAGGGCATGCAGATCGTATGATAAGATCAATAGCATTCCATAATGTAGGACCCATAACTCGAACCGAGGATGAACCTGCCCCAATTTTAGATATAACAGATCGATAACCCTGTTCCCTGCGTGTGCTGTATTGGTAAAGATCAGAATTAGTCGTAAAAATTTAAATAAGGAAGGAAGAAGACTCGAACGATGTCTACAGAGTTTCTCATTTGAAAATAGAAGGCGATTTGAAAATCGATCGCTCTGCATTGCGTACCCGGCTCGAGTGCGTCGAGCGACTTCGACGCCTTTTGTGTCGATGCTGATCTTCGTATCGTATTCGGCACATGCACGTCGCCTCGAAAGATGCTATAGGCGAACCAAGTTGCCAGACGACCGCGCCTGCTGGGTCAAGTACGTTCGCGGGATGCAACGACGCTACCGGGAGATAGAGCAGACATACTGGGAGTCCAAGATCAATCTCCATGCCGGTGATCCAAAAAGACTGTGGGCGACCTTCAACGACCTTCTCGGACGTGGTCGGGCTGGCCGCAAACCCGACACTCCTTCCTTCACGGCTGACGGTTTCCTCGAAGCCTTCACCTCGAAGATACTCGCAATCCGCGAGGCTACTGCGGGCTCTCCACCGCCGTCTTTTCCTTCCACGGACTTTAGTCTGTCCGATCTGAGTCCGGTTTCCAGTCAGGAGCTGCGGCGTATCATCCTCGCTTCTGCCCCGAAAACCTGCGAGCTGGACCCTCTACCCACATTCCTCCTTCAAGAATATGTGGACGTTCTTCTCCCTCTCCTCACTGTTCTCTGCAACCGTTCTCTTCAGGAAGGCATCCTCCCGCCATCGCAGAAGAAGTCCATCCTCGTCCCTGTTCTTAAGCGAGATGGACTGGACGCGTCTGAACCAGCAAACTTCAGACCAATTGCAAACGTTTCTTTTATGTCTAAAATTATTGAAAAGATTGTTGCTTTTCAACTAACTGCTTATTTAGAGATGAATAATCTGCTTCCTGTCTATCAATCCGGCTTCCGCAAGGGCCACTCTACTGAGACGCTTCTGCTTCGCCTCCTATCAGATATATATGGGGCTATCGATAGGTCGCAGGTTTCTCTTCTGGCACTGCTTGACGTCAGTGCTGCCTTCGATAGTGTAGACCATGATATTCTCCTTAGGCGCCTTTCTGTCTCATTTGGCCTATCTGGTAACTTCCTTGATTGGCTTGGCTCATTCTTACATGATCGTTCCTTCTCAGTTGTCTATGGGCCTACTAGGTCCCTATGGGTCCCTGCCCCTTTTGGTCTGCCCCAGGGATCTGTCCTGGGTCCCCTTCTCTACATCCTCTATACGGCCGACCTAGGCCCCCTTCTTGCAGCAAACGCTGTCCTAAGCCAGTCTTATGCTGACGATGTCCAAGCATACCTGCACTGCTTGGCTTCTGATGCGGCTCCCACAGTCCGGGCCATGAGCCGGGCGCTGGATGTCCTTGGGGCCTGGATGTCGTCGAACCGCTTGCGGCTCAACCCATCCAAGACTCAGTTCATCTGGCTGGGCACGCGCCAACAGCTTGCTAAGATCGATCTAGCAGCACTTGCTACTGAGTTCCCGCAGTTCGCTTTCTCTACCACTGTTCGCGATCTTGGCGTCACATTAGATCAAGAGCTTACCTTCGCACGGCACATACACCAGCTCTGTCGCGACTGCTATTATCAGTTGCGCCAGCTCAGAGTCGTCTCGCGCTCTCTCACCACTAATGCTGCCTCTACTCTTATCCATTCGTTTGTCGTCACGCGTCTTGATCTTTGCTGTGCACTCTACGCTGGCCTCCCGGCTGTACGGTTGGGGTGTTTGGAGCGGGTCTTACGCACGGCCGCGCGCCTCATCGGCCATATCCCAAAGTTCGGCCATGTCACCGCTTTTATGAGGGATGTCCTGCACTGGCTTCCTATCCCGCAGCGGATTGTGTACCGGCTTTCTGCTTTGGTGTGGCGGTGCCTCTTAGGTTCCGCTCCTGTGTATTTACAAGAGCTCTGTCGCTCTACTTTGGATGTGCAGGGACGTAGAGCTCTCCGCTCCTCCACACATGGTGAACTTCTTGTTCCCCGTGCGCGAACTGCTCTTAGACAGCATCGCGCCTTCTCTGTTGCTGGCCCCATGGTTTGGAATGGGCTCCCATTAACATTACGTCTTATTCCTAGAGTTCATTTAGATGCGTTTTACTCTAGCCTTAAAACCATCCTTTTCAGCCGTGGTTGGGTCGGGAGCGCTCCTGAGTAGTAAAGTAACTTGAAGGGGCGCTATATAAATCTTTGGAATGAATGAATGAATGAATATAGTACTAATCTAGTAGGCCTACATGTATCTCCGTTCAGTTCCGTTATTATTACTATTGATAGTATTATTAATAGTTTTCATATAGCGCCCCTTCAAGATCATCGACTCAGAAGCGCTCCTTGTCAAAGCACTGCCAAAGCTGGGTCTTTCTCTGCTGCAGCCTATCACGACCACATGGAGAAGAAACTCGCTGACATCCGAGCAGCAACATCTTACGCAAGTGAGGTGATTTTCACTGATTGTCCAACTCCAGGCATGTGCGAGTTCCTCCCGATCACCACGGAAGATGTAATTAAAATCATTGTTTTATCACCAGCGAAACAGTGCTCTCTTGACATACTTCCAACGTGGCTCATGAAGGAGGCGGCTCCACTACTGGCGCCTTTCATCGCTCGGATGTTCAATCAGTCCTTCGCCATCGGCCGTTTCCCGTCCAAATGGAAGCACGCAATTGTCAAGCCACTCCTTAAGAAAGCTGGATCCGAGGAATCTTCACCCGCGAACTTCAGACCGGTCTCAAATCTAACGTTCATTTCAAAAGTACTTGAGCGTATTGCCAACCATCAGCTGACTGAGTACCTGTCTGAATCTCGCCTTCTGCCTCGGTTTCAATCTGCCTACAGGCGTGGCCATTCCACCGAGACTGCGCTCCTTAAAGTGTTCTCAGATGTTGTCAACGCCATAGATTCAGGCCAACTGGCGCTACTGTCACTACTTGATATGTCAGCTGCATTCGACACAGTAGACCACGACATCTTGATACAGCGACTGTCGCGCTCGTTTGGAATCAAGGACAGAGCGCTCAGTTGGCTTGAATCCTACACTAAAGGGCGCACACAATCCGCCCATATGGCAGGGGAGGAGACGCCACCTAGGCTGGTCACCTGTGGTGTTCCACAGGGATCAGTGCTCGGTCCTCTTCTCTTTGTGCTATATACGGCCGATGTCGAGAGAATCATAGAAGTTCATGGCCTTCTCCACCACTGCTATGCGGACGATACACAGCTTTATTTCTTCTGCGAACCATTACAAACCGCCGAGCTGAAACAGAGAGTACTGCTGTGTATCGAGCGCATTTCAGAGTGGATGTCATCCAACCGGCTCAAACTCAATCCCGCAAAAACTGAGTTTTTATGGTGCACCACCCTCAGGCGTCGCCATCTACTTGACGGCAGCACCTTCACCCTTGGTGATGCAGAAGTTCGGTACAGTAGGGTGGAGTGAAAAAAATTGTTTTTGAGCAAACGTTTTCCAATAGTGATCAAAAGTTGCCAGTATGTTAGAGTAAGTAGTGTGCAAAATATTTTTGATTTTGCTTTATGTCTTCTGCCCTCTACCGGCGGTTAAATATTTGCATGGGAAATTCTGTGGAAACACATCAATGTAATGCATTTTTTTTAAACTGTGGGCGAATCTTCAGATCGATTCGCCATATCAGATCAGGCAGTTGTGGAAATCTCACCTGGTGTGATAGGCTACAGGTTTGTGGAATGGTAATGCCCAATGAGTGCAGCGACGTCATCTCAAGGAACACAATTAGGAGAGAACGAAAGAAGGGCCGAAGCTCTGCTAATGCAGGGTGTGCCAGTATGACTGTGTTGATGCCCTTCGCATTTCTTTTAACGGTCGAAAGGACAGAACCGTAGTTCATGAGATG
Organism: Aporrectodea caliginosa; assembly: GCA_020284085.1. NCBI lineage: Eukaryota > Metazoa > Annelida > Clitellata > Crassiclitellata > Lumbricidae > Aporrectodea > Aporrectodea caliginosa. The sequence continues at coordinate 465,867 of JACEVL010000166.1, read as the reverse complement.
TGAACGGAAAATTGCATCGCAGAGTTCATTCATTCATTTCGGAAATTTATATAGCGCCTCTTAGAGATACCTAATCAGAGGCACGCCCCGCCCAGCCACGGCTAACGATGAAGGACTTGAGCAATTAGTAGAAAGCAGGTGGATTATTCAGGGGCAGTAAGCGTAGCACAATCGGGAGCCCATTCCAAGTGGGGGGAGACGGCACGACGCTGTCTGACCGACCGAGTGGGACCGAGGAATCAGGAGCACCCCACTTAGCCGAGGAGCGCAGAGCTCGACGGGGAGGCTATGTCAGATACCGGGCGACAGAGATCGGACAGGTAGGACGGAGGAATACCATTGAGACACTGCCAGACAAGCGCTGCTGTCCTATAGGAAATGTGTTGTGAGGCAGTAAGCCAGTTGAACACATCTCGCATGTAGGCAGAGACTGGGGCATATTTTGGAATAAGAGCAATAATCCGAGCAGCAGAACGAAGGACCCAGCCAAGGCACCCTATTTAGTGACCAGCAAGAACCAAGCAAAATTATAAACTCTACTGGTGACAAAGGCGTGGACAAAGACCACAGAATCATCATAGGAGGACTGTAAGAAAACACGCTAATGACGGAGCCGGTAGCGACCAAGATTTAAAATAGAACACATTTAATTGTTTTTAGAGATAAGGGGTCGCTCCTTGTGACTTGGGCACACTCTTGGGTCAGACAACGTGGAGCTTTCAAGACAGTTGACCCCTCCGCTTACTGCACCTGAATAATCGACCTGTTTCTACTAATAATTATTGCTTAAGTCCTTCATCTTTAGCCGTGGCTGGGCAGGGCGTGCCTTTGATTAGGCATTTCTAAGAGGCGCTATATAAATTTCCGAAATGAATGAATGAACTCTGCGATGCAATTTTCCGTTCACATCTCATGAACTACGGTTCTGTCCTTTCGACCGTTAAAAGAAATGCGAAGGGCATCAACACAGTCATACTGGCACACCCTGCATTAGCAGAGCTTCGGCCCTTCTTTCGTTCTCTCCTAATTGTGTTCCTTGAGATGACGTCGCTGCACTCATTGGGCATTACCATTCCACAAACCTGTAGCCTATCACACCAGGTGAGATTTCCAAATCTGCCTGATCTGATATGGCGAATCGATCTGAAGATTCGCCCACAGTTTAAAAAAAATGCATTACATTGATGTGTTTCCACAGAATTTCCCATGCAAATATTTAACCGCCGGTAGAGGGCAGAAGACATAAAGCAAAATCAAAAATATTTTGCACACTACTTACTCTAACATACTGGCAACTTTTGATCACTATTGGAAAACGTTTGCTCAAAAAAATTTTTTTCACTCCACCCTAATGTACAGCGCCCTTTCCTTCGGCCTCGGCTGAGTTACGGCGCTATACAAATCGTCTTATTATTATTATTATTATTATTGTCCAGCCACGGCTAAATAAGACAGTCGTTAAGTTATTAAAGAATAATGGTGTGACCGTGTGAACTCTATTCACTAGGCGGAGCGCAACAGAGAGCTCATTCCAGTCCTAAGGCCAGCAACCGAAAACGAGCGCCGTTGCTAAACTGTACATTATTATTCCACTTCGGCACCATCGCCGCCATTGTTGCTTTCAATAATTTCCTAAATTAGTGACGTTACGAACTTACAAATGACGTTACGCGGGAGGTGTCCACCGTGTTGTAATGACCAATCATATTGCACGAAATTGGAGCGATCACTCAGCAGTCACGAAACGCTGCGTTCCGAACGCATTCACCGCCGCCGCAAGTAAGCAAAAATTAAAGTAATGTAAATTAGGTAAATAAAATAATGGCTCCAGTTTCCTCTTGGAGTAAATCGATCGCGCTCGATTTGCGCGATCGATTTACCGATCCACCAGACCTTTGCTAGGCGATCGACCAAGGAGATCGATCGATCGATCGTCTCAAATGAGAAGCCCTGGATGTCTATACTTAAGAGTGACCAGTTGATGACGACAAATATCATATATGGAGAGTAGATAAAGGGACTTAAATAGGGTGACCGGTCAATTCGGCGCAAGACAATTCGGCGCAGGACAATTTGGCGCTAGACAATTCGGCGACAGACAATTCGGCGCGGTCAAATCGGCGCAAGACAATTCGGCCCATGGACAATTTGGCGCCAGACATTTCGTCGCAGCTATCTATATTGCAGAATATTGCCTTCATTGTGTGCGATAAAAGTCGGGTAAAAGTGTATTTTAGCGTATTTGATTCCTAATGGAGGTAGCCCTGTAATTTAGCGTAGGCCCTATTTAATTATTTCAATGGTTTTCATGATAACTGTCATCAATCCAGCTTCTATTTTAGCAAGATTCACGTCATCAACCCCACTTCTATTTAAGCTTAAATTATTATTTTCATCAATCGGACTTCTATTTACGCAAAGAATTCTTTTTAATCAATCCAAATTCTATTTACGGAAACAATTTTTTCATCAATCGAGCTTCCACTTACGCAGCCAGATAAGAGAAACAGTAGGCTATGATACTCTAAAATACACGTTTACCTCCCTCATGAATTAAATACGGTAAAATATACTTTTTCTAAACCAAAAGTCGAATTAAATAGAAATAGAAGCGTAAAGAAAAGGCGCCGAATTGTCTTACGCCGAACTGTCCATGCGCCGAATTGTCTTGCGCCGAATTGACCGCGCCGAATTGTCTTGCGCGAATTGTCTTGCGCCGAATTGACCGTCGCCGAATTGTCATAGCACCCTTGAATAGCGGGGAACTATGGGCAAGGTTGCACACCCGCAATAACAAATCTCTTCTGCCGTAAAAATGGGTTTGAGGTGATTAGGAGACCCGGCAAACCCTAGTACAATACAGTAACTAGGCCAACACAACCGCATTATATAAATTTCTTAGGATACCAGTAGGTAGTTTCCATTTGAGTGTGTTGATAATGCCCACCACTTTGGATACTTTGTTTTTAAGCATCAAAATATGGTCATGCCAAGTCAAATGTTCAAGAATAACACCTAAACTTTTGACATTAGAAACACGTTTAAATAAAACAGAATTATTTGTAGGGGTTGAATATGTAGGTTAGCGTTGTTAGACCTAGGACAACTGAACAAGACATAGTTAGACTTCTTTAAATTAAGCAATAAAACTTAACACAGAACCAGCTGGAGAGATGATTAAGTTCGAGTCAAGTCCTGAAAAAGATGCACCAGGCTAGTTGAAGACAGAAAAACAGTAGTGTCATCAGCACAAAGTATAAAAGTAAGTAAAGGTTAGCACAAAGTATAAAAGTAAGTAAAGGTTTTACAGCAATGAGAAACGGCAATAATATAGATTAAGAAAAGGAGAGGGCAAAGAATGGACCCTGGGGAACTTCGCATAGAATGGGAAGTAGTTCAGAAATAGAGCCAGCATAAGAAACGAACTGAAATCTGTTTGTAAGGAAAGACCTAAACCAGTCCAGTGGTAATCCACGAATGCCATAATGAGATAGTTTGTCAAATAGGATATCATCCCAGATAGAATCGAAGTCTTTAGAAAGATCGAGGAAAAACACCCAGTGTTTGTTTTTGAAATCCATAGATTCAGAAACTCGGTCGACCGTTTCAATAACAGCCAAAGCAATGGAATGATTCCTTCTAAAACCGAATTGGTTATCATACAAAATCTTGTTCGCATCTAAGAAATCATACAGTCTCTTATGAACAACCTTTTCAAGTATCTTTGATAAACTAGTCATGGTCGAGATGGATCGATAATTATTAATTCATATCTTGAGAGCTACCAGTTTTGAATACAGGAATAACTTTGGCAATCTTCAACAAGCCATAAAAAATGCCCAGGCCAATAGACTCGTTGATCAAGAGTTAATGGCAAAGCTAAACAGGAAGCATAACGTTTAAGCAGCTGAACAGAGAAATCTGAGGAATTATAGGGTAGTTAACTTAAGATCGGAGATAATATTGAAGATTTCATATTTGTTAGTAGGTGCAAGAAAAAGAGAATTAGGATTGAGGTCTTTCAAATAGTCCTACTAGTTGCTGGAAGTTCGTGGAATATTGGCCGCCATATTGGGTCCTGAGCAATAAGAGAAGAGTCAAAGTTCAGCTGATTATCAATAGAAAGAAGAGCACTCATCAATAGTTAAGAGGAATGGCCCATGACTTGTTGGCTAATTTTCCAGGTTTTACGGAGATTATGGTTATGATGCTCGCTCAAACAAACTGGCAAAATAAAACCTTTCGTTATTGCGTAATAGCAAAGTGAGCTTATTTATATATTTTTATAATTAAGTAAACATTCTTCCATTTGAGCTTATTTATATATTTTTATAATTAAATAAACATTCTTCCATTTGTATCGAAGGTATATTTTAAATAATGTATTTCTAGTTTTGCAAGATTTCAAAAGAGCAGAAGTCATCCAAGGCCTAAGTTTCATAAATCCGGACTTTGCGGGTGGTTAAGTGAAAACAAGCGTTATACATAACAAATATTTTATCATTGATTAAGCAGAGTAGAGTATTCAGGCAATTTACCTGAAGAACATCAGACCAGCACTCGTTATCAAGTGTGGATTGGAAAATAAGATGAGCTAGTTCATTGTTCGAACGATTGGTGATAAATTTAGACTTAGTCAAAGACGGAAGTTCCCAGTCAAACTATAAAAATGCAGGGAAATAGATAATGTCTGTTTGGAAAATTCCAGGAAGTTCTTTATAGGAAAGTACAATTAGTGTCGATGAGTATTGGATGAGTCTGGTAGGCTCAGTAAAAAGAGGATGAAAAAGAGGAAAACATGGTATTAAAAAACATCTTGGAAGAAAAATGAGAATCAATACTGAGCAGATCAATATTAAAACCACAGCATAAGTAACGAGGTTAATATAGATTCGTGAGGCACAAAAGGATTCAAAAACAGTGTTGAAAATCTAGGGTCAAAGTGAGGAGGTCTGTAAATAACGCGAATAATGATATCACTGTGATAAGGTAGAGAGATATTAACGAACAAAAACTCAAAAGGACCGATAGGACAGAATTTGACATCAAGGGCCCAGGAGGAAAATTTGTGCTCAATGAGTAAGGCAAGACCATCGCCCTTGCTAGAAGTGCGAGATTTAGTAAACGCATGTAGCCCGGGCAATCAAGTCCATCTTCAGTAGCAATGATGATCCAAGTATCAGTGAGAACTACAATACCAAAAATGGCCTCGAGACTGTTAATAGAGTTCCAAAACTCAGAATTATTTTTATTATAACTACGAATGTTAATATGGATAATTTTGAGGTTATTCTGTAATCCATGCTTCTTGATCAAGTCATTAAATTGACTTTCTAGGTTGTAAATGGAGGAGGTTCTAATTAAATGAGCTAGAAGATTACCTTATCCTTACCATTCAAGCCAAAACAAGTAGTTTTGTGAGTCAGCGAGTTAAGAGGATTCCCAGATAGGCTAAGGTGGTTAGACACCGATGGGTACTCGGGATCTAGGTTGACATCATAAAAGGATATTTACCTACTAGTACAATAGTTGCATAGGTTTGCCCAGGTTGTGGAGTTAGGCAGTGTGATTCTCTTTACAGATTTTATTTTAGTTACAGTTACAGCTATAGTTAATGTTTTTTAGTTATAGTTTTAGTTATAGTTAGTAATATTATTTAGTCATAGTTATAGTTATAGTTAATGGATTTTTATTTTAGTTAATTTTAGTTACTACTTAGTTACAATAATTAAGGCTATAAGCAAAATTGTTCATATTAACATGCTGTTTCACAATTTGCTCAGAGCTTTGAAAGCATTTGAAGCATGGGTGCATTCAGCTTCATGAATACACGACTTTCCAAAGTAACTGACAAATTGCATAATAAAAATCAATAATTAAAGTTACTGGAACTTGCTAACTAATGATGATACCTGTGTCATTGTAGAAGACAATTTCATATTTTACTAATGTTTTAACAAATACAGAGAAAAGCAATAAATGATTGATATGTACAGTGTTTGCAATCACTCCAGTCATAATAATCAAAAAACTTCAGAGACATTTTGACCACAAGATTTCAATGACTACTAATTTGACGATATTGGTCTAGTCAACTTTGGTCGCAATCGCAATAGAAACGTTTACAAAACAGCTAATAATAAAATGCCGCACTATATATATATTACTGGGTTAATTCACAAATGAAAAATTCGGGGCGAACATAGGCTATTACTTATAGTACATTTTTATGTTCTCGTGTAGGCCTATGTCGAATCGTCCACATTGCATTTTCTATTTTTTTTGTATTAACGAAAATAAAGATGGATTTTCGTTATTGTTATTTTCGTTATAGTTAAAGTTATAGTTATAGGTATTTTTAGTTATAGTTATAGTTATCGTTAACGAAATCATTTTATTTAGGTTAACTAACATTTTCGTTATCGTTAACGAGAATCACACTGGAGTTAGGTAAATAGTTATTGCTTGACAAGAGCATAAGTTATTAATTACAATGTGGCACCAAGAAGCATCACATGCAGCCAAAACATTAAGTAAACTATCAGCCATAATAATAAAGTGGGTATTTAAATGACAGTAATAAATCAGAAACAATCTCAATCAACGGGTAGGGAAAGTAGCCTGAGGTACTAAATAGATTAAAAGCATAGACCAAGTATGAATATACGATGAAGTAATGATAATCAATTCTACTTTAGCAACCACTGATAAGTAGCAATCTGAGTTCAGCACATAAATTACAGTAACGAAATCCAATAAAATAAATATAGGGCAAAAATTTTTGCCCGCGATAATAACTAAAAGGTTCAAATACAGAAAAGTTGACAACAACATGAAAAATGATAGAAAGAATAAAGCAAGCGATCAGAACCATTTTAAAAGGTAAACATCAAAAATTGAAGGCAACAGTTTGTGTTGGTAGCAGTGCATAAATTCCGAAATTAAAGCTCTATTAATGGCGCTAATCTTCAGTTTAAGGAAACAATAGCTAGTATCAATTGCAGGTAAACTTTCGACAATAATCCTAATAATACGTCGTTGTAATACTGAAAGCACTTCAAGCGAGAAGGATAATTTGAGGCCCACAGTATATTTAAAAAAGACAAGTATGGATATGTAAACAAATAGTTCGGGTTAGTTCATACAATTCGAGATAGAACATGACGAATACGTGATATTACACCAATGCATTTACTCTACAATACAATATTTCTTCATTTGTCAGTACAGGAATGCCACAAAAGCATTACTGTTTACAAGTTCAGTTTGCGATTACAATTTCTCATAACCATGATGGATGAGGACCTCTCGACCGGGTCAAATATATATTTTCAAATATGATTCTTCTTGTGTAATTTCTGTTATCTTTCCTGGGGAGAGTGAAGTCGTGCAATCGCGGCCGGAGAAGGTATGCACTTTGTCGGGTAGGGGAAACAGTTCACGAAGAACATGGTCAGGATTTTTATCCGATGGCTCGGAACAATGCTTGGTCGGCAGTCGATTAATTATCTGTCTGCCGCACTTTTGGTTACGTGTAGGCTGGCATCCGCAGCGCTTCAGGCGGATAATAGACTGTCAACTTTAACCCTTGTCTCGGAGCTGTCGTACTCCACTATGTCGGGGAGGCATACAGGGCGCGTGCGAGCGTAGTTGCCCTAACCACCTCATGGTGGGGTTTGCCGGAGACGCCGTGAGAGCGTAGCATCTCTAAAGTGTATAAAGACGAGGAGGTGTAAGCGAGAACGCCATCAAGGTGCATGTCCATTCTTAGGTCAGAGGTAATGGCGATGCCGAGAGCGCGCATTATATTCCACAAGTTCCGCTTCGGGGGATGATCCCTGGATGACCAGGCTCCCCAGTAGGGTGGCACTCAAATTTTTTTTAAATTCTTACCTTCCCACCCCTTACTTCTGTTCATTTTACATAAAGATTGAAGCACACCAAGTTTTGGGTATCCGGACAATTCCCCCCTGGCGTTTCAATAAGATAAAACCTCCTGGATACTTCCCCAAATGTCCACAGAAGGTCAACAATTTCTATGTTAATATGAACAGATTGGGTAAACAACCAAGCTTTTAATGCTTTGAGTCTTAATTAATTACAGATTAGTCACTTTGATGCTTAAAGTAAAGGTTTAATAAAGTTCAGATATATACTCAATCAACTATTTCTATGTTGATATAGCAACATCGGTCGTCTTCGGCGTAATCGTCGAACAATTCCAGTGTTCGATAAAAGCATTTGGAATGTGCACTCACGTATGGCCAACGACTTGCCACGTACAAACAACGCTGTTGAGGGTTGGAATCGCAATATGCAGTTCGCTATGTCTTGTCATCATCCAAATATCTGGAGATTCCTTTGCATCCTTAAGCGTGAACAGAGTCTGAACAACGTCAACTTTAACCAGCTCTTCGGTGGAAATATGCCACAACAACCCAAGAAGAAGTACATGGATTGTTCAACAAGAATCTTAAATATAGTTGCAGACTTCGAAAACCGTGAAATTAAAGACTACTTGAAAGCAATTGCTTTAAACATTAGTTTGTGAACACTGTGGGCAGCTTATAAAGCAAACTTAAACTTAACACTCAAAAACCTTCGCTATTAAACACAAGTAGTAATTTTCTGGGTTTTTTACCTTATATCAATTAAATTTGTTTTAAAAATATTGTTCTTTTTATTTGTGATCTATATAAAACTGATTTTAATGTTTGTTGATGTTTGTCGCGGGGAAATATCCGTTTTTTTTATCCTATTGAAATGTCCGGGGGAAATACTAGGAGCTCCATACTTTATCGTGGTATTCATGCCCGCTCTAACTCACGAAGATTCTCCATCAAATTTACTGGCCCAGGTGTTTGGAGCAGAATTCCTCTGTCCATTCAACAGGTGCATAATTATCAGTGGTTTAAAAAAATGTTACGTTCTCACTTGATAAAAGACTTGACTAATAACTGGCCTGATTAAGTACTGTTATTCTGTTAGTTAAGGTTTACTTTTCTGTTTGTTTCTTTATGCTTAATGACTCGAATTTAGTTTCATAATTGCGCATTTATGTTATCCTGTAGATTCAGGCTGTTAACCGTCCTTCCGCTATGTTAATTTAAGGATTAGCAAATAGGTGTCCCTGTTAGCGGGATCTTTAATCCCTTAAGGGCCTTCCTTGTTGCCATCTCGATATGTGAAGTCTATTACTGTGCATAACTTGATTGATGGTTTCAATAAAGATTGAAAATCCAGGGGAGTTGGTGGGGGGAAATGTCCGGGGGGAAATGTCCAATGGGGAAGTCTCCTAGACCCCAAGTTTTGGAACATTGTAACAACATTTACTGGTAGCTTAACACAGTCATAGTTTGAATATTTTGTATTTATTGTGCAGCATAGCGACAAATTAGTCAAATGTTACATTTGACTTTTCTACAGTGGTCAATATGGAAGTAAACTTTTACCTTCCCAAGTTTCTAAGTTCTATTGTTCATACTAGGTGAGTCATTATTGGTTAATGGTTATACATGTATATCAGTAATAAAGACCACAACGTTTTGAAACATTTAAGCAAAATAATTATGGTCTGGTGCGTTAACATTCAACAATGTCATTAAGAGTCGGACTGCAAAGTTAATGTCCGCGCACAGTTGATTTGTTGGCATTAGGGAAGGTCTGGCGATGCTTCTCTACCCTATGCAACAGGTACTGCTTCTGTTCCTTCTGGTTGGTGATGACACTGTTGAAGGACTGGACAAGTGCAACAGCGCGCTCCGTTGCATCGTTTACCACTTTCAAACCTTTGAGCTTCTTCTGACCTTCACTGTAAGCCTCATTATTTTCCTATGTGCTGGGATCGTATATGAGGAAGTCATGCGGGATGTCAAGAGCGGTGAACAGTGTTCGGGTATGTTGAGACACGAAGTCACACAGCTGCTTGTCTTGGATGTCTGCTGTCGTGAGAACTATGCGCCGAGGATGGTCTGGGTGTCCGGTCTAGCTGAGAGTTGCAACCATTGCTATCTTCCTCTCAACCAGCACATTGGGATCGAAAAATGCAAGCCCTACAAGAACTTCACTCAAGTACCACAAATGACCACAGTGTCTTTATTGCAGCCTTGAAAATTGCTTAATTTGTCTCTCCATAGCTGTACAAGTCGCGTAGAAGTTGCAAATCATTGCGTGGGGCTGATGTAGCACTCGCACATGTGTACCATGCCTTCAAATACAGCTTGGCCACAAAGACGCAGAACTCTCAAAGTGCAGACAATTCACGTGCTGTCAACTTGAATTGCGAGCGGAATACGAATATCTTCAGACAGTAAGTGAGCTTTGCCATTCACCTGTGAATTGCTCCAGGCGCATGGATATGAACATCTACCTCCAATTCTGCTCCGAGGAATACTAGAGAGAGTTGTAACAGCTCGCAGTGGTCATCTCTGGGCTGAAACTGGACTGGCTGGTGCTGGATGAATCGGATCAGCTCATCTCTAATGGGGTTAAGAACCAGTGCAATGGACTGCACTTTCAGCCCATTCTCATAATTATGATGATCGATCAATTGAGTTCCAGTATTCCCTAAACCGTTGAAACAGCTTAATGTTCCGTCCACTAGCCGGGCCCATCAGTGTATCAGAAACTGTACCTACAATGAGTTCCATGATATGAAGCCTGAATGCTAATAAGGTTCTTGCCCATCTTCTGTTCCAACAGTACACAAGCTCCAGCATAGGCTCCAGTGTTGGTAGCTGTGGTGTCAAATGACATAAATTGAATGCGGTCAGCCAGATTCCATTCTTGAACCAAATTAAAGATAGCTGTTGCTTCTGCCTCTCTTGTACCATTCGGCAATTTCGGCACACCCAGAAGCTTCATGGCCCCCATCTCAAGACACCAGAACAGCTAGACGGTCCACCGATTCTTTTGAGTCGAGAGCAGGCAACATCTTTCCATCCCAGTGTACTGTTAGCCAGCTATTTGGAGCGAAATATGCCTGTATATCCTTTGCAGTGGAACAGACTATTGCTAAGTAGCAATTGCTGTATTGAACTACCAGCAAATAGTACTATTTCTTAATGCAACTTTCACCAGTTACTATGGATCCCACAATGAATAAAATTAGAGGGTGGGACATAAAGAAAATGTGAAATATTTGTTTCACACATCACTAGATTGCCACCCTACTCCCCAGTTGGTTCCCCGATACCGGCATCACTCCAATTTTTAGCGGGTTCAATCGTAGATTTTGTCTTTTGCCCAGATGGCGATGTGTGCGAATTCGACCGTACCAGTATACAGGTAGTTTGAGCCAATTAGGAGGTATGTGTCGTCAGAATACTTGTTTGAAGAGGATATAGGTCTGATGATCCTACTATGTATAAAGCGGGATCAAATACAGCACGCCTGTATGAGGCCAACGTTAATGTATGCTAGACCGGATATTTTCCAGCGAACTTTGTGACATGGGCTCGGTCTTTGTGAACCAGTTATGGATATTGTCTGGGAGTTGCAGTTGATTCATTTTTTTACCATAATAGAATGTCTGACAGTGTCAAAAGTCTTTAAATAATCTGTTGATATTACGGCGACGAAGTCATGTCTGTAACAGTGCGGTTATGTGTTGCAGAATGGCGGCGATAGCTGCCTTAGTGGAACCGGTAGGCCTGAAGGCGAATGGTCTTTTGGCTCCTCAGCTATTGGCGGTCTATTAAATTTCTGATAAAGATGTGGGAGGACAACTGCTCATTCAACTATCAACCATTCTGGACCAGACGGGGACCACCTAAACGCGTCTGTAATCGGTTTTGGAGGCTGGTGTGGGGACCTGAGGATGAAAGTTATGCTCGCCGTCTTCCATTGTGTTGGAACGTGAACTAGTAAGATCGATCTGTTGATGAGGTGAGCCAATGGTGATGCATAAATGGGTGCAAATATAGGGAGAAATCATGCCGGGATTTGATCCCAGCCCTCCGCGGTACATTTAAGATGGTCGAGGATACAGAAGGTGGATTGCTCAGACAGGAGTTGCGTATCTCTGTAAACGGTGCTCCGCAAGGGGGAGTGTGGTCGTCAGGGTCGGTAGAGATCGCTGCATAATGAAGTTAATGAAATTTCGGCAACAGTGATGCTGGCAGCAGGATGATTAGGGGATTTTTTGGTAAGTTGTTTGACCTTTTCTCATAAGTCCCTGGTACTGCTACGTGAATTAGCGCCCAGTAAGTCCTTGCTATCTTTACGGGCTATGGCTTTCCATATTCTCGTGGCACGTGCTGCAGCCTCCTCGACCTTGCCTGACTTCTTCGGTCTGTTCTTGCGACGGAGGCTACTGATTTCCGGTGTAACCACGTTGAGGTAACTTGTCGTAACGGTGACGGATCGGAGAGGATGCCAAGTGATCAGTGACTCTTACCCGCAGGTGTCGTTTTTTTCTCTGCTCTCCTCTTGAACCTCTGTATCGGAGCAGATTGTGGCGGTGGCCAGATCGTTATGTAGCTCGCGTGGTGCGATTAGGGTCGTGGACCACTGTTCTTTTATGGCTGAGTGTGTGGCAGACTGCTATGAGTCTGGTTTAGCAATTATCCTTGAAACTTGCGTACGGTAATGTGTTCTTTAAAAATGTGAAGTGTGAGTCAACGCAGACTCCGAGAAACGTAAACGAATTTAATTGTACAAGTATCGATTATCAATACAGATATTTAGAGATTGTTATAGATAACATATTTATGCAATCAAAATGGTCTAAAATTTGTCTTGCATAAATTTAAAAATAACTTATTAGCTTCCAACCAGTCAGCGACTACTACAAATTCTCCATTGACAGACTCGATCAACACATCTTATGGTTTATGAAACAAGAAAACGTAAGTATCACCAGCAAAATGTATAAAATGAAGTATAAGTTGGATTAGTTTGGAGGACCAGGCTTAATTTATGCATAGTAGAAACAAAAGGAGGCCTCAGATAGAGCCTGACGGAACTCCATAAGTGAAGGATTTGATGTTGGATAGGATTCTATTATTTTGCATCGCTAGGGTAAAGGATAAACAAAATAGTAAGTGAGAGTTCTCGTACTCCGTAGAATTCGAGCTTCCTTAGCAAAATCATACGGTCTACGGTGGCAAAGGTTTTCGTCAAGTCTAGGAAGATACCAACAGCGTACTGATTGCCATCCATGGCCAGAGAAATGTCAGCATGCAAATCTGAGCGCCATTGAAGTGGATAGACCCGTTTGGAAGCTAAATTGGTTTGGAAAGGTCAAACTCATTTTAAGGACATAACTATGTAGACGTTCATGCATCAGTTTTCGAAATATTTCGAGAAAAAGTGTAGTTCAGATATTGGCCTGTAATTGCAAACAATTTTCCTTTACTTCCTCGTTTAAAATAAGTATCAATTCCCTTAGCCATTTTTATTCCTTTAGGAACAGCTCCTGTGAAAAATGAACAATTAATTAATGCAGCCAATATTGAGACAATGATATGGATGGTGGGATCAGCAATAAATGGATCAATGCCATCTGGACCAGCACTATGCGTAAGTCTTAAGGAATAGGAAATGGTGCGACTGAATTGCATATAAACAGAATGAATAAAAAAATTTTCTCAATTATCTTTTTTTGGAAATTTGAACTACGATGACCTTTTTAAATTACTTTTTTAGTCTTTCGCTACTTTTTTGGATTCATTGGGGAAACAAATTTGTTGACGTCAACTTGCACCGAACCCCCTCCCCCTGTCAACAACTGTCAAACTTTTCCAAACCCCCTCCCCCTATTTTGTTGACATAATTAATGGACGACCTCTGATGGAGTAGGTGGATTCCTCAAGAAAGTTTGGAAAGTTTTGCTTTTTGCACTGGTCTGTGCTGACGAATGTCCAATAAACTTAATGACTTTATTTGCAATAGCATTTGCATAACTATACAACTTTTCATTAATAATCAGAGCATCTACCGATCTGTAAAGATTGGCCATATTTTGTTAGTTTGTTTTGTTTTGTAATTTTGCATTGTTAGTGGGATTTTAAATAGATCTTAGACTTGTTATTTAATTATATTAAAAATATATCTATTCTCATATGTTCCGAATTTTATTACAACGCATCGAAAGGCGATAAAAAGCAAATTGCGACAGCCTAAGACCGTTTACTGACTATAATTGGTTGTATTAGGCAAACATTTCTCATTGCTAATAATCGAAGAAAATCATAGGAAACGACACGCCTAAAGGGCCGTCCATAAATGACGTCACGCAATTTTTGGCCGATTTTGAACCCCCTCCCCTCGTCACACTTCGTCACAAAAGTAACACCCCTTGAGAAATGACGTCACAAAGCTCTGACCCCCCCCCCCCTAAAACCAAATTTCCATGGCGAAGCAAAATGCTCCTTCATGGAACAAATAGGGAGAGCATGCATATTTTAAAATCTAACGGTGACCAAATATTGAAATAATTAAAAAATTATTAATAATGGTGCCCGTATACATTAAAATAGTAAAACAAATAATGAAAATTTAATACTCTAAATTAGTGCTGTTATTGTTAAATGAAATTGTTGTTAAATGTTAAATTTAATTACACAGACCTGATTGTGATGTCACACTTCTCAGACCCCCACCCCCCCATGTCACACATCGTCACAATTTTCCGACCCCCCCCTAGGTGCGTGACGTCATTTATGGACGGCCCCTTACTTGTTCGATGTGCAATAGTTAATTTATAGTCAACAAACTTGTTATAGCTGTGTTTGATTTTGAAAACTGATGAAGCTGGATCTAACCTCATAAAAGCAGTGATATTTTCGTTAACGAAAATAAAAATTAGAAAAGTAGGCCTACAAATATTCGATTTCGTTAACGAAAACTAAAATTAAAAGTAGGAATTATTTTAGCTTAAAAAAACGAAATTATGAATTAAATTATGAGTTATTTGCAGAACTAAAATAATAAACAAAATTAGGAATTATTGTCAGAAGTAAATTCATTTTAATTCTTGTGGCGTGTAAGTTGAGATGAAGGCGAGTAAAATCGCACGTGATCCAAACACATAATCCATTGAAGAACTCCCGCTTGAGATGAAGGCGCTGGCGCTGCCCATACCATTCTCTATGTACGCCTAATAATAATATACTATCTTTGGCTTTCGTTCTCTAATGGTTCTAGGCAGGGCTTAAAGTGTGCATGGACGATCATGGACGGCGTCCAGGCACTTATTTTCAAGGCTGGACGCCGTCCTGCCACTTATTATACAGCACCGCCTGGACGCCGTCCATGCAGCGTCCATGCAACAGTGTAATTCCTCTACGAGTCTACGTCACTTTTAACAGCATTTAATTTTTTTAAGATTCCAATGAAATTTCATGTAGTCATTTTGATTTCTGAATGTGTTCTACCGTATATAAGTGTAACTTGTTTCTCCACCTCATTCCGGACTTGTTCATTCTATAGCCTAGTTAAGTTTTCATCAAATCGCACGTCATATACGCGCTTCCGGTTTTATCGTCTGAGTTTTCGTATGCGCTAACAACTAGGGCCTAGTTTACAGTCTACAGTCACATGACTCACATCCACTGTGAGTCTTGTCTTTACTGTTTCATAACTGAATGAACTTATCAAGTTAAATGACTTCAATACAACGCACTGCTACAATACGATACGATTCACCTAGACCTATAAAACACCCACTGTCCCAGTTTTACGTAATTTACCAGCAAGACCCAGAAACTGTTGAGAGACAACATACGACTTCATGATCATAATTATATATATATATATAATTATATAAGCATAATACATACATAGCGTCAGCAGCTGATCGCAACAGACTTGAACGGTTTCTTGCAAGAGCTGCACGGCAGTGCACGCCTGGGTTATCTACCATCTGGAACCGCAACCATCGAAGACCGAGTCTCGTCAGCTGAAGACCGCCTCCCCCAGTCCATCATCTGGAATGAGATGCATGTCCTACGACGCTTCTTTCCGCCACCTGTGCTGCGACCCTACGCTCTCCGACCTCGTGCACATGACTTTGTACTTCCTCCAAAAGACTCTAAGAACTTTATACCTAGAGTACTATACAAGCGAATTTTTAAGCCACCACGTTGACCCAAATCTTAAAAACTAACATTACTCCCTTTTTTCTTTATAGTAGCCTTTGTGTATGTAAGTTGTGAAGCGGTGTGTCTTACTGCTTGATAAATAAACGAATATATCATCATCATATCTTCCTCTCAACCAGCACATTGGGATCGAAAAATGCAAGCCCTACAAGAACTTCACTCAAGTACCACAAATGACCACAGAGTGTCTTTATTGCAGCCTTGGAAATTGTTTAATTTGTCTCTCCATAGCTGTACAAGTCGCGTAGAAGTTGCAAATCAATGCGTGGGGCTGATGCAGCACTCGCATATACATGTATGTACCATGCCTTCAAATACAGCTTGGCCACAAAGACGCAGAACTCTCTAAGTGCAGACAATTCACGTGCTGTCAACTTGAATTGCGAGCGGAATACGAATATCTTCAGACAGTAAGTGAGCTTTGCCATTCACCTGTGAATTGCTCCAGGCGCATGGATATGAACATCTACCTCCAATTCTGCTCCGAGGAATACTAGAGAGAGTTGTAACAGCTCGCAGTGGTCATCTCTGGGCTGAAACTGGAGTAGCTGGTGCTGGATGAATCGAATCAGCTCATCTCTAATGGGGTTAAGAACGACTAACTTAAAAGATATTTTCACGGCACTCTAAGTCCATATTTTTACATACACCGACAGTAATTATAATTAATACTTGGACCAATAAACCTCCGTTACAACAATTGATGAAATACATCAATACGAGGAGCATAACTCTATAACTCCCACTTGCAGAGAAAATAATAGCCAGATGGCAGCATAATGTAACTCTGCCAGTTCCTTATGTAGGTGAGTTCTATATTGGTCAAAAATTGTACTTGTAAAGTAGTTAGATACAGTCCGATTCATTTAAGATAACAAAAATCAGCTTAGGAATGGTCTACATAAACAAAATAGTTAAAATCAATAGAATTCCGTTTACTAATATTATTAAAATAAAATTATATTGTAGTTTCGTCCATAAAAGAATTATTTCTAACACATCAACGGTAATATTCGCCAGATGGCGGTGCAATTATGCTATATAGCCAGTTCCTTATGTGAGCGAGTTCTCAATAATCAAAATAAGTAAACACAATATAACACCGACCATTTCATAAAATATAAGGATGCATAAAACATAGTCTACAAACACAGCTTCCAACCAGTCAGCGACTGCTACAAATTCTCCATTAGGGTGGTTCAAACACATAAAACTCAAGGTAGAAACCAAGACACCCCCTAACCTTTTTACACTTGTCATTTGTATTATTCTGAGAAAATTTCAGCTTCTTACTCCAACTGGAAGATGGTGCTCAATGACGTCAACTTACAGCATAGTCGTTGCTATGTGGAAGCATAGGCCCAATGTGTTACAAATTGTGATTACCTTGGCAACCTTCTTATGCAATTATGCAGTTTAGTTCTTCTACTTACTTGTCTATATTTTGAACTTAGTACACAGTTCTTATTACAGATCTTGCTATCTATTCCCTGTTTAAACACAGACATTTAGCTTAAATGTATTTTCATTGACATTTGTACAAACGTAGGCATAGGCTACTGTTTATGCAGCACATAATTCCAGAATTCTTAGATCTTTGATTGCATTTCATCAGCATTTTGCAGCAATTCATACATGCATCCATACATTCAAGCATAAATAATGGCATATACATACATGCATGTGTACATACATACATACATACATACAGCCATACATAGATAATGTTAACATTCATTCATACATACCTGCATACAAACGTGAATAAAGACAAACATACATACAGTACATGCATGCATGCGTATATGCATACACAGAAAGTTAAAAAAAAGTACATGCTGAGTCAGTAATAGCTGAATTTATACGAAGCTGCGCCTTGCAATTGGTGATTGACTTTGATAGTAAAATCCTTCCTGATATTTCTTGAATCGAAGATATGGACCGCCTACCAGTGCTGGTTTCTGGAGGTTGCAAAGATATGCTACAAGTTTGGCATTTTAAAGTTTACCTCTGGAACAGGATGTAACGAAGCAGAGGCTGTTTATGATCTGCTAGAAGCATGGAAGTTGACTAAAGAAATAAAGCGATGAGCTTTGACACTACTTCTGTTAACACTGCTAGCTTCAATGGGTATAATTATGTTCTTATGGAAAAATGATTGGTCGAGAGCTCCTGTGGTTGGCTTGCAGTCAATATGTCATAAAACTGATCTTAGCCAAGGTTTTCATTTTGTGCTGCGGTCCCTCAAGTTCCTCATAAATTTCAATCTTCAAGAGATGTGAGACTTTTCGTGAAAATGTGACACATGACAAATTTCGGGGACTAGAAGAATTCCGATATAGATGTTGTGCTGAAGGAATGAATCTCTGTGACATATATACCTCTTGGGTCATCATTTGACTGTGCCATTGCTGATTATTACTGTTTCCTTGCAGCAAAAATGTTCCTGACACGACATAAGTACTGGTTTTATAATGGTAAATTCGTAATCTAATCAAAATATTACGATTACAAGACGTTAAGCAATAATTTCAAACCAATCGCTCTTTTAGTTCTACTTGGTAAAGGGTCCGTGAGCACCGTCTTCCAGTTGGAGTAGGAAGCTAAATTTTGCCGGAATGATACAATTAGCAGGTGTAAAAAACTGAGCGTGTGTCCTGAATTATAGCTTAAACTTCATTTTTTACCATGTGACTATGGACTAATCAGGACGTTGCGTGTCGTAAATGACACAGCCGAGCGTGGTGTGAAGCTCTTTGAAAAATATAACAGCCTCCTCACAAATGATGAGGAAGAGAAACAGTTTCTCCTCCAAGTTGAGGCAAACAGAAAAGCTGTCCTGTCCCCACTGAAATTACGAAGAAGTCTGCTATTGCTGCAATGCTGGAGAAATTAAGATTTGCGACAAATAGGCTACTTCTGGTACATCACTTGACTTGTAGTTTATTGTGAAGACTGCTTCCATGCAGCAAATAGCGTTGCTGACATGACATAACTATTGGTAAATTGATAATCTGGTCATAATATTAAGAAGAAAAGATGTGCGGCGTATTTTCTAACCGATCGCACTGTTAGTTCTATATGGTAAAGGGGAGGGGTCCGTGACCACTGTTTTCCAGAGTAGGAACCTGAAGGATTTGATGTTGGATAGGATTCTATTATTTTGCATCGCTAGGGTAAAGGATAAACAAAATAGTAAGTGAGAGTTCTCGTACTCCGTAGAATTCGAGCTTCCTTAGCAAAATCATATGGTCTACGATGGCAAAGGTTTTCGTCAAGTCTAGGAAGATACCAACAGCGTACTGATTGCCATCCATGGCCAGAGAAATGTCACCATGCAAATCTGAGCGCCATTGAAGTGGATAGACCCGTTTGGAAGCTACATTGGTTTGGAAAGGTCAAACTCATTTTAAGGACATAACTAGGGTATGTAGACGTTCATGCATCAGTTTTCAAAATATTTCGAGAAAAAGTGTAGTTCAGATATTGGCCTGTAATTGCCTGTAATTGCAAACAATTTTCCTTTACTTCCATAAATGACGTCACGCAATTTTTGGCCGATTTTGAACCCCCTCCCCTCGTCACACTTCGTCACAAAAAGTAACACCCCCTTGAGAAATGACGTCACAAAGCTCTGACCCCCACCCCTAAAACCAAATTTCCATGGCGAAGCAAAATGCTCCTTCATGGAACAAATAGGGAGAGCATGCATATTTTAAAATGTAACGGTGACCAAATATTGAAATAATTAGAAAATTATTAATAATGGTGCCCGTATACATTAAAATAAAAAAACAAATGAAAATTTAATACTCTAAATTAGTGCTGTTATTGTTAAAATGAAATTGTTGTTAAATGTTAAATTTAATTACACAGACCTGATTGTGGTGTCACACTTCTCAGACCCCCCACCCCCATGTAACACATCGTCACAAATTTCCGACCCCCTCCCCGCCTAGGTGAGTGATGTCATTTATGGACGGCCCCTAACTTGTTCGATGTGCAATAGTTAATTTATAGTCAACAAACTTGTTATAGCTGTGTTTGATTTTGAAAACTGATGAAGCTGGATCTAACCTCATAAAAGCAGTGATATTTTCGTTAACGAAAATAAAAATTAGAAAAGTAGAAATATTCGATTTCGTTAACGAAAACTAAAATTAAAAGTAGGAATTATTTTCGATTAAAAAACGAAATTATGTATTAAATTATGAGTTATTTGCAGAACTAAAATAATAAACAAAATTAGGAATTATTGTCAGAAGTAAATTCATTTTAATTCTTGTGGCGTGTAAGTTGAGATGAAGGCGAGTAAAATCGCACGCGATCCAAACACATAATCCATTGAAGAACTCTCGCTTGAGATGAAGGCGCTGCCCATACCATTCTCTATGTAGGCCTAATAATAATATACTATCTTTGGCTTTCGTTCTCTAATGGTTCTAGGACTGTTCATCAAAGGACGATTCATCAAGGAACTATTCATCCTGGACGATTCATCAAGAGACTGTTCATTAAATGTCTTTTCATCTGACTTTTCATTGGATTGATGAAAAGAATTCTTGATTAAATATAAGCTGGATTAATGAAAGGAATTTTTACTTAAATAGAACCTGGATTGACAAAATAATTATTGCTTAAATAGAAGTTGGAATAAGTCTTGGAATGATGAAAATAATCTTGCTTAAATCGAAGCTGGATTGATGAAAAGATTTATCGTTTAAATAGAAGTTGGAATGATGAAAAGAATTCTTGCTTAAATAGAAACTGGATTGATGAAAACAATTCTTGCTTAAATAATAGAACCTGGATTGATGAAAATAGTCATTGCATAAATGGACGTTGGAATGATGCAAAATAATTTTTTTAAAGTAAAAGTAGGATTGATGAAAATAGTTGATACTTGCTTAAAATGAAGCTGGATTGATGACTGTTA
This sequence comes from Aporrectodea caliginosa, assembly GCA_020284085.1. NCBI lineage: Eukaryota > Metazoa > Annelida > Clitellata > Crassiclitellata > Lumbricidae > Aporrectodea > Aporrectodea caliginosa. The sequence continues at coordinate 444,828 of JACEVL010000166.1, read as the reverse complement.
TCATGGACATTGGTATTAAAATGTCATATTACATAATATGAAACGGTGAAACGAAATGTTATAATGCGTGCATACTAAACAACGCGAAAACGATAAATGTTCTCATGATGAAGTCCCTTGATAAAAATGACTTTGATGAATGGACCTTTGATGAATGGTCCTTTGATGATCAGTCCTCATACCCTTTAGAAATCCGTAAATACAATACAAAAACATTACAACAGCCTACAGTGTGAGCCGATATTTACTCAACCTTCATATGGTGTCTACGTACGAAAATCTATGCAATAATTGTCAATTGGGAGTTCTGAATTAGACTAGACCTCTACCACTCAGAAAAACTGCAATACCATTATTCTCTGTTTTCAGGAACTGACCTATTTCCCATTTCTTAAGATTAAATCGCGAGGATGCTTTCACAAGATGCGTTTTTGTTAGACGCTGATAACAAATTTGTTTCATACCAATGGAGTAGAGAAGAGATCCATAGCTAGCAGCAAACGACTTTTCAAAGTTCTAGTAGAGCTTTGCCACAGAAATAAGATTACACGATTTGCTGATAAAATGAATTGACGAGCGACACGGTGTTCTTTAAGATATGCCTTAAAACATAAATGTTTTGAAAAATATATAAAACATATAATGTAGGCCTACCTGATGTTTCAGCAGTCATTTCTGCAAATAGTTGAAAAATAAACGTATTCATGTTTCCGAATAGAAGTTGTACACTGCATCTTCCGTTTATATTTAACAGTGAAAAAAGCCAACTAAGACAGGCTTGAATATTATTAGTCACTCCCAGCAGAGGGGTCGCCACTCGGCTCCTTCTTCTCCACATTTTTCTGTCAGTGGTGTCTTCGTTCTTCAATCTGAGAGACTTCAGATCTTGTTGTATCATGTCTTAAGAACTAGCCTACTTATGTATAAAAACTTAAGCTTATAGCAAATACAACAATGATTAAACCGATGTGGTTTATCAGACTACAAATTATAGCAATTTTACCTTTAGTACCACATTATACAATTATTGCAACATGTTAACGCTTGAACGTTCTTTATTAAAATGCATAATTGCATAATTTGTTCCTTGGAGAAAATTTTGCTAAGACAATGAACTATTATTTACCATCATCTAACTTCTGGAAACTTTTGTTTTTCGCAGCTGGTCTTGAACCTGTAGCAAAAAACAGCAGAAGTATTGCCAAAACATGACTACGATGCACATGCACATGAAGCCTTCTGTTAATTGTCATGGAATTTATATAGTCCAAGTTTTAATTAACGCAGGTATATACCAGCATAAGAACACTGAAAATGTCCGCCTGTTATTTATAGATAACACAAGCCAGAATAAACAACCCTTGAATATTGTTTTCATTTCTACCCCATTGAAGTAAAATCGGCGCGTTTCCGTCAGGTGTATTACATGTCTCCAAAATACCTCGGGCTAATTTCTAATTTCACACGAACGCCCTTGTTTTAACTTCTTCGCCATCTTGACCCGGAAAAAATAGACAACTAGCACAATATCTGAGCAGATGAGTTAAGTTACGTCCAGTATTTTACTAATATACCAAACCGAAACTGCGCTTTGTTATGTTCTGACGATTCACAACCTGCAACGAACAGTTGTCCATGATTGACACCAGCCGAACGGTTAGCACAGCTAAGAATGGTAACAGAAGATTCTGTTCGCAGTCGAGCCTTTTGCCGATGACAAACAAACACACAGTGTAAGTCATTTCAATATACCTATTAGTTCAATAGCTATAGCACATTAATTGTATTTTATAGCAGCTGTAAAACAAAAAACTAACCTGATTCTATTTCAACCCTGCAGATGTTAAGAAATAATTCTGGAATGTTTTCTACTGTTGCTTCCAGTGGTTTGTCCTCTATCCTGAACTTTACTGAGCATATAACAAAGTAGGGTTCTTGGGGATCGTCAAGTGGCACAATCACAAAACTAGTCACGCTCTTGCTTGGAATAATTGTAGAATTAGCCTCCACCTTTCCCTTCGGGCTGTACCAATCTATCACAGGAGGCCAGTTTCCAGTGAAGCTAATACTGCAGCTCGCATTCACAAAACTAGTCTTTGTTTCCCATAAACAAACAGGTTGCGGCGCTGAGAACAACACATAAAATATTACAAATAAGTATTTAAAATAACAAAACAGTAGGAAACAGTGCACGGCAAGTGCCACGGACTTGAAATGATGCTTAAAATTCAGAAATCTGAATGTCAATAATATTCATATTTGCGAATGTGAAACATTGTGAAACGCTTATGAAATTCTTAGCTATAAACAACGTGCAGACCATACGTCGATGGTGCAGACCATATGAGTTTAAATCTGTGGCAATCTAATATTAATTATGTTTCTCAATAGGCCTGTATACAACAGAGAAGCGAACGCATACCTGATACAATAACCTCTGCAGTATGAGTAGAGCCGACTAAATCACACCCATATCTACCAGAAGTACTTTTCGAGGCCTTGAGTAACAGGTCAGAACGTCCTGGAACAGATTCATCGATTGAAAACCTGCCATTTCTGATGATCTTCTTATGATATATTAGTATTTCATCGGCAGACAGAGGGGTATTACGAAACCAGAATCCCGTGTCGTCTTCCCGCTTTGAGCAGTTCAACCGAACTATTTCACCGTTCACTGCAGCATAATTCAGTGGACTGGAAAGTTCTCCAATATTGTGCTCTAAGAAACACAACTATAATTTGTCAACATTTTCAAAAGCAATGCATCTGGTCTTTGATGAAATCCGGGACCTTAAAATGGAGAATTAAATAGGCCCAGTTAGAGTAAAAGAAAACCTGGCGAAAATCTTAATGCATCGCTTAATAAATTAAACATGTTTGATAAAAGTAGATAACAAATCTACAAAATAACTGTCTCTGGCCCACTATCGCGATGGCTGGCAGAAGGCTTTGCCACTTTTCTGCCTGTTTGTGTTGGACTTGCAAGAGACCGAATATCATTGAAGTCCGAAATCAAATTCGATTTTCACGGCTGTATTATCTACAGTAACTGGAGAGCTCTGGCATTTGGGATTTACAATAGAGCTTAACAATGGCTAAGCCTGAGATAGATACTATTACCGTATTTTCGCGGATATAACACGCACGCGAATATAACACGCACACGAATATAACCCGCTACTTTTAGGGATTTCAGTAAAAATTGAATTATATATCACGCACCTGATTATAGCACGCAGGCACTTTCGTGCATTCACCTACGATGTAATAAACGAACGTTTGCACTAGCGTTATTGTTAATTTCCTTATGTAACTTCTTACTGGATATAGTCATAACACACTCTATTATACGCATATTAAAATCGGCTATTTGATCAAAATTCCTGTTGTAAAGAAAGTGAAGATTCTTGCAAGAAATGAACATTTAAAACCTGTAAGCGAAAATTACCGTTTTCCGACTTCTTTACTGGTATCTTCACAAGGTAAGGTGTTTCCTGTTGGGAGATCATAGCGAATATACGCGAGGAATGATTTTCCGAAATTCTCAAGAAATTAGGCCAAACCTTGTTTAAGTGTGTGCTGCTTCTAGTCATTTTGTCATTAAATCTTGTCCAGATATTTAAAATTGAAAAATTAGTTTTGAAGGCCAAGTCTCCTAAAGTTATGAATAATGTAATTTACTAAAATCCGTCAAATTCAGTGTCAGAATCATCACTGGCAAACCTTGGACTTATAGTCCCATGGAAAGCAGTTAATTAATTTCTTCAGGAAGGCCTATTGGTTCCGCTTAGTTATAGATAAATTTTATAATTGACAACTAGAAACTATGAGGATGATCAAAATTTTATTTTTGAAACGAATAATTAATTAAGTTCTAGGCTATCACATAATTATAATACAAATTGAACACCCTATACATACCTACGCATCTATGAGCGATTTCATTGACGCCAATCATCGTCGATATGACGGCGTTGTTAAATAAACATTATAAACCGAGCGATTTCATTAAAATTCTCGTATTATTGGTCGATTATCAGATTTGTTATAGGCATGACACCGTAAATTACAAGCTAAACGTACGTTTGCTAGTGCTTCTCAATAATGACTACATACGCCTTACTTACAACGAGGACTGCAGGGAAACAGTCTAACGGAACTACGGGGAAGCAGTCTACCGGCGGCAATGTGTTTACGAACTACAATAATGGCCGTTGATAACAATCGAATATAGTTTTGCAAGCTTCAAATGACTCCAGTAGGTTACATATTTTGTGTTATAAAAGTTAAATTTAGATTTGTATTGAATATATAGCGAAATACCCCAATTACTGCTGTGAAATTCTCTATAAAAATCACGATATACTCTAGTTACTAATCTATGGCAAAGGTCGGACTTCATGTATTGTCGATTCGTCGCCGTCCATGCCTCCGTATTGTCTGTAAAAAAACTTTTTATCGCAGTTTCTAACCATGACCTGAAAATAATCGGGTACAAAATTTGGTTGTGTAAAATTTTATTTATATAACTCGCCCACGAATATATCCCGCAGCTAGGGTGCGTGGTTTGTAAAACTTTGTACACCTCGCGTGTTATATACGCTAAAATACGGTAAATAAGACGGGACTAGAAAAGATGAAACAAGAAAACCCAGCACACAACAAAATAAGCTAAGACAACAATAAGAAAACGAGAAAAAGAAACAACAAGAACAGTGAAAGAGGAAACAGCATGTCCGAAGCTGAAATATTTATTGTGTCACATCAATTTGTATTAAAGTAGTATTTTTTTTAAAAAATTTGTACGAATTGTAAAAGCCTCCTTTGTAATCACAGGGCCGTGTATAGGGCTAAACGAAAATCACGAATTCACGGAAATCACGGAAACCGTAAATTTTGGCCTTTTGCCGTGAATTTTAGCATTTGCCTTCGAGACCGTAGTGCTGTGTAGCAGGAGCTGCTGTTCAGGCGCTTGGCCACAACATTTCAGAAATCACATTATCTCGAAGTTCAATTAGACGATCTAGAATAAAAGGAAGACAAGAGAAAGCTGCAATGGAAGAACAGATTGTTCACTGGCAGGACCGTTATTGCTGCACTGGGACGGAAAATCTTTGCCCAACATTGATGGATCAAAGGAAGATGTGAACCGCATAGCTGTTATTGTAACTGGAAATGGTCAGGAAAAACTGTTGGCAATTCCAAAAATGGAGAGGTACAAGTGAGTCCCAGGCCAAGGCCTGTTGAAGTAATTGAAAAATGGACTCTGAGTTCACAGATAAAAGGCTTCGTATTTGACACAACAGCCAGCAAACAGGGCTTCATAAGACGCAGAACAATAATTAATTATTTATCCATTTTTCTTGAGATAACATAAAAACTGTCAAATGGGTTGACCTCTAAATTTAATTTGTTTTCATTAAATTTTGGAGCAAAACTAGCCTTGTGGACAACTGAAATCTGTTACATGATTTTTGCGAACCACCCTAAAATTGCATTATGTTGATATTTAGGGTGTTCCTTATGTATCTTGCCAGAGAATTTTCAGCTATCTGTTACTCATGCAAATCTTTTTTAGCATTATAAATGTGAAAAGAGTTGCAGCATTCACGATGTCAAGACACCAGAGTATTTACGCGTGATACACAACTTCACCCAAGATAGCGTTAGACATGTTACATCTGATTCTGATTTGTGTGAAAGTGAGCTGATTTTCGTACGGAATAATTTTAATTATTCATCTGATTCAATTATTACCCGGTGACTTGACTTATCTTTTTCTGACCTATTGGGTTTTGACCAGACTTCCGAAACGGATTATGATTTTTACGACTTCACTTCACTACGGTCATCAATCAAGCTTAATGATATTTTGCATTATGATAGTATCGTATCTAAAATGTATAAAATATATAAAGTTCCTTTCGCAGTATAGACTATTAGAGGCGCCCTCAGCACAGAAGCCTCGGGAAATAGCAATGCCTTGAGAGAGCGAGATGATGCGGAGGAAATTCCAGCCATGAGCTCATGAGCCCATAGAAGAGGAGGGTTGCCATTCCAAGTGGTAGGACCTGTCATAGCAAATACCCGGCATTGAGCCAAGGTAGACATAACACGAGTGACAGAGATCCAAACGATCCGTAGATGCAAGGGGTGAGCAGAGGTTGCAGAGATAATGATAGCCTAATGGCACCAAGACAATAAATCTGATTACAAAGCCGCGTGACTAAACAACAATACACGAAAATATCAATAGTAAAATTTACGACATGGGTCCAATTTATTGAACAATTTCCCGATGTGAATGTATGTGGTCGTTTCAGGGAGCTTCATTTAAGTACTGAAGTAACTTACCGTCTTCTTTTGGCTCACATGGCCCAAGTCCAGCAGGGCTTTTGTAGCCTTTGATACGTAGTAATCCGATTGTTGAAGAATCATAGACTGTCGCAATAACAATAATTTTTTATTTGCAAGTTGTCTAACTCTGCAGATGTACATAATTATTTTATCAACATAAATGTACAACGCGATCAAAATTAGTTGTAATTGGACACATTTATAGAGGGCGGACTTCTTTCTTGCCGTCTGTTCTTTGTAGGATGAGACATTGGCGCAACCACTAACTGATATCAGCGTTATATAAGCTTAATCATCATCATCATCATCATCATCATCATCATCATCATCATCATCATCATCATCATCATCATCATCATCATCAATAACCATGATCAGTGCCCGTAGGTGTCCGATGCCTTCTTCACAATGTCTCTCCATTCGACTCTGTTCTTGCTTCATCGTTCAGCATCTGTGTTGTATGCTCAACTCTGCATCATTCATTGGATCGATATTCCTTTTTCTTCACACTTGATCTTGTCTATTTTGGACATCGGATTTCAATCGTCTTTATTTTTACTGCCAGAATATCTACACCCATCTGGCAAACCTTCCTCATTTATCCAGGCTTAGGACCGGTAGAAACAGGGAAACTGCCTGGAAAAGGAGATCATACAGGGAACTGTACCAGGAGCAACGACACGGGGAAGACTTGGAATGGGATGGCTTTTTCAACATCAGCATGTGGATGAATATGCCTTTTCATCGATTGTTGACGGAATCGGAAGATAGAAAGAGGTGCCAGAAGACTTGTCCATGGAGCGACCAACCCTCGGATCGAGGATGGTTGAAGACAAGACAAGGACCGGTGCTGGCTTGCTGCCCCCTGTGGCAGAGTTAAGCTTAATCGTGCACTAAATAATCTCTGCATGAGATTAACAAAATATTGCTACTTATATAAAAGCCTACTTTTTTATTACCGCTAAATGGCTTCTAAAATGGCGTTTCAGTGTCCTGACATTGTTTCGATGTAGGCTATTATAACCGTGCAGGTACTCTTAGAATTCCCTCGCGATAAATAAAATTGACAGACTGATTTCGAGTGATGTAACTAATTTACTTGACATTAATCTTTTTAATATAAATCAAATGCATTTCATAAACTAAACTGGACTTATACGATCATGTGATAAAGTTATGTCGAGCGCATTTCTATCATCTGCGCCAGAATCCTATAATACGCTGATCGCTTATAAATGATTCAATCAGCTAAGACTGATGGTTTAATATCAAAAGGGCTCATTCAAGAAGGCGCGCTTAATAGGGCGATTGTTTATAAGGGCGCTGATCAAAAGAGGGCGCCAATAAAAGGGCGACAATCGAAAAGGCGACAAAGTTCGCAATAGTTCAAAGTCCAAGTTACAGTAAAACTGTATTTTACGTTGCTAAATTATTCTAATGTCTTCAGTGCGGTAGTACTTGACGTTAGTAAGTAAGCAATCTACCTATGTGAATTATAACTATCATCAATCCAGCTTTCATTTAATTGGAAAAATTACTCTTATCAATCCAACTTCATTTTAATGAAAAAAATATTTTTCATCAATGGAATTTTTATTTAAGCAAAGAAATATTCGCATGGATCCAGCTTCTAATTACGGAAACAATTATTTTCAAGAATCCCGCCTCTATTGAATCGAAAACTTAGTTTCATCCATCCAGCTTTTATTTACGGTAAAAATTATTTCGATCAATCCTGCTTCTATTTAATACAGGAATGTATTAATCGATTCCACTTCCGTTTACGGAAACAATTTTCGAGATATGTTAATGGTTGATGGCTGGTCATTCAGACTTGAAAACACAATAAAAGAAAAGAAAATTTGTAAGTGCACTGAATATCGGACAGCTAAGTGTACGTCCCTCTATTTGTCGCCCTTTTGATAGCGCGCCCTTTTTATTGCGCGCCCTTTTGATCAGCGCCCTTATAAACAATCGCCCTTTTAAGCGGCGCCCTTTTATTTTTGAATGCGCCCTTTTGAGAGTCGCCCTTTCAAAGTCGCCCTTGTGATAGGATACCGTGAATATTCAAATGATGAAGAGTTAAGTTAAAAATGGCAATGCCAGTTAAGCAAGCCTTAATGGAACCGCACTAAGTCTAATAAACCATTACAAGTATCATCTGTTTCAGACGATGCAGCTCGGATGGCATTCCTATGTTTCGGCATACACTTATTGAATCCAATGCTCGTAGCATTAGTGATGACAGTTGGAGTGTTAAACAACATAGAAATAACCTGCTACTGACGATGCTATACAAGTTGTCGTATCTACAATTACAAGGAAGTAAAAATGAAATGAGCGTCAGATTTTCATGCTAATGCTAATGTGTAATTTTTTCCTTCAATTCATTTTCGAGAGCTAGGTGTCTCGGTTACTTCCGTCCATCAATGTATATTTCTTCGCTATGCTGTCCTCTTCGCTATGCTGTCCCGCAGAACCGAATTTCCGTCGCCCAGCATTGAAGTTCCGCTGGTGTCGACCTATGTTTCTGGAATAAGCTACTATGCAACCGGTCACTTGAGATTCTTTGCTTTGTTTTCCCTCTGTTGCGTGAACCCTTGAAAATCGTTCTGTATGGTCTTGGGTTTGCGTTGACAGGTCGGGGCCACCTCTGATGAGGTTTTCTCTTCCGTAGCGCTATATATCCCATTAAACGTGTAGCTCAAACCAAATTTTTGGGAATAATACTGGATGAACATCTTAAGTGGCATTCTCATATTAAATTAGTTCAAAATAAGATTGCTAAATCCATAGGAATTATCAAAAGGCTCAAAAATTTTCTCCCTTCCCAGACCCTTTTAACTTTGTACGATACTCTGATTGCACCCTACCTCAACTATGGCACCATAATATGGACAGGAGGCTATAAAACTTTACTTCAGCCTATACATCTTCTCCCAAAAAATACTGAAACTATAACGGGCTCCCATTACTTGGCTAACTCCTTTAGCCTATTTAATAAGCTTAATCAACTTAACATCTATGACCTATACACTTACCAACTGGCTACTTTCATGTATCGTCATCAGACTCACACCTTACCTAGCAATTTTAATAACTACTTTAGAACTAATGCAACTATCCACACTTACAATACCAGATCACGACATAACCTTCACCTGAACAGCTGCAAAACGAACACTAGACACTTCACTATTAGAATAGCAGGCCCAAAAAATAGGGAATGCTATTGACCCTAGCATCCGTTCTCTAACCTCCCTTAACTCCTTTAAACTGGCATATAAAAAACTTTTACATACATGCGATTAAATTTTCTGTGTACCGCTCATAAGTTCTACATGCCACGTTGTTAATTCTTGTTCTGCTTGCACTCCATTTGTCTCACTTATATGGGGACGACTAGATAAGCTCTGTGAGCTTCTTCTCTCCATGAGTCGACTTAGACCTTCATCTACTCAGTTTCTAGACTCTCTCACTGTTATGCTTTACATACATTTTTACTTATTAATTACCTACTATAACTGAATTACTAATGTTGCCATGATTGTGAACTTGATTACACTTATTACAATTATGTACATTGCATCTCGACTCAAATAAATTTGATTTGATATAAATTTGTAATTACCACATTCGCACGTGTAGTCTTTTCTTCACTCTATCTTGCTTAAGCGTCTTGCTGTCTCCATTGGGCTGACTGGCAAACCCTTAGATTGGCTTTCTTCCTTCTCACTGGGCGCATGTTAACTGTGCTGTTGTTGGGTCCTCTAGGTCCCGTTGGGTCCCTGCCCCTTTTGGTGTACCCCAAGGGTCGGTTTTTGGCCCTTTGCTGTACATCCTTTATACAGCTGATATTAGTTCCCTGCTGCGGTCTAGCTTTATGCTGATGATATACAAGCGTATATCCACTGCCGTGCGGCCGGTGCGGTGGCCTCTGTTGGGCTGATGTGTCCTGCTATTGATGCCCTCTCTGGTTGGATGGCCTCGAACCGTCTGCTCTTAAACCCATCCAAAACTCAGTTTATCTGGCTTGGTAGTCGCCGACAGCTGGCCGGTATAGACATGCAACTGTTGCTGAAACTTACCCTCATGTCACTTTTTCACTTACTGTACGTGACCTTGGAGCGACGCTCGACCAAGAGCTTAGTTTATCGCAACATGTTAACTTGCTTACGCGAAGCTGTTACTACCAGCTCCGCCAGCTGCATGTTGTGCTCCGCTCTCTCTCTCTCTCTCTCTCTCTCTCTCTCTCTCTCTCTCTCTCTCTCTCTCTCTCTCTCTCTCATGCTGCTCTCTCTCTCTCTCTCTCTCTCTCTCTCTCTCTCTCTCTCTCTCTCTCTCATGATGCTGCCGTTGTTCTTGTTCATGCCTTTGTTATCAGCAGAGTTGATAACTGTAGTTCGATTCTCGCTGGTCTTCCTTCTGGCCTAATAAGCCGTCTTGACCGGGTCCTCCGCTCAGCTGCCCGACTTATTGGTCGTATTCCGAAATACGCTTCAGTCTCTGCTTACATGCGCGATGTTCTGCACTGGCTTCCTGCCTCGCAGCGCATCTCTTACAGGATAGCAGCCTTAGTTTGGCGGTGCCTTGCTGGCTGTAGTCCATCATACTTATCTGACCTCTGTCGTCCTGTCTCTAACCTAGCCCCCCCGTCGGGCTCTGCGTTCCTCGGCCAAGGGAGAGTTCCTTGTCCCCCGGGCCCGTTTATGTCTCAAGCAGCGCCGAGCCTTTTCGGTTGTTGGGCCCTCAACCTGGAATGGGCTCCCACTTGAGCTGCGCTTGATGCCTCGCAGCAATTTGCCTGCTTACTGCCGCCTTCTCAAGTCTTCTCTGTTTAGCCGTGGCTGGGCTGGGAGCGCCTCTGAGTAGGTTCCTTGAAGGGTCGCTATATAAATGCTCGGAATGAATGAATGAATTAACGCAAATAAGCGCTAATTTAGCAGGAATATGTAAATGCGTTTGATGATTGATAGATTGCTTGCAGTGCAAGAGCTTTCAAATGTGCAGTCAATTATTATAATCGTACCAGATTTATTGCAGAAGGTGGTGTTTATCGATGTCAACCAGTCAAAGTCCGGCATAAAATTTCCAACGTATAGAAAACGGCAGACTATTGACGAAGCCTCTTTACTCGGATTACAAACCGGATTTGGATCTAAACATGGAATATAATCCAATTTAAAACTGATTTCACTTCAACAAAGCATGATTAGGATAATGAAAAGAGGAAGTATTGTCAAAAAAGTTTCTTGCAATTTAGTCCCTTAATAAATTTGAAGCTATGAAACAAAAAAAAATGTACCGTCAAATCAGTGATTGCACTAATAAAATAAATTGGCCTATTATTGAAAGAGATGGTAACTTCACTGAAATCATTTTTATTTGCCCGAGCATGTGAAGCCAAGCGGCCAATCATCTCCCTCACCGTTTCATCTTCCAACCGAAAGTATAAGGTCTATATAATCATTTTATATCTGACTTCACTAGAGGTGAATGTGAATCACAAAACTTATATCTTTATACGATGGAGGAATTTAATTCAACTGCCTGATGCCACCATATCGCAGACAGCAATATTTAATTTACAAGGTGTTTGCAAGCCTGCTTACAAATCTGTTCTAAACTTTCATGTTTGAAATATCTTTTTTAAACATTACTTTCCAACCTAGCAGAGACTGCAAGTAAATTCTTGAATAGAAAGACCACTGTCGTAACAAGACAGAGTTGAATCTGTGCACGTTGTATATATAATGCACCATTCAGGCTGTATAATGGCAAATCTTAATTTTAATTGAAATTATAAAGTACAAAGTAAGTAAGTAAGTAAGTATTTCCTTTATTGAGAAGCACTAGCAAACGCACACCAAGATTAATTTCAAACAATTAAACAAAAATGTCTATATACAACCATAGCTGAGAGGCTATTGTACATGGCAGTCATAGGGGGGAAAAAGAAGGGTTTAGCCAGATCTAGGGAAAACATATCGTTTATTTATAGCATCCGGGCAAGGAAATTTCTGAGACAGGTTATCAAACATGGGAAGCTCACGTATTTATGCAAACATGACAAGGATTGTACAGGCAAAGAGTCTAGTATCCGCATTGCTGCAATCGGCAAACTAACGGCTTACGCGGAGAATCCATGATAAGTTCTCGAAAGGCGCAATTTAAATTTCCAAATAAATTACAATTACCAATGCAATTCGTTTTAAAATCTATGTCTACATCCAAATGGAAGATTTTGATTTAAAAAAGCATTGGATCTCAAATCAGAATCTACAGTGCTGTAAAAGAGCAACTACAGACTAATTTGAAAATACAGAAATTACAACCTAACTCTTACATTAATTATAAACATATACAGAGAGGGAGGGCGGGACGATTGGATGGACTTGGAGGGATGGAAAGAGAGAGGGAGGGAGGGAGGGAGGGCGGGAGATTCTGACTAGGATGCTGGATTTGGTGTTGACAAAGGGGTGCTAGCAGCAAAGACTATCATCACGATGGAGTTCTGTTATTGATATTGATGATGGTGTCGATGACACCATCGTCATTACCATCATCATCAAGATCATCATCATTGTGACCGTCATCTCCGTCTTCTTCAAGAACAACAGAGAATTAATTGTTTGAAGATGGAAGTTGTAAAATGCCCTTACCAACAACGGTCAACTCCACGTAGTACTTCTGCTTTCTGCTTTTGTCTTCGCATTCGTATCTTCCAGCATGTGATAGAATCACACCATCAATAACAAGAGTAGAATAGCCATCTTCATCAGTCAATATACTGTAGGGATTTGAAACATTTGAATCTTCTTGGCTGCTGTCATTGATGAATTGAGCGACTTTGCTACCATAAGGTTTAAAATACCATTTGAACGGCCCGGATTTTTTGGCGATGAAGTTCAACTCAACTTTCTCTTCCAGTAAAGCAATCTTACGAACAGAGTCCGTTTCTTCATGCCCATCGACGGATTCAGAAAATACAGCTGTTGACAACAAAAAGCAAATAATAACTAAGTAACAGATATAACTAGCTGCACCTGTCATGGAGAAACATTAATAGGGTGTTCCCATCCCTAATGGAGAATTTTCATGTATGTTTATTTTAATCCTCCAACCAAACATTTGGTGAAGGCTTATATTGAGACTCTATAGCCAAAATATTTCGATGATTGTTTGATTGAACAATATTTAGGACTTGCACAAACCAGTTGAAATTCTGTAAAAGTGCATTTTTTCGTTTTTAATCAATTATTCTAAAATTATGCATTGGAAGGTGATGATTATTGTGATGGATCATTGTCGGACGGCAACAGTTTTACCTTGTCACCTGATCCTGAGAAAGATCCGTGAACTTCAAAGCCGAGAGTGATATAGGCCTAATTATAGACACGGTGAATGTGATCACTCCTGAAGTGGATGCAGTACTAGATCGGATAAAAGGAAGTGGGAAAAGAAGGCTGCTCAAATTTCACTCCTGAAGTGGATTCAGTACTAGATCGGATAAAAGGAAGTGGGAAAAGAAGGCTGCTCAAATATTTCTGCAATGGCTTCATCATGATCCGAGTTCCAACATTTAACACGCCGCACTACGTCTAAGAGATCATGCTGGAGAGGATGATTTGCATCTATTATGTCTCAAAGTCTCCTGCAATTATTTTCAAAGATTTGTAGCAACGAATAGATCGAGCTTCTTTTTTCATTCATTCCGGAGATTTTTCCACAGCCCTTGACGATTAAAAGTATGGCATCCATTATCGCTCCTGTGTCATAGAGTTTGGAGTAGCACAGCTGGAAACATTCTAAGCGCCAGATGACAACCGTGAACTGCTGGAGCTGTCGATTACTTTCTTCAATGGAACATCTCTTTGGAATCCATTTCTGATATCCAGCAGCAATTCACCGTGCCCGCTGGATGACCAGAACCATTAACTCCATGATACTGGCTATTCCGCAAACAGTATCAACCATTGCATATAGGGTCCTCCGAATCCCGGAAGTCGTGTGGTCCATAATAGCGCGAACAAATAAGGAAGCAGCTAAGTGAGGTCTGTCTCATAGTTGTTACAAACGGTAAAATCAAAATCAAAAACGGAAAAAACGTCGTTTTATTGAAAATAATAAAAAACGGAAAAACGGAAAAGAAAAAAATTTGACTTTGCTACATCTTTTGCTGCATTTTAAAATTAAAAACCATGTTTACACAATTTAATTTCAATCAGCAAATAACATAACTTTATTAGTAAACACCAAATAACAGTAATCTACAAGAATTATTTTCTTTTCATACGTTTGGTTTAAAAAGAAATTGAGAAATTAAAAATACTGAAATCTTTCAAATTTAAATTTCATACATAAGTCCACATAAGTCCATGCTGACATAAGCAATTAAAAACTAAACTTTGTTAGTATAGAGTGTACTTAATTAAAAATTGTAGATCTACTTACAATTCTGACTTATATAAGAACTTAATATGGAGTAATATCCGTCAGTTTATCAGGCAATCAGAGATTACTGAGTACTAAGAAAATATTTCGCATGTTGGATAACTTAGAAATTCAATTAACTTTTATAAATGTTATTGCCTGAACTGTGCTGTTTATTTCTCAACTGATGACACTAAATAGTGACGTAAATTAGCTGAATCCTGGAATGGACGGAGAGAACGTAACGGATATCTGACAAAAATAAAATTAAACAAATAGCAACAGACAGTGAATAACTAAATAAAGTTACATATAAAATATAAAAAACGGAAAAAAACGAGACGAGAAATAAAAAACGAAAAAAACGACGTTTTTGGGAAAAAAATAAAAAACGAAAAAACGTTTTTTACAACTATGGTCTGTCTCTTATTGGCTGCTTTGTAATGTGTATGTCAGATACTGGGTCCAGAGCCCATCATCTGCAGCTGCTCCAAGAAATTATCTGTCCCCTTGCTTTGTAGTCTGCCGGCATACCTTGACATGGAGGTCGCAGAAGCTGCCACCAAAGCATTCGGTCGCCAATTAATTCTGATACCTGTCTGAGCTACTGATAGCATTTGGATTCTTCAACGATAGTGTCTCGGTGGAAGAGAAGAATTACTGGTCATGGCTCTAAGAGATACTGAGTGGTACGATGAACCTCCAAAACGGATTCCACTATTCGTCAATCCAGAAACAAAGTTACTACATGACTACGTCGTGTACACGGTGTTTTATAAGATCCTGGATGAGGAATTCTTGCAAATTGACTCCAGCGAGTGGCTACTCCTAGACTCATATCTAGAGGACACATGTTTGCCACCTTTGTGAAGGTTGTGAACGATCTTGCAGAACGGGAGTTGCCTTGATTCAAGAATTCAATGCCTCGTTAACACGCAACGAGGAACAAAAACATATGAAAGTAGTTAAGGGCACTAGAAGCAAGTTCAGTGTGCCAGTAAGGGGAGCAGGTATCAAGAACTCAAGAGAAACCGGCAACATGAGCTATTAATGGATTTGTGGTAACTGAATTTTGACTTTAAATAGAGGGCATAATGTTTTGCATAACGTTCGCAGTTCATTGCATTCAGTAGATGTAACATTGCTACATTGATACACTGCAGCTCTTGTGTTTCAATGATTGTACTGAATGACTATTTTACGTACTTTGCACTGCTACTCTACCACTACACTGCAGTTTACATTTTTCATGCGTGTTTACTATTTAGTGTGTTTGCTGTTTAGTATTTTACTATTTCACTTGACGATTTTACTTAAACACTATTATAACAAACTTTGATTATTTTGTACAAGTCCTAAATATTATTTTATCGTGCTAGAACTGTTACTGGTTACTCTTTCCATCTAGTATCACGCAATGCTGGGTTGGAGAATAACTTTCTAAAACTTTCATTTTTTAGAAACACCCTAATAACTAAAGAAGTACAAACATATTTGATCATGGAGTAGCCCTCCGCATTTTAATACCAAGGCACAATGCTTATTAAGTATCAAATGACTGTGTACTTATTGTGTGTTATTTGAAAAGTGTGATATGTAAAAGAATATGCTATAATATACAATTTCACATAGCTCGTTACAATACCTGTGTTTCTGTCTTAAAATTAAATGTTAACACAACAAACAATATCCCATTATATAAATTACATCAAAAACTAGTTTTTTTGCTTCAAATATACAAAATAATAATGTTAAACTATGCATAAACTATTTGATGTGCAACAATAAATAAATAGCCAAGGACATGTGCCCGATAGCTCATAGGATAACACACTGGCATAGAGAGCGAGAGGTACCGAGATCTAGATCCGTAAGCGGACATGCTTTGTAGGCTGCTATTAGCGCCGTTTATTGCAGGCTGTCTGTTCTGTTAGTAGTCAAGATTTATGTCTTCTGTCATTTGTGTTCTTGTGAATGTTTTAATTGTCATAACATGTAAATGTACAGCGCAGTGCGTTTGTCAGGCGCTTAAAAGATATTATTATATTATGCTGCAGCAAATTCACAATAAAATTACCGCACTATCAATTGCACAAAAGTAAAACGTTAATCTACACACAACAGTTTTTTTTAATAACAACAGTGCGTTATGAATGATCATGTCTTTTGCTGATCCCAGAAATTTTAACGTATCGAAGTGCATAGGTTGTGTACGACTAACAGGGATTCAACAGACAAACCCAGAAAGGATCAGTTTCCTCCTTAAATATAGTTGCCTATTCACAGTTCTAATTTTTATAGCGATCGATGTATAAAATATGTATGTATGTATGTTAGGGTGGTCCTTAAAACTAAAAGTGTGAATCTACTGTTCGCCAAGGTTCCATTTGGTTCCATTCCATCCAGAAATATCACACAAAAAGTTGTATGAAAAAATATTAATATTTAGGACTGCCATAACACCATCAAAGTTTTACCATATATCGATATACGAACACTCGAACAGTAAGCATGATAGTTGTAATCAACAATAAATACTTAAACCAGAAATAAATTCAAGTACTTGTAGTAGGTCCAGATTACAACACAATGACATTATTGCACGCCTGATTAATAAGTGATCAAGGCCCCATTGACATTGACTAGGTACCTCAGTAGCAATAATAATAACTGTAATAAATAATTTTAATTACTAATCAGTGTAATCACTAGTAATCAGGCATGCAATAATGTCATTGTGTTGTAATCTGGACCTACTACAAGTTTTTGAATTTATTCCTGAATATTAATATTTTGTCACAAAACTTTGTGTGTGATGTTTCTAGATGGAATGGAACCAAATGTTCCATTCATTAGTTGTCTATAAAATTTTTTTCAGAATTTTAAAATGTTATCCTGAGGTGGCTCAAAGCCCCCAAACATACCCTACTTAAATACCCAGGACTGAAGGCTTGGGACTAGGAACTTGGGTTCATTGTGAATTTACTCTTTTTATCAAAACAAATTAACAAAGACTCCGATTTGGACGAACGTTTCGGAACTTGTTTGACTTGACAAGAGTTACATCTGGGAAAATGTAGACACCCATATCAAGGTCATTCAAGGTCATTTCAAGGTCAGAATAAACGAAATCTAGCAAAAACGAGAAAAAATGGCCAGATCTCGGCTAATAATCGTTGAAATCGGCTAGTTTTGTTTTGTTTTTCTCGTCTTGATAAGGAATACTTGCTGCCAGAAACAAGGCTGCTAAATGCAAGGCAACCCAAGGTTATTTTAAGGTCAAAAAGGTCAATTTGAAATAAAAATCGGAAGAAATGGCCATAACGCAGCCAAATATTTTATTTGAGTTATTCTTTTACCTAATTGCTTGGGCGGATAAGAACTACATTCGAGGAGATACAGTAATAAGAGGCTAACATAATCCAAGGTCATTTCAAGGTCAAAGGGTTAAAATTAAGAGAAATGGCTGTAGCTCAACCAAATGTTGTTTCATTTTGGTGACTCGGAGTTATGGTCATTTTTTCTTGATTTTACTTTATGACCTTGAAATGACCTTGGATTAAGGTAGCCTTTTAGTACTCTGTACTCTGGAATGTGGCCCTTATCAGGACGAGAAAACAGGTAAAAGAATCACCCAATTAGAGCAATATCTGAATGAGTTACGGCCATTT
Source organism: Aporrectodea caliginosa (assembly GCA_020284085.1). NCBI lineage: Eukaryota > Metazoa > Annelida > Clitellata > Crassiclitellata > Lumbricidae > Aporrectodea > Aporrectodea caliginosa. The sequence goes on along the minus strand of JACEVL010000166.1, from coordinate 426,367 downwards.
TCTCTTATTTTCAATTAAGTTGACCTTTTTGACCTTAAAACAACTTTGGATTGCCTTGAATTTAGTAGCGTTATTTCTTACAGGAAGTAGTTCTTATCAAGACGAGAAAAACGAGAAAAAACTAGCCGATTTCAACGATTATTAGACGAGATCTGGCCATTTTTTCTCGTTTTTGCTAGATTTCGTTTATTCTGACCTTGAAATGACCTTGAATGACCTTGATATGGGTGTCTACATTTTTCCCAGATGTAACTCTTGTCAATTCAAACAAGTTCCAAAACGTTCGTCCAAATCGGACTCTGTTAATTTTCTGGATAAAAAGGGTAAATTCACAATGAACCCAAGTTCCTAGTCCCAAGCCTTCAGTCCTGGGTATTTAAGTAGGGTATGTTTGGAGGCTTTGAGCCACCTCAGGAAAACATTTTAAAATTCTGAAAAAAGTATTTATAGACAACTAATGAATGGAATAATGGGAAAAACTTAAGTATGGGTGTTTTCTGCGATGTATCATATTTCTGGACACCCCTAGTGCAACTTGTATGACATGTATGACATTCTCGTAATGGTTCGTTCCTGCAAAACTTCAGTTGTTAGGTGGGATACCTAGTGTATGTCAGAATATTGCCAAATTTTGGTAAACATGCCTTTTCAGTAATAGGAAAAGAAATGTAATAGGAACAAACGCTTTTGAAATATTTTGGGGCATATGATGCACCCTAGTGTCCTCTCTTGCGAGGTGGGTGCTTGTCATCATGAAGAGGTGGCAAGAGCTGAGTGCGGTGGCCAAGGAACTGTGATTTCTGGAGGAGCTTCCCTGTCTGCTCGCGCAGTCGGCTCTACTGCCGTAAGGATCATCTCAAATATTTGCCATCTGCGCTAGGGGATCTCTTTGGCTCTCCCAGGGTGGGTAAACCCTCAGAATCGTTGGCCAAGGCACGTGGCCCCACCTCTGTTCTGGCTTGGTAGTGTCAGTAGTTAAGATTTATGTCTTCTGTTATTTGTGTTCTTGTGAATTGTTTCAATTGCATAATTGGGGTTGCGGTGTGTCAACCGGATTGTCTGAATAAACGAAAATATTATTATTATTGGTAGTCAGAGTGAATGCACATCGGGGGAATAACGTAGGTTGAAGTCGGCAGCAGTGATGCTGGCAGTAGGATGATGAGCAGGGAATTTTTTCCATAAGTCTTTGATACTGCTATGTGAATTATCACCCAGTAAGTCCTAGCTATCTCCGCGGGCTATGGCTCTTCCCTATTCTTGTGGCCAGTGCTGTAGCCTCCTTTACCGTGCCCGACTTCGTCAGTCTGTTCTTGCGACGGAGGAGGATCTTGACTTCCGGCGTGACGAAGTTGGGGTCCCTTGTCGTAATGGTAAGTCGGTAACGGATCGGAGAGGATTATCTTTATAGCCGTCCTCGTATTTCCGGATAGAATGCGTTCCATGCCTCATGGGGTCCTCGTTTCTTTCTAACTGAGACGTGTTAAGTTCCTCTAGGCCTCGAAGTATTAGGGCGTGCTAGTTAGAAGTACGTCTACGGAAGGTCTTCTTCGCAGAGCACTTGGTCCTGTCCTTGACACCGCTAACAGTTGTCGCAATCATGGCCTTATGATCGGTACGGATAGTTGTGGTGATCACCTTAACGAAAAATTATTTCGCATCCAAGGCCAAATATTAACATATCCAAGATGTTGACTCCGCAAGTGGGGGTAAATACCATCGTTGTCAGACCCGTTCTCTGGCCGTCCACAATGAGCTGATTACTTTCGCTCGTGGATCTGCTCGTAGAGGCACCTACAAGGACTGCTCAGTTACATCGAACAGGGTCTCATATATATGGGCTTGGGAGGATGTTAGAGCGCTGCAATGAATGTCACCATTTGTGGTGTTTCAGTCCTCACTCATAAAAGCGCAAGATCCTGGTGGTCGGCTTGAGTAGAGCATTCGTTCCAGGTCACTGTGTCCGCAACGCATAATATGCGTTCTGCGTCCCAGACGGTCACAGTGAAATGATCTGTAATTTTGATTGTGCCTGTTACGATCTGTGTGCTGTTTTTTAGAGTGCGTCTCAGAGACGATGGCGAAGTCAATGGCATAATTATCCTATCAGATCAGCATGAAGTTGATCTAGCGCCGAGTCCTTGGCCAAAGTGCGGGCGTTTACGTCGTTGTATGGTAGTTGGGAAGGGACTATTGCTTGGTGTGTGGAGAGCGGGTGGATCCTTTGTGTCCGTGGCTCGCATTGGGGGTAGCCAGGCTTCGCTGTTGGGAGAAAGAACTTTCAAAGAAGTCATCATTCGCCGCATTTCGCGGGATGCCAAGTGATCGGTGACTCTTGCCTGTATATGTGTCGCTGTTTTCTCTGCCCTCCTCTCGAACCTCTGTATTGGAGAAGATCAAGTCGCCGCAAACTGTCGAGCAACATTGTGGAGGGCCAGATCGTTCTGTAGGCTCGTGACGAGTTCTCTTTCGGCGTATTGTGTACATTCTGGTCCTGCTGTACGAAGTGCGATTAAGGATCGTGGACAACTGTTCTTGTAAGGCTTTGATTCTCGTTCACAAGTCAGTGGACCGCAGTGATGGTCAATTAACATTTTATATCTTATTAATTATAATTAGCATTAGTCCAACTTTCATTATTAGAATTAGAATTAATATTAGCATTTTTTGAATAGCTCATTGATTAAAATTGGAATAAGCACACTAGTTAGAATTAGTGGTTGACGTAAAAATACAAAAGAAGACGTTAATGTAGTTTAGTAGTTTGGCATACAATCTATTAGACAAATATTTCAAAAATGTCGATAACTCAAATTTTAAGCACTTCCTCCAATTTCTGCTTATTACTGTGGAAAATGTTTTATTTATAAGTAATCAGAGTAATATTTTGGAATTATCATGAATTCTAAAGTACGAATTTAGAAGTGCGTTCCAAAGCGGCAAAACCGTGGTCACCCTACTATGCCTCTTTGAAACTCAATATCTTCAAAACTACTTAAGATATTGATCTAACATTTTGCCATATTCCTCTAATAGAATAATAAACATTCTGTGAAACTGCATTAAAATCCGAGATGGTCGACCTGGAGCCACTTGTTGAATTGAGGTGGAATGACCCTGTAGCACAGAACTCCAGAACTTTACCTTTCCTTGCTTTCATTTGTAAAAATTAACTGACACATGGGCCGACCCCGTTTTGTGGTTTTCCAGTCGTACCTGAAATCTCCCAGGCAGACAAGGCAACTGTTGCTGGTTGGGTTGTATCTATTGTCGAATAGTCGCACTCACTGGTACATCTTTAGGAAAGCTGTATGCTAGAGAAAGCCGGTGAAGTCCTAAGTTACCAAGTAAAGAATTGATTAGTGACGAATCGCGGGATCTGGTGTCTTGGAAAAGAGAGACAAGGCTGGGAAGGAGCCCTTGCTCCACATACATGACTAATGATCATCTCCACATACATGACTAATGTTCATCTCCACATATATGACTAATGAACTTCACTGGCGCCCTCTCTCGGCTAGAATCAAGTACAAGATCCTGTTCCTAGTTACGAAGTCCCAGCAGGGCTTGGCTCCTAGGTACCTCTGTGACTTAATGTGTAAGCCACTATCTGCACGTTCTTCTCGCCCTCTTCGTTCTGCTGACCGGCTTGATCTTTTCGTACCTCGGTCGCGAACCTCATTAACCCAGCATCGGGCTTTCGCTGTAGTGGGTCCATCAATGTGGAATGACCTTCCCCTGCAATTCGTAGCAGGATTCTGGAGGGGATTTCACTGGCATCTCTTCGCTGCTTAAAGACCTTTCTCTTTTCTCGGGCCTGTCACGCTGAGAGCGCTTCTGGATAGCTCTGCTGTGAGAAGTGCTTTACAAATGTTCAGATTAGATTAGATTAGATTAGACTAGATTAGATTGCTGATTACGCCACACTGAACAAGAAATGAAAGAAGTCCGTTGAGACAGGAAAGCAGCAGTAAATGGACGAGAAATTGAAGGTAGCAGAAGAGAGTCTGGCATTAGATTGCCAGACTCTCTTCTGCTGCCTTCTGCTACTTTGTACCCGCGTCGTCGTATGGAAATGCGGATACATCAAGTCCCCACTGGCAGCTGAGCACAACAAACGTCGATCAGGCCGACTAGAGAAGGGAATGACAAGCTATCTGGTGATTGTAGACCACTATTGCCTATAAAGTTCGTTCCGTGAAAAATATCTGCAATGCAATCTTGTCCTTAACAGGAATCCGGTACTCCGTCTTTCGCAAATAGTTCTAAAAAGTGGAAATTTTGGTAGGATAGCAACAGTTTGAGCTGCGCCGATTAGGATGGCCGTGGCATTCAATTTAAGAACTTTCGTAGACCTGCAAGAGCAGAGTTATAATATCCCAGACGCGTTATAATGAAGGAATGGACAGGAGTTGCAGCTGCACCGAATGATAAATTCGTGCTATTAGTCTGATATGATGCATTTGGTATAGCCATTACATGTACACTGTACAGAGAACTTCGTGTTCCTCTAAGGATAGGTCTGCATCCAGGAGCATTCCAAGGTTCCGCACAGCACATTATGCTTTCCATCCTGAAAATGTCGTCGTCATGGTTTCTCTGTTAATCATAGCCTGTGTCTGTCTTATGCCCAGAAGGCTTTTGTTGGTGCTTCAGCAGACAATAATTCTGAAGACATTCAGGTCTGCATTTTATCACAATTGGACACACGTTAGAGGGGTGGCACGACAAGTAGAGCTGAACATTTTCAGCATACTGATAAACCAAGACTCCGATAGCAGAGATGATCCCGTTCAGAAAGGCTGCATATAAGATGAGTCGGAGGGGACAGATGATTAAATCCTGTGAACGATAATGCAACGGGTGCCCATATTGAGTTATCATTTAGCAAATTGACACCATCATTTCCTGCCCATTCGGGGATAAAACCGCAGTCACTCCAATCCAGCAACTGTAGTAGGTTTTCTATCTCGTATGGTAGTGACAAGATATGAGAACAATGGGTTTGGTGTCGTCAAGGAATTTAGAGTGTTTAGCATTTTGATGAGTTCTACTACAATAGGCCTACTATGCAATGCCTTCTACAATCTAGGCCCATAAGTATCTGACTGAAGTCATGTGTGTTGACCTGACCTCTGTCTGATATTTATGCGCCATGGGCTGAAACCATTTGCAGTACACAACGGCGCTACAGAAGCTGCTAATTATTTACTTTTATATTCTTACTATTAAAATCAATCGATTACTAAGCCATTAGTGCCAACATTTACTCATTCTTTCATCGCTACGGTGTCTGTACACGAACAATTTTGCAACAGTCAATTGGGAATTCTGAATTTGACCACTATCAGCAAGAAAAACTTCAATATCATTTCTGTTTTCTTGAGGTGACCTATTTCCTAATCAGTAAGATTAAATAGTCAGGATGCTTTCACAAGGTGCGTTTTTGTTACACGCTGATTGTAAATTTGTGTTTCATACCAATGGAACAGATAATGAAGGCAATGCATAGTAGCAAACGACTTGGGCAGCGAGGGTTGCCATATGGATATTTCTGGGAGCTCGAGTTTCTTCCTTGGTCAGTTGACTTCATCGTCCCAATAATGAATAAGATCAACATCATTATTACTCCTGAAAATATAAGAACATAATCCTCATTTTAACAGATGCTACTTAAAATAAATTATTACAAGAAATGTAATGCGACAGTTGCCAAGACAGGTCATTCATATATCGTTGGTAGTATACCGCAAAGTTCAAAAATGTCTATGCTTGAGGTAAACCGCCTTCCAGGTTGTTCAAAGGCCCTACATGCTATTATTTTACTTTGACCTGTTAATGAGATTACAGTTTAGCAAGTGGTTGAGTTATAATATGAGCCAGTTTTATGCCTAATGACATAGGTCTTTAACTGATTGTCCTCTTTAACTAAATAAATTAAGGCATCTGTCACTGGACTCTGATTTTTAAGTCCGACGTATGCTCGATGTGCATTACAATCACGGTCTCCCTGCAAGTTATGCACTGGTTGCCACTACCCCAACGCATCTCATTTAGGGTCACTGCCTTCGTTTAGTGTAGCCTCATTGGTACCGCACCTGCTTATTTGCAGGAGCTCTGTCGCCCTATTTCTGCCAATAATATTATTGGCCGCCGACCTCCACTCTGCAGCTCCGTAGATGAATTTCAGAAGATAGGCAGCGAGAATAGGACCAGAAGGGCCAACCCAGTTGAAGAAGACTAGTAGCCTAATCAACCGAGCGTGCGACAGCAGGTTCTAAACTAAAGTGAATGTCAGCGATTAAATGTGTCAAATTATTAGAGGGGTATGAGAGCTGACAATATTGCCAATATATTTCACATCTGGTACATAGCAGGATGCTTCTCTGTCACGGAGGTGCTGCATATCTCGTGCAGATAAGTGTTTGCAATTAGTTCTGTTGGAATGCTTGCCCCTAAATATGTATGTTTAGACACCAAGATCACGATTCTAAGTCTAAGTCGAAGCGGAGATATTGAAAACTCTCTGTTTCGGTCAGCCATTTTGGAAAATGTAGGCCTAGTATCTGGAACCAAAGGTCACATTGGTTGCCAGATGTTAAATTTTTTCATCTCTCATACCACACTATATGGATATTTGGCATAAGACACAAGTTTCGAACAAGTTTGCCTTCTTGTTTAGACCTATAGTGTAAAAGAAGACGAGGCTGATGCAGGCTCATGTGAGGTGTGAGATTTTCGTATAAATTCTTAACATGACTTAAGCCAAAAAAAGGTGTACATACAAGCACGCATGCATTCATGTGTATAGACATACAATTATGTTTCAGACTAAGACGCATGTATCTTCAGTACTTTGGTATAGTTAGTATAGTTAGACCGTCGGTTGGAATGTGGTGCAGTTCGCACAACAAAATGAATGATTCTGGAGCGCCAAAAGCCATAGTCTCGCGAGTGAAAAATAAATAATTGCGTGCCCAGTGCAGCTAAATTTCTATAAGTTGTACTCAAATGAAAACGAGAAATGGCATTGCTTGAATATTTTATGATATTTATGAGATACCTGTAATTTTCATCACATATAGAAAGAATGAGAGCGAGAGACAGAGCGAGAGAGAGAGGGAGGGAAGGAGGTAGGGAAGGAGGAAAGAAGGAAGGAAGAAAGGAAGGAAGGAGGTAATAAAGAAATCTTGAGGAAAAGAGAAGGAAAGAGACGTGAATGAGATGTACAGATATGGAGGTAAAGAAAATGATGCAGGCTATAAAGAGAGATGGAATAATATATGTGGGAAGGAGAGAGGCAGACAGGGAGGGAAAGAGATAGGGAGGAAGAAAGAAAAGGAAAAATAAAGAGAATGCAGGGAGAGGAGAGAAACAGATAGAGAAGATGGGAGAGACATAAAGGAAGGCAGGCGATGTTGCAATTTGAATTACGCTCATCAACACGACACAAATGAATACATTGTTACGGGTTCCTCCTAGCTACAACAAAGCTGAAGACTCGAATCTAGTTTTCAAGGTATAATTCTCGACAAAAACAATAAATCAAAACGATACATTACCCAACCGTTGAACGACGGTGGAAGAAAGGTTCGTTTTCAATACGAAGAACGACCAACTAACAAGAAGTCTGTAACTCAGCAACGGGCTGACGAACATCAGAAACGGAAGCACCGTAAGAAGACTTGAAAATGGCACAAGTCACGAACTAACTTGACTACCATGCAACCCAGAGAAATCTCAGACAACCCGACTAGCGCGAAGGCTGAGTATCGGAGATTCTCTAACCGCCCCTTTTCGTACCTCCTTATATAGGCTACTCCCCTCGGCTAAGGAACTACTCAAGGGTAACGAATGCCCATCCCAGGACCGGTTAGGACTCAGACATGAGACCCTAACATACCCCCGGACCACAAACAAGGCAGAAACCAGAAGGGTTTCTGACTTAACTAACATGCAAACCATGCACATTAAAAGAAATATCACAATCAAAATATAAACGAAATACACAATAAATTCACTATATACAACAAAACATTTACTCTATACAGCTTACGACGTTCATTCACGTCGCCCCTAAGCATGACTACTCATTTATAACCACGATGGACGATTTAACAAGTCTGGAAGCTAATCTATCCGAGAAATATCCGAGCCATGTAATCGGATAATACTTAAACATCAAAACTTAAACGTAGCGACAATTTATAAAGTCATCTCGCTAAAGAAAACAGTATAAACAGTTCATATTAAGTCTATGGCAAAGTTCCAAAACCACTCTTCACCAAATCCTAAACTATCAATCACCAAAGGTGAAGCGACAAACTAAATCCAAGAACAAAATCGAACGACTCGGCCTATACACAACTTTCAAAGAACATCGTTGCATTCGACAACCAAACTTTCGACGACTGTCAGTGTACAACACCAACCGTACAAAACCCCGGTACACCTCGAAAGCGCGAAGAGCGGCGAGTAGGCCAACCAAAGCCACCTCGACATCCGTTTCCACCAACGGAAGCAACGCCGTGCAACTCATGACCGAAGTGTCACGAGCCGACAACACCAAAACGGTCAGCACCATCCAAAGAAAGACGAAGGCGCTCAGTCCCTTGGATCCTCGTCTCGTCACTCGTCTGCGTCCCGAACACTCCTTGACCCAGACGTTCCATCCTCGCGAACACATTCTGCAAATAAACTTGAGCACACAAATAAGTCTCAAGACAACCAATGCCAACAATCTCCATAGAAATTCCTGTCAAATCTGAAGACATATAACAAGTATCTTGACCATCATTCATCAGACACTTCTTCAAGAAATCTACATCTTCAAAAACATCTGGTAAAATTTCATTCCTTTCCAGAAACATGTCATCACACTCATGTATAACATTGTCCCTCTTCAAAGAACTCTCAAAAATGTCGTCATGCATACATTCTTTTTGCAAGAACATATGACAACCAAACATGTCCATGCTCTCGTGCAACAACTGACCCATCTGCGTACAGGGCATAATCGTGACAACTTGCGTGAATACATCATTCAAGCCATTAGTCATCTGACCATAAAGTTGCAACAACACAACCGTACTCACAAGAATCACTCTTTCCCCACAGTCAACATTCATGTACATTACTGCTACATTCGAAGAAGACTCATTAGAAAAATTCGTATGTGAACTAATCTCACACACAACAGTTGTCATCACCGAATCCATCGACAACAGTGCTTTACAATCATTCACCATCTGAGACGTATCACCCATACATATTTCCGACTTATCGCAAATGTCCAAAGGACCAACGATATCCAAAGCAATTCTTGACCATGGTTTATCCATGACTGGCAAATTAATCAAAGGCGCTCTAGCTTTTGTAGCTCCCTTGCCAAGCCTCTGACAAACATCACAAGTACGACAGTACTCTCTCACGTACTTGAAAATACCAGGCCAATAAAAATGCCTCAACACTCTATCAAGAGTTTTCTGTGTACCTAAATGTCCACTCGAAGGAACATCATGCGCTACATGAATTATCTTAGGCCGTAAAGAAATTGGAACGAGTACTTGCGTTCTACCGAAACCTTCTGGCTCCAACACATTTCTCCAGACACGAATCAAAACTCCATCACGAACTTCGTAAAAAGAGCGTTCACTTCTGTCCGGTGACCGTGCTAGATCAAAAAGACAATTGAAAGATTCGTCACTGCGTTGCAATTCAATTAATCTTTCCCGTGTACAAAATTCCAAACCTTCAACATGACTGTCAACATCTTCAGTAAACAAATCATTTAAATTCAAGTCAACAGAATCAATTACATCAGAACTCTTAATTATAGGAGCGTCAACGTTTGCAGCGTCCTGTCTATCTACGCTTGACTGCATCGTCGTCCCTAATTTACTCTGAGCCCTAGTAACAACTGCTACATCTATCGGTTCCTTTTGCATTAAGTCATTTCCGATGAGCATATTAATTCCTTTTGGTAATTTGTCCACCAACCCACAAAGAACAGTTCCAGAAACCCACTCACTTTCTAATTGAATTTCAACTAACGGGACATTAACTGGTTCACCAACAATTCCCTGAATCAATCTATCGTCTCCCGTTAAGACATAATCACTAGGATTAAGCCCATCCCTACTGACTATCGACTGTAATGCACCCGAGTCTCTCAGTAGCACCACATGACGCTGCGAACCCTGTCGTCCGTACACAAGCCCATCCTTAACAAACGGTCTATACTGCTGATTTATCGTTGGATTGCCCGACTGCACATCTACTAATCCAATGTTATTATCTGAATAATTTGTGTTCGCACAGGCCAAATTTCTTGCTTTTAGCTTTTCACAATTTGTAATGCTGTGCGATCTTGCATGACAGTATGCACAAGTTACAGGAGTGCCAAACGCACCTGTATAATTCCTTGCTGTATTCTTAGGGCTACCCCAAGAATTTTGACCTCCGCTTCGTTTCACATTAGCAGTGTCATTTGCCCATCCCTTTTCAAATTTCACTGGAGCTACATTAGCTTTCCTGAAAGGTTTGTACAGCAAATCATATTCATCAGCCATACGTGCTGCTTCAGAAAGTGTCGTTACTTTGCGTTCGATTATCCAACGATGTAAATCCCCAGGCAGACAATTCACAAACTGTTCCAATTTGAAAATTTCCAAAGCCTTATCTAAATCAGACAATGCACCTTCACCTTCCAGCCAACTCTTAAATGGAATATTCAAACGATACGCAAAATTTGAATAAGTTTCAAGATTCCCTTTCTGCAATTCTCGAAACCTTTTCCTATAGAACTCTGGCACTCTTGAATACGCCGTAAGCAAAGACTTTTTCACCACTTCATAGTCCTTACATTGTTCCAATGAGAGCTCTCCGAAAATTTGTAACGCCTTCCCCGTTAACTTCGTATGAATTAACGACGACCATTTATCTTTTGGAAATTGATGAAGCTCCATGGCTTTTTCAAACGATTGTAAATAATGCTCCAAATTTGTGTCGTCAAACCGAGGTACAAATTTTACTGCCGATGCAATATTAAATTTCGACGTATGCCCCGTTCTTTCTGCATTTTCCTCATTCAAACCCTGTGCTCCGTCCTCGAAGTAACCTCCTGTTAATCTTTCAAATGAACCTCCTAATTCCTTCATTTGCAATTGATGCTGTCTCTGTTTTTCTTTCTCTGCCAATTCCATCTGTAACTTTCTCTCATCTGCTTCTATCTGCATCCTCTTAGCCTCGTTTTCCATAGACAACTTTGCTGTCGTTGTTTCGTTATCTACCCTCAACTTCCTTTCTAAAATGTCTGCCTCCACTCGTAACTTCCTTTCTGTTGCCTCTGCCTCTTCTTTCTTAACTTGTATCCTCCTTTCTTCCTCTTCCTTCTTAACCTGTGCTTCTATGTGCATTTTCCTCTCCATTGCTTCTGCCTCTTCTTTCTTAACCTGTGCTTCCATTTGTATCTTCCTTTCCATTGCTTCTATCTCTTCTTTCTTCACCTGTGCCTTAGCTTCAAATTCTTTCTCAAGTCTTCGTGACTCCAATTCTGCTTGTTCCATCTTAAACTTAGCTTCTATTTGTGCCTGTTCCTTCTTAGCATCCGCTTCCATCTGTGTTTGTATTTTGAATTTCTCCAGCTCAAACTGTCTTTCCGCTTCTCGGTCTTCTTTTTGCTGTATACGTGCAATTTCGGCCAATTTCAATTGTAAACTTTCCGCCTTAACCTCAGACTCTTTTGCTTTTGGCGAAGAATAGGGCGACGAAACCAATTTCAACAATGCTTTTTGCATTTGCAATTTCGTAAGACCTTTCACGTCTTGCCCCAATTTCTCCAATTCTGTACGTAATTCATCTTGTTTCAATTCAAAAATGTCCTCCGCTTTTAACATTTTTGCCACCTCCGGTGTCTCCATTTTCTAAATTTCGAAATTTCCTCCGTCAGACAAAACTCGTCAGACACGCCCCTTAATTTCAAAATTTTCCTCTACGACTCAAAGACACCTTAAATGTTGTCTACTAACAAATGAAAATTTCAAACGTACGAGAAAAAAATCCCGGCTAGAGCTCCCATATGTTACGACTACACATATGAGCGCCGAAAAAACGAACGACCGAAGAAAAATCCCGGACTAGAGACCCCATATGTTACGGGTTCCTCCTAGCTACAACAAAGCTGAAGACTCGAATCTAGTTTTCAAGGTATAATTCTCGACAAAAACAATAAATCAAAACGATACATTACCCAACCGTTGAACGACGGTGGAAGAAAGGTTCGTTTTCAATACGAAGAACGACCAACTAACAAGAAGTCTGTAACTCAGCAACGGGCTGACGAACATCAGAAACGGAAGCACCGTAAGAAGACTTGAAAATGGCACAAGTCACGAACTAACTTGACTACCATGCAACCCAGAGAAATCTCAGACAACCCGACTAGCGCGAAGGCTGAGTATCGGAGATTCTCTAACCGCCCCTTTTCGTACCTCCTTATATAGGCTACTCCCCTCGGCTAAGGAACTACTCAAGGGTAACGAATGCCCATCGTTTCGGTCGGACCTATATGTACCAGAAATGCTTTATGATGAAGTGTTAACATGTTGAACAGAATCATCAACTGAATACAAGCCATTGTGGATCTTTGCCATACCATTATACACTATACAGTGATGGGCAAAACTTAACTAAATATTTGAAAACTCTTAGCTAAACATAATTTTTTTAGCTAAGGATGAAGTTTAATTGGAGAAAAATAGTCTAGTTAAAACCAAAGTTTCACTAATATTGTTTAGTTATTAAGTGAAAAGTTTAACTAAGAAATCAGAAACTACGCAACTATCTTCCGTATTGATTGTTGTGAGTAACTGGTTTCATTACTCAAAGTCAGGTGAACTGCATTGTATTGCATGATGCATCGTTTCTATTAAGTCACTGTCTTCATTATTTTCTGGTAGAACTGTGGTAGGACTATTACTCTAGTACACATTGCAGTTTGAAAGTGAAATTATCATTGACGCTGTGCATTATTACAGTTCATTTAACCTCTGCAATTGTGAAAATGTTTGTAAAAAGGTTTGTTAAAAAGTAGGAAAAAATTTAACTAACTATTTTTAGTTTAGTTAACTCATTTACAAAATCAGTTGTCAACTTTAAACTGTTTTATTTTAGTTGAAAATAGTTGAAGATTAACTCAACAAAATTAGTTTTATGTCCATCACTGGCCATATAATATTATGATTGAAACTTCGCTATCCATTTATATAAGTCCATTACGATATCAGTATCCAGAATCCTTTTGGTGAGTTAAGCAGTTCAATTTAACTTTTTCAGCATTTCCTACATTCTGGAACATTATATAAAATCTCATTTGTTAACAATATGCAGGCCCTATGAGTTTAAACCTGTTGCATTCTGAATTACGTTTCTCAACACCATACATAGGCCTACATGTAAATAAGCGCACAAATACTTACCTAGCACAGCGACCTCAGCAGCGCCATGAAATTAAGTAAATAAATGGTTTAAAGGTCCTTGAACAGATTCATCAACTGAATACAGCCATCTGTGGATTTTTTCCATACCATTTTTCACTGAACCTTCAATATCCAAGGGTGCACTAAGATACCAGTACCCAGAAACTTTGGGTGCGTTAAGCAATTCAATTGAACTTTTCACCCTTTGCTACATTGTGGAACATTAGATAAAATCTCAGTTGTTAACAATGTGCAGGCCTTAAGAGTTAAAACGTGCGGCAATTTGAATTACGATCCTCAATACTACACATACATGTACATGTAGATAAGCGCACAAATGCTTACCTAGCACAGCGACCTCAGCAGTACGAGTAGCTTCGACTGATTCACACCCATATCTACCAGAAGTGCTTTCCGATGAAGTGAATAGCAGGTCAAAATGACCTTTAGCAGGTTCATCGACTGAGGACAAGTTACTCTGCATCTTTCCCGCCACATTTTCGCCATCCAAGGGTGCATTGTCACACCAGCCTAGAAGATTAGTTTCTTCCGATGAGCAGTCAAACCAATCTTTATCACCTTTTACTTCAGCACAATTCAGTGGACTTGAAGGTTCTCCAAGACTGTACCCTAAAAACAGAAATCAATCAACAAAGCAATGGATCTGGTAATAGAAGAGAACAGTCAATGCCCATATAATAAAATAACAAAGAGCAGTTCCATAGTAGATACTCATGCAGATTTTAATGCATCGCTCAATAATTTCAATAATATCATGGTTGATAACAGGTAGAAAAAATCTATGAAATTGTTTCTTCCGATGAGCTTTCAAACCAATCTTTTCCCAATGGCTGGTCTAAGGTTTCGCAATTTTCTGCCTGCGAGTGTTCGACTTGTAAGATCCAGAATGTCAATGAAGTCTACTCAAAGCTGATTTTCACGGCAAGGTTATTCAAAATTAGAACAGAGCTTAGCAATGGATTAGTATATGCTATAGATGAAATAAACGATAGGAAACGAGTCAAACGACATGGTAACACAAGATCACGACAACAATAACAGTGAAAAAGGCAACAGGTCCGTAAAAATTAAGTTTTTTACTCATATCAATCTAGTATCCTAGTAATGCGTCTTGAAAAGCAAAGTTACCTCTGGGGATATAACAATGACCTGTATAAAATGTCCCACCGGATAAAATGCAATTTCTCAGCAACCAATTGAGATTTTTATACTAAAATGGTCACCAATTACAGAGGAATAAATTTTCAACAATCCACCAAAATTTCACTAAGCAATTTCCATAGTTTCAAAAGTTACAGCTGTTTAAATTTGTAATTCCATTTTTTAAAATTTCCGAATTAGCAATTTCTTTAAGATTTCCTTCACAAAGAAATTGTTTTGTAACACCCAAATAAGAATGCACTTCATCCCAGACAAGGCTAAGGTAAACGCTCAACTTTACGTTGAAACTCTGTTACCCAGACTCATTGAAGACTGCAAGTCTGTTCTACCGTCTGGTTTCATTTTCCAGCAGGACGGTGCGCCTGCTCACACGGCAAGGTTGGCTCAAGGATTTATTGCCACCAACTGCAGTGAATTCATTCATTCGGCAAAGATGAATGGCCACCAAACTCTCCAGACCTTAACCCTCTTCATTATCACGTCTGGGGAGCTATGCTTGAACGCTACAAGTCATTCCATCCCATGCCGAAGAACATTGACGAGCTGAAAACAGTCTTGCAGCGAATATGAGACCAGCTGCCGCAGGACTCAATCAACAAGGCCATACTGAGGCTAACTGAGCACAAAGACTTCGAGCTTGAGTGAAACCTAGGGGTGGACACTTCGAACATGCCTTGAGAAAAACTGCTCAACAGATTTCTGATTTCGCAATGAAAGATGATTTTATTTGACATTGAAAATTGCAAGTGACTGTCCATTTTTCTTCGGAAATTTGAAAAAATAGAATTAAAATTTTAAACAGCTGTAACTTTTGAAGCTATGCAAATTGTTTAGTGAAATTTTTGTGGAGTGTTGAAAAATCATTCCTCTGTAGATGCTAAAATTTTTGTAGAAAAATCTCAATTGGTTGCGGAGAAATTACATTTTATCCGGTGGGACATTTTATATTGGGCCACCCTGTAGTCCGCGTTCATTTTACGTCATAGCGTGCGTTTAATCAGGCAGCGCGCCCGTTTTTGTTGCGGCCAATGACAACGCTGCGTATCGGAAAAGTTGATTCCCGATTCGAAAAGTTGAGTCCCCGATGTTCTATAAGCCTGCCTTTTTGGGGAGCTGAAATTTTTTCCTGAATGAAGTGTCTGCGAGGGCGAGTCTATCTGCCAAGTTTCAGGACGATTGAATCGATTGTTCTCGGTGATCGAATTAGTCGTCGCAAGATTGACTTTTTAGCCTGTGGCTCAAACAAGCAAGCAAGCAAGATTTCCGTAAGTTAAACTAGATGGATAAAAAGGCAACAGGTCCGAAAAATTAATGCTGGATCAGATCAATTTGTAGTAAAGTAACATTTTGAAAAGTTGTTGGGGATGCAACAATGACCTGTAATAAAATTGGCCCACATGGAATTGCGCAATAGAGGAGTTCACTGAATAGCAATCTTCGACTGGTCAGTAGGCCTAATCCATAGTGGTGAGGTAAAACATTATATGACGACTTCGGGAAGCATCGTCTAAACCGATAGGCAACATGTATGACTTAAAGGAACTAAAATTCGGTATTAGCAAGCTATAGGAACCACACAATGTCTCGCACAGGGTAAAAGCAAAAGATACTGAGGCAATGGGCTACGTGAGGCTAAGGAAGTTGGAACGTGTTTAGGATTTGGAGGAGTTCTAGCTAGGACCTTTGAAATCATTCTGGGTTTAGTTTCGTACAGCCCGCGGCCCGTTCACAATCGCCGCCATCTACCGACCGGAGTCGATGCCACATTCATCCGGGAGTTTAGGACATTTCTGGAAACGTTAGTCGTAATCGTTATTTCGAGATTTCTACAGCGCCCACAAATAGAAGTCGGGGGAACAAGCTTATTCACAGGCGTTTAGTCAAAGCAAACTGTATTGGCGGGGGTTAAATCGGTTCCAGGTTAAGACATAAAGGGGTCAGGCAGGGAGCCAGTCAGACGGCTGAGGTGGATGGTGTTAAGAATTTACACGGTCAGGGTATAAGGGGAAGAGGAGGGATCGAGATAGGATTTATGAAAGAGCAGTTTTTCAGCTTTGAGTGAAAGACCTATGGAGAGATAGAAAGAGGTGAGGTCAATTACAACATCGGCTGCTTGCGACAGGCGAACTCAATATTCATATGGAGGACCAGAGATGACCATGGGCTGAATGGCTTAGATAGCTTCCATCAGCTTCGGCCTTTAGCGACACAAAAACTGCCAGACTCATACGCGGCGTAGTCTAGATCTAGTCATTAATCGAGATGACTGTGAAGTGTGGACCAGTTACAATCACACTGGAGTTTTCGTCGATCTGCGATCACGGTCTGTTGACTTATAACGTACCATTTCTACATTAGGCTGCGCAAGTCTTGCAGGTCACACTGAGAAGTTGGAAGTTGCTGAACAAGGAAGCCTGTTGTCCGTCCGCTTGTTGCAGGCGACGCCTAGATGATTTGACTGCGTGGACAGTGGACTAGATTGTTGCACGTAACAATCAAATGCAAACTAGGATAAGAAACCACGTGTATAGGCCTACCAGTAGGAGCAATGCTAAAATTCTAGGCAATGTTCCACTTTATCAAAGACGCAAAATCTAATCTAATGACTTCTATGACGTCGCTGCCATAATGTATTAAGTATCAATCGATTTGAAGTGAAATCGAACTCATGATCATCTCTGTTCTACCTATACTTAGAAAATTAAGGAAAATGGGGCTCCCTGACAGCGGAGCATTATTGCTCCTTTAGGGATAACCCTTTGACACTAGGAAACCGATTGCCTTATGGTAGACAACTTTGCTGCATATCTATAATTGGACTGAAATGATTATGACTGCTGGATTTGTTTTTGTGAAGAATTTGGTGCTTGGTGTCAATAAAAAGTGTTGAATTGTTGAATTGAATTATATATTAGAGAAGGCAGGTCATAATCGAATAAGTCAGAGTAAGTAGAGCTACGGAAGGTAAGCAAGTTGAAAGAGATGAGTAATTTTAATTAATTGCTTGAGAGCTATATCCAATTTTAAATAATTAACTCTTCTATATAAATCTCAATTCTTGTTGTAATTATGTAATTTTAAATTGATGCTAATTCTAATCCAAGGACTCATTTGGGTTCTATACAGGTCCAACATTGGAACATGGTCTTATATGGGCTCCAAGTGGGCATGCTATCAGGGTAGATGAGGTGCTATCGAATGAAAGAAATAACAGGGTACCGTCAGCATGCAAGTGAAAGTCTAGGAAGTAGTGAGCCGAATCGAATGGCAGACACATTTTAACTTGGAGCGGGCCAAGCACAGAACCTTGTGGAATCCCGTAGTAGTTTAAAGACAGTTGGCATCGAAGTGAATTGATTGCTACTCATGATGGTTCAGGCAAAGATGCACACAAGACAGGCCAAAACCAAAGTTCGAGGCGGAAATATTCCTCATAATCGACTGGGCATGCGACATCAACCCAGTAAATAAGTCAATGTCAACGATCAAAACAATTCAATCACGCAGATTTTGTGTATGATTCACGAGATATGCTTAATTGAAATTATTATTAAAAATTCTACACAATGCACAACAGTAAAATATTTTCCAAGCAGTTCTGCACAATTCTTTATCAATTACAAAGGTTACGTAGATAAACGAACTTATGGCAGTGACTTGCAATTACCAGCAAAATTAAAAAATATAAATGCTTCTTTACGCCTTTTCCTTAAGAATAAAGACAATTGCTACGACGCAAACAATAATCCAGTAATGCAACAGAACGGTATTCCAACGATTAAAAGCGAAACAACGACGATTAATCGCGCAGTAGGCCTAAAGACGAATTCTCAGGAAACAGGCCTATTTTTCCGTATTGAAAGGAACTAAACACTCAGATCCAAAGCGTATTCTCTCCTTTTCTTTAACTTCTATTTAAGAGGCTAATTTCTAGAGACATTTCTCAATTTCTTATTTATTCTACCATTAAGGGATTGGATTCCATCATGACCCAGGAACAAGGGACTCTTTGTGGTGTGGACTCCAAGACGACCAGGGAACGAGTGCGCAAACTGAGATAGTTGCCAACACTGTTAGCAAGAACTCAGCCAATCAGAAGCTTGTATCCTAAGACTACCTTTTGGGAACAAGAAACAACCAATTATTCGTGACGCACAGGGGTGAGTCAGGGTTTCTGCAGCTGTATCAGGGTGTGAAGGAAAATTCCAATATTAAGTCTATCAGCGATACAAAAGCCAAGGCCGAGCAAATCCCGTCTTCATTTCGGCAACACTACATTTTCTACCGCTAGGGATCTCAGAGAACAGGCACAGTTTAATTTTAAAAATAGCTCAACAGTACTTTGTACAATATCTCAACTTCTCAAGGTATAGCCTATCGAATGGCTACTATGACCTATCAACTCCTTCACACTCAGCAACCTGCTTACCTCAGATACACAATGGAATAACAAGTAGATCCAGTATGAATCACACGTTCCCGTGACCATCTGAAGCTTCTTCAACCTCTTATTGGTGAGGCTATGGTGCACATGCTTTTAGCTCAACCTCACCCACTATGTTTAATAAAATACCCTAACTCAGAAGATCAGTCTCAATAATCTCATTCTTCAAGAGACAGCTTAAAACGTTATATTTCGTGAAGACATTGTTCACTTACATACATAGCTTCACCCTCGGTTGTACATCTCCCCTCCTTTTTGCGACTGACCGTGCCGCAGATTCAAGTATTGACGTTCTCTCACCAAGTCTCATATTATTCAGTCATTACTCATTCATTCTTGTTGAAAAGGTGTCTTATACAGAGATGTTGAAATGGTGTCGTAATTTGGAATTTTGCAAAAATGCTTGCATGTTTTATCAAGTTAATTATCATCAGCACCACGCTTTCAGCGGAATTTTACAGAGGTGCGTACCCTTCACATTGCGCCCTATTTCTATAAAGGGTCAGGTAGAAGGATATTAAACAAAGAATATCTGTTGCTTCTTTCACATACCATATGCGATGAAACTCCAACAAGCAAATCTGGTTGAGAAGGGCCAATTTTGGGAATAAAAATAATCAAGTCATGAATAATAAGATTATATGTTAATTAAATAAGTGAACATCTAATTCTTTGAAATTATTTAAGCTAAGGTAACGGTAGCATCACAATCGAGTTACAAGTCAAGCTTAGGGTGTTTTTAAGGTACATGTGAAATTTTCAACTCAAAGACTTTTTATCGGCCAGGTTTATTTGCAAATGGCGGGTAATGGTGGTTTTCATTAATGCATCATATCGCAGCTGAGATGGCAAAATTGACTAGAAAAAAGGCTGAGATTTGGTTAATAGGCAGTACTGAAGATCACTTCGGTTATGCGAAACTACCTACACGAGGAGAGGTTCTAAAGGTTTTGTTCAATTTCCATACACTAAGAAATCAGAGTCTGGATGACAGCGTGAAGGAAACGGTAGCTATCATGGTACTTTCAATTTGGGAAAGAGCACGGTTTCCAACGAGGGCTAAGTATCATGTTTGGAATCAGCTTCATATGGAATCGCAAAACCTCAAAAAATATTCGGATGAAGTCAGAAAGCGAAGAGGGATTCTTTCAGAGATTCCCTGCAGCACCTCTTTGACATTTCGCATAAAGATGCCATGACAATAAGCAGTTCGTCAGTTTTTGAAAGCACAGCGTGAGAAAGGACGACGTTGTTCCATGGCAGGCATTGATGTCAAACTTGCAAAGCAAGAAGAGAGAGCACTGGCAAGATCAGCAGCACTTGCAGAGAGTGAGGAACGTTATCGTGCTAGCACAGTTGTAGCTACGGAGGTTTCTCTGTTGGAAAATTCATCATCAGATAGCTCAGAAAAAGAGCCAGAACCTTCGACGTCTGCTTGGCCACCAAAGCGACGAATGGGAACAATCTCTGTACACTCTTAAATTTGCAAAGTTAAATCAGCCGAATCCGCAGGCAACACAGCTAAGATTCATAGCTAAAAATTAGCTTACTAAGCCTTGAGCTGATCCACGTAATTTTGCGTAGTTATCAGAATGTACGTGATTTGCCTTAAATATCAAGCTGATTCTCCTATGCACGCTGTAGGTGGGTCAG
The DNA here is from genome assembly GCA_020284085.1 of Aporrectodea caliginosa. NCBI lineage: Eukaryota > Metazoa > Annelida > Clitellata > Crassiclitellata > Lumbricidae > Aporrectodea > Aporrectodea caliginosa. Next base: position 405,610 of record JACEVL010000166.1, on the reverse strand, counting down.
CTACGCATGCTTAGCTGGATCTCGTAATTAGCGTTGTAGCGGGAGCTCTGGCTGCCTATGTAGGGTAACTACGCAAGCGTAGTTGGCTTTTCATTATGCCTTGTTGCTTCTATGGTCGCCTGGAGGCTAGATGCTTTGTTGTTGCTGTTGTTGTTGCTGTTGTTGTTGCGTGTGTTGCTGTTGTCTTAGTTGTTGTTACTGCTGATGTGACGGTTTCCGTTCCAGTTATTGTGTGGTTGTAGTCGCGGTGTAAGTAGTAGTAGTTGTTGCGTTGGTCACCCGTGCATGCCATACGGCCGAAGCTACTACTTCTGTTGGCATTTCTCGATCTTGAGCTGTAGTCGTTGTTGCGTTGATGATTCGCTGGTGGTCCATTGTTGAGTTGGAGGCGACGTGTAATGTGGCCTCCCTTGTTGTAGTCGTTGTTGTAGTTGTTTTGGTGAGAGTTGTTTTAGAATCGCTGTCGTCGTTGGCTGTTAATGGCTAGATTCGTATCCGTAGACCTAGACTATTCCAGGCGCTGCTGATGTTAGACATAAGGGATAGGTATAATTCAGAAAAGGCTCTGGTTTTGAAACAAACTAGAGACTTTTCAAATTTTATTGTCGAGCATTCGACCTTTCGTCTACTCGACTTCGTCTGGAATGATGTGTCTAACAGTCTAACAACGCGATTTGATAGAGTTCAGTATTGTATACAATTACATCGTGTATATAAATATATATAATCTTACGCCTACATCAGCGTTATATACATGAGTTCAACAAGCACATTATATATCTAAATATACGTCCTTATATATACATCACACAGTGGTCATCCTCTACAGATTGCCAGATGTTTAAGTGATTAGGGTGTTAATTGCCTCGTGGACGGTCGACCGGGGTTTGAAAATCGTGCAGCCTATTCCTTGATAGCCAATAGCCAATCAACGGTGTCCAAATCAGATGCGGATAACTGATGTCTGGATATATGTGCCGTTGTTAATGCAGCAAAGCCTCTTGGCAGGGCTTAATGGATGCCGATCATTGCTGCTAGCCAGCTAACTTGCATAGCTGATTATGTATACCTAAGTTGCGATGCTATTTCAACTAAGGGTCATAGCCTGCATAAGTATTTGGATAAGGTATAAAGACAAACGCTTTGTGAAGACACGTTAGCGCATAGTCATTTTGAGAATGCCTAGCCTCTATGCATTCTTAGCAGAATTACCAAAGCGCAAGTTACCTCTTTCAGCTAAAGTTTGCTGACTAAACTAAATTTTCCCTTGAAATAGCAATTTTGCATAGTTCCATGAAGTTTATCATAACAACTAAGAAAAGCATAGCTGAGAAAACTCTGCAATTTTAAGAGTGTAGTTACTCGTGATGTTGCAGCAGCTCTAGATCGCACCAAAACCAGCAGCAGGAAGGCCTCTCACATTTTGTCTGCACTTGCAGCATCCAATCTATGTGCAGCACCAGCTGTTGAGCTGATTATCAGTCCTTCAGCGATCCATCGAGCTAGGAAAGATAATCGTGTAGCCCTAGCAGCGAATCCTTCGATCCAAAGATTCCTCTCTACTATTCACTGGGACGGCAAGATCATGCCAGATGTTACAGGGACAGGACGAGGGTGTGTTGATCGCCTTCCAATAATGGTAGGTCTGGCAAGGATGTGACCAAGCTATTAGCCATCCCCAAACTCCAATCTGGGACAGCTGTCGTCATTTCAGATGCATGTTTGGTCGAGATCAGAAGTTGTGGATTGGAAGACAGAATCGTGGCCATGTGTTTTGAGACAACGGCAAGTAACACGGGTTGTAAGGGCGGCGTATGCATCAAGCTGGAAACCTTTGCATTGCAGCAACTGAGTGCTTAATATCACAGAGACGACTACAAAGAGCTACTAGAGCTAACAGTCCACCAAAAGGAATAAAGTTCAGGTACTCAGAGGCATTTCACCGCGCGCGTTGGATGGCACGTGCGATCTATGAGATCAGGATGCGGCTTTTCAGAGATCAATTTCCCATTCAACAACGCCAGAGCACAGAGAGGTTATCTCGACAATCCTATTCTCAAAAGGTGTGGAATCACTTACTTCGCGTGTCAATTTTTGTGACAACAACTTATGTGAAGTACTAGTTCACCTGTACCTCACCCAATGAAGCCCCAAAGAACGATCTGGAATTCTTGAAGGCAATCCATAGTTCCATACCTACCAAGACCAGGAAGTCTCACAGGTCGCCCGGACAGCATTTTCCCGACACCTTTGTAATTTTGTCGGAGACCTTGGTTGGCCTCAGCCTTTTTGACGATTCAGTCACCGTCGACGAAAAGCAGCGAATGGTCTACAGCATGCTTAACAATCAGGGATCTAATGAACCTCCAAAGAGTCTTCCTCAGATACATAATCCACCTACAAAAGCACTACCCGAATTCTTCACCACTTCAACCACCAAAATATTCCTGATCCTCGGATTGGATGACTCTTTTCTTGATTGAGACCCGCAACAATGGGAGTCAGAACAATCATACACTGAGGCAAAAAATATCATATCCGCCCTAAAAGTGACGAACGATTTGGCGGAGAAAGGAGTGGCTCTCATGCAGTCCTTCAATGAAGCCCTGGTCAGAAACGAGGAAGTGAAACAGTTTTGTTCTGCAATTGGTCGAGTACCATCGAAACAATTTCCCAAAAGCACTAAAGGGAATAAGTAAATGACAAATAACTGGCAGTATTTCCTTTTATTTTGCCTTAAAACTTATGTTTAAGTGCTAAAATTTGTTTTTTATTTTTGAAAATTGCAATGTATAACGTTGGTCTCTAAGTGATAATTCTTCCGGGGCTTTGAGCAAGTTCTAAATCTTTTTCCGATTTTCATATAATTTGGGAAATGACAATGTTTCTTAAGGTGGAACACAAAAACAAACTGGCCGATATTAATTTTGACACTTTAATATTTAGACACACCCTAGTCAAGCTGGATTTAGAAACAGGACTTCATAATAGGCGCTCAATTGCCTCTGCTTTCTGCTTTTATAAGCACCGGCTCTGTTGCACCCTCATAAAAAAGTGTTACTTACCAACGGACCAGGATACGAAGACAATCCATAGCAGCAGCAACTGATAATTCAAAATGCCACGAGATGTCACAGACTTGCTGGTAAGATGGCCTGGCGAGAGATGCATTCTCGCAACAGCCGGACAGCTAGGGCGTCCAAGTGAAGAAACGTCAGGTCGCTCGTGTTTCCTGGATCAAAAGTATTATTGTTCATGAAAATGAAGTAATACAAGCCTAAGTTTTAACAGATTATAATTTCAGAAAAGCAAACCAATGAAACCACAGGCTACTATGATAGGACGTTACAACGTTATTCCATGTAATGGGTGGGAAACAGCAGTTAGAAGTTTTCTAAGCTCCAGGTGTGACGCCCATCATTGAGGCTCCAAGGTACCTTGTGACATTAATTGCACAATTTCACCCTATTTTAATTCGTTTCTAAAAAGAAAGCGACCCCGGCTTTGACTGTGCGATAATATGAGCCAGTATAATGCTTAATGGTAGAGATCGTACAGCTTATGTTCCCTCCAAAACTTTCAAAACTTAATTTTTTAAAGTCAGGCATTTTGCATTCGACGCTGATTTAAGAAGTATCGATGTATTTGTGTCAATAATTAAGTTATTTGCTTTCTGCTTTTATTATTATTATTATTATTATTGGAACTTCATCGCAGTCTAAGCAGTTTTAATGGACTGACATTCTGTGTAATATTGGCCCGACTTGAATATGGAACAACATCGACTGATAGAATACCTTGTCCATTAGACACCGACGCCATTATGACCGTTGACATTTGAAAATTACTACAATCATGCTCAGCTTCAGACGTCTTCGTTAGGAATTTTTAGACTAATGTTTTAAAACGATAAAGGTTCATTCGTTCTTATGAAACAGCTCTAGTCATTTGATGCTTTATACAGACCTCTTTTGCTAGGATTAACTGATGAGTTCTTTGATGATGAAAAGAAATAAATTGAACTTTACAAAGCGAAATGATATTTAGTTCTGTGTGGAAACCATCGAGACGCAAAAAAAGACGAATGAGCCGAACGATGACGTCAACAATGCGACGATTAAATATTCTACATGCGTCAACCCGTTATTTGACGTCACAGTCTAGAGTTCCGATTTCCAGAGCTTGAGCCAATTTGTTATTAATAATATTTTTGATAACAAGTATAATAATTCTTGTTGGGCTACATGAGTGAGAGAAAAACCTCATAATTTATAAATTTATACAATTATGCGATAATGCGCAGCTCAACCCGCTCACCGTGCAAACTTCTGTAATCAATGGTAACACGGCCTGCCACCTACCGACGCTGGGGCACAGTATAAATATTTATACTGTGGCTGGGGTTTCGAAAGACGACGATGGCGTCTAATGTGTGTGTGTCCACAGTTTAACCCTCGGGGCTACCAAGGGGAGGGTGGTTGCCACCCCCTAGAGTTTTTTTTCATCTCAAACTTTTTTTAGTATGGAATAAAAATTTGAACTTTTAGGTAGCTGTAGGGGTTCATTTTACACACGTTTTGAGGTAAAATGTGAGATGATATCTCACACCGTTCAAAAGTTATACCCAATATACCCGAGGTACCAGGGGTGGATACCACCCTCCCTAAATTTTCGACTATATCTTATCCGTCAGTTAATATTAAGAGACACAAATTATACCATTCTATAGAGGGGAATGTGGGGCTACATTTCCATAGTCACTGAGTTGACCTGAGATAACCGGAAGTGCTCAAAATAAATAATAATACGCGTAATATGCGTGAAAAATGGCTGAATGGAAGGCACTCCCCCTTATTTTTTTGTCTGTAGCGTATTCATTTGTCTTCCTGGAAGAGAAACAAAGATACCATTCTTTAGAGGGAATGAAAGGGCTTCATTTGCATACCTACATCTTTGTCTTTTGAATACCGGAAGTGATCAAAATAAATAATAATACGCGTAATCTGTGTGAAAATGGCTGAATACAGCATTACAACGTAAACCGATATTATATGTATGGATATATATGTATGGATGTACATTTATACTATATAAACATGTGTAGGGATGATTTGTGTATCTTTTTTATACATAGATTAGTTTCAAAACACACATAATCTTATATTTGTTTATCCAAAAAGTACAAAATGTACGCAATAATATACAATATTGCTAATTAATGGGTTCCCTTGTTAAAAGTGATGTAATTTCGAGGTGCATTCACATAATGTACAACTAAATATACCATTCTGTGCAGAAATGAATGCTGAATCCAATGCTATATTACAAGTTATGATATATAAAACCAAACACAGAAATCCAGGGGGGTGGTGGCCACCCCCCTTGGTAGCCCGTGTTACAAAAAGCTTGGTAGCCCTAGGGTTAACGGCAGCTTATGACAACATTGGCCGTTGCCGCCGACAAAGATTAGTTTTGGCATATTACAGCTCTTTTATGGCGCGTCTAATCGCAATAGACTGCATGATATAAAAAAAACTAGAAGAAAATAGTGATAATTATATGAAGACAGTTTTAGTTTTATGGGTTATTAGTTAGGTAATAAGACACTAAAACCTGCATCATTCACAGGAAAATACACAATTTAGTCCCAATATCGCCTACTTATGAAAATAGGTCGTTCTGTGCCGAACCTGGACACAATTTGGCGCCTTTTTCTGTTGAGTGTTTTGAGGAACGTGTAACGCGGGAATTATTGATCGGTTTCAGAGGGCCGCTTACGCGCCATAATTTCGCACGCTGACAGCTCGGCGATGCGTGGCAGCTTTATGCGGGAAAACACCGCTATATAAGGCGGTGAGCGGATGCATTGAGTTGCTGCAGTTGGAGTTAAATCGTGGTGAGAGAAGGACCGTTGACTGCACTACAAGGTGAAGTAATACAGTTTTGGCGCGAAAAGGGTTGTGTGCGTCTGAAGAACAATAACCATTAGGCCTAACCGCGGGAAGATCGGAGTGACACACAAGGAACGCAACCGTTCTTGGGTTTCGGTGGAGGGTTCGAGGCCGAAGGTTGCAAGCTTTGGTGTTGAACAATTCTTTCTTCCGGGGAGCGCTGTTGTTGGCGAAGAAGAAGGAAGACTCTTCAAGGTTTCTGTGGTATAAAGGTCAGATGTATAAGATACTTTGTTAAGCCGAAACAATTTAATTTTATACTTTGTACTCTAGTTCGAATCGTAATGATTGTCTATGTTATTAATATTATTGATTAATAACTTGCCAATGTTATTATTGACGCCTATAGAAGTGATTGTGCAATCGAACTCTGAACATTAGTTTGATTACGCCACCAGAGGGCGCTGTATATGACGCTGAATTGTTTGTGTTTTGACGTTAATCATAATTAAATACATTGATATGGCGCAATATGAATCTTCTTTGCCTAGTGGTAGAGTAAGTGATGAACTTTGGCAAAGCCTAGTTAGACGCCAAGAAGAACAAGCGGCCATATTAGATTTAATAGTGACCAAGTTACATTTACTGGACACTAGAGGTCACACTGATTATGATGCTGCGGAGGATAAGAAACCGGATGCATCGCCATGCATTGGTCTGCAGACAACAGAAACCGCGTACAGTATGTCCGATGATGAACCCTTGGTATTTGAGGAGAGCGCCACTACTCGCCACTCTGTAGCACCACTAGATGGAGACCTTAGACGAAGTGCCCGGTTGCAACAATTGCTGGTGCCTAAACCTGATAATAATATTTTCGTTTATTGAAACAATCCGGTTGACAAACCGCAACCGGTTACAGTGTACAATTAAGCAATTGAAACAATTCACAAGAACACAAATGACAGAAGACATAAATCTTAACTACTAACAGAACAGACAGCCTGCAATACATTATTGATAAGGAAATAGATGCACCCCACACTTCCTCCTTTGCCCGGACACAGGTTCGAATCCTTTCCCAAAATGACTTACCTGACAACCCATTTCCGCAACATCACGATCGACCGCTAGAGGGCGGCACGGTCGCTGCAGTTCCTCGTCAAATCAACCAGAGGTGTAGACCTACACCACACCCGGACCATTTGGATTCTTCTGAAAACTTTTGTACATAAACTACTAGTCAAATTTGGTATAACAGTGAACATTTCAGCAGAATATCTCAAAATTTGACCGAGATATCAATATGCGAAGTTAATGAGCAAACAAACGGATCGCGAGAAAACGGCATGATCCATCAAGTTTGGACTGTCATATCTCGGCCAGGAAATCAGTTAGAGGGCTGAAAATGTTTTCATGTAATCAGTTCGTTGTGCTCTTAGTAGGCCAGATTTAAAGTCCAGATATTAGAAGCTTTACCTACAATACAATACAATTAGTAATTTATAGAGCGCTTTCATGGTGGGGTTTTGCTCGTCACCAAGATAAAAACAGGCTCCAATCTATCATAAGTAGGATGATCCGGCGGGGTACCTCCCCGCTAACAACCCAACCTTTAACCAGCTTTGTCACAAAGCTGATACTGGTCTCTTCGCAGCTGTTCTAAACAATCGGGACATGTTTTACATAAGTTGCTCCCACCAACGAAATCAACTACCTATGCCCTTCGCTCACGGTCTCATGACAGGGTCGCTGGATTTAGAAACAGGACTTCTTAAAAGGCGCTCAATTGCCTCTGCTTTCTGCTTTTATAAGCACGGGTTCTGTTGCACCCTCATAAAAAAATGTTACTTACCAACGGACCAGGATACGAAGACAATCCATAGCAGCAGCAACTGATAATTCAAAATGCCACGAGATGTCACATTGGCAGCCTTGCTGGTAAGATGGCCTGACGAGAGATGCATTCTCGTAACAGCCGGACAGCTAGGGCGTCCAAGTGAAGAAACGTCAGGTCGCTCGTGTTTCCTGGATCAAAAGTATTATTGTTCATGAATATGAAAGAATACAAGCCTAAGTTTTAAAACATTATAATTTTAGAAAAGCAAACCAATGATACCACAGGCTGCTATGATAGGACGTTACAACGTTATTCCATGTAATGGGTGGGAAACAGCAGTTATAAGTTTTCTAAGCTCCTGGTGTGACGCCCATCATAGAGGCTCCAAGGTACCTTGTGACATTAATTGCACAATTTCACCCTATTTTAATTCGTTTCTAAAACGACCCCGGCTTTGACTGTGCGATAATATGAGCCAGTATAATGCTTAATGGTAGAGATCGTACAGCTTATGTTCCTCTCCGAAACTTGATTTTTAAAAGACAAGCATCTTGCATTCGACGCTGATTTAAGAAGTATTGATGTATTTGTGTCAATAAGAAACAGTTATTTGTTTTCTGCATTTATTATTATTATTTAACTTAATAATTTTAATAATAATAATAATAATAAGGTAATGCCACGAGATAATACGAAGGTTGACGGATGCAACCCATGACACCCTCGAAACAAACTACCTATTCCAAAGACTCTCGGTAGCTGTCCAACGCGGGAACGCCATCTGTATTTCCTCGACCTTACCATGCTAAATTACTGTTTGCTATAATAATAATAATAATAATAATAATAATAATAATAATAATAATAATAATAATAATAATAATAATAATAATAATAATAATAATAATAATAATAATAATAATAATAATAATAATAATAATAATGGATTAGACTGCATGCTCGGTGGAACTTGATCGCAGTCTAAGCAGTTTTAATGGACTGACATTCTGTGTAATATTGACCCGACTTGATTATGGAACAACATCGACTGATAGAATACCCTGTGCATTAGACACCGACGCCATTATGACCGTTAATATTTGAAAATTATTACAATTATGCGCAGCTTCAGGCGTAGTCGTTAGGAATTTTTAGACTACTGTTTTAAAACGATAAAGGTTCATTCGTTCTTATGAAACAGCTCTAGTCATTTGATGCTTCATACAGACCTCTTTTGCTAGGATTAACTGATGATTTCTTTGATGATGAAAAGAAATAAAGTGAACTTTACAAAGCGAAATGATATTTAGTTCTGTGTGGAAAACCAACGAGACGCAAACGAATGAGCCAAACGATGACGTCAACAATGCGACGATTAAATATTCTACATGCGTCACCCTGTTATTTGACGTCAGTCTAGAGTGCCGATTTCCAGAGCTTAAGCCATTTTGTTATTAATAATATTTTTGATAACAAGTATAATAATTCTTGTTGGGCTACATGAGTGAGAAAGAAACCTCATAATTTATAAATTTATACTATTATGCGCAGCTCAACCCGCTCACCGTGTAAACTTCTGTAATCAATGGTAACACGGCCTGCCACCTACCGACGCTGGGGTTTCGAAAGACGACGATGGCGTCTAATCGCAATAGACTGCATGATATAAAAAAGCTAGAAGAAAATAGTGATAATTATATAAAGACAGTTTTAGTTTTATGGGTTATTAGTAAGGTAATAAGACACTAAAACCTGCATCGTGTAGGCTTCATTCACAGGAAATTACACAATTTAGTCCCAAAATCGCCTACTTATGAAAATAGGTCGTTCTGTGCCGAACCTGGGCACAATTTGGCGCCTTTTTCTGTTGAGTGTTTTGAGGAACGTTTAGCGCGGGAATTATTGATCGGTTTCAGAGGGCCGCTTACGCGCCATAATTCCGCATGCTGACAGGTCGGCGATGCGTGGCAGCTTTATGCGGGAAAGCACCACTATATAAGGCGGTGAGCGGAGGCATTGAGTTGCTGCAGTTGGAGTTAAATCGTGGTGAGAGAAGGACCGTTCACTGCACTACAAGGTGAAGTAATACAGTTTTGGCGCGAAAAGGGTTGTGTGCGTCTGAAGAACAATAACCATTAACCGCGGGAAGATCGGAGTGACAAACAAGGAACGCAACCGTTCTTGGGTTTCGGTGGAGGGTTCGAGGCCGAAGGTTGCAAGCTTTGGTGTTGAACAATTCTTTCTTCCGGGGAGCGCTGTTGTTGGCGAAGAAGAAGGAAGAGTCTTCAAGGTTTCTGTGGTATAAAGGTCAGACGTATAAGATACTTTGTACTCTAGTTCGAATCCTAATGATTGTCTATGTAATTAATATTATTGATTAATAACTTGCCAATGTTATTATTGACGCCTATAGAAGTGATTGTGCAATCGAACTCTGAACATTAGTTTGATTACGCCACCAGAAGGCGCTGTATATGACGCTGAATTGTTTGTGTTTTGACGTTAATCATAATTAACCCTTCATGCGAACAATGAAATATGCAACTTAATTTGAACAAAGGGGGGTCTGGTCAGACCCCCCTTTTTAATTTGGGTTCTTCATAGGTTACAGTGTATTTTATATGCCAGTTTTGCAACATGTTATTAGAATAACAGAAAATAACAATGTATCAGTCTCTCCAAGCAATATAAATCATTTCTATAATGAATTTGAAACTAAATGTTCAGTTATAGTATTTTGTCACAGTCTGTCGTAAACGTTTGATCGACTCAATGATAATCTATCCATAAAATATAAAATAAATAAAGAAACCATTAATTTAGTCTAGTAAAATTAGTACTGATCGGTGGGTGTTATGTTCAAATGCTACATGGCTGTTTTCTAGAAAATATCTGTCACAAAACAATGAATATACTGTAGGCCTAATTGTAAGTCAGTTAGTCTTGCTCTTGTTTGCTTCGATCACATATGTACAGCGCAGCAGACAGTGAGACACATTGGTTTGTAGCAGGTGCTGCATCTGTACTGTGTTACCTGTCCTTCTTGCCACACAGGTAGCATCGTCGTTTTGTACCTTCCTTTTCGTTCTTCTGTTGAGTAACAATCTGAAATCTGGCGGCCAAGATTTCACGCTGCAATGCTCCTGACTGTGGCTTGCTTGCTCTGGTAGTGAGTGATCCACGGCACTGTGAGAAATCTGGCAAGCCGGTTCAAGGCGCCGTTTGAAGCGCTTATTCATCTCCCATTCTGGGTTGTTCAATATCCAGATGATCATTACACTTAGTGCCGAAATGTCAACGACAGTGAAGAAGCAAACTGGCCATTTGTTAGTCTTACGTTTGACAGATTCAGCCGGTATTATCTTCAGGGTCTCCTAAGCACTCAGCCTTTTTGGTCGTTTAGATGTGCTCATTGTTGCTCAACAATATAGCAACAAAGTCATATAACCGATTTGAGAAAATATAATATTTAAAAAGTTATGCAACAAATATTGGCAGGGGGTCTGGCCAGACCCTTTTTGTTCGGATCATAATTAAATACATTGATATGGCGCAATATGAATCTTCTTTGCCTAGTGGTAGAGTAAGTGATGAACTTTGGCAAAGCCTAGTTAGACGCCAAGAAGAACAAGCGGCCATATTAGATTTAATAGTGACCAAGTTACATTTACTGGACACTAGAGGTCACACTGATTATGATGCTGCGGAGGATAAGAAACCGGATGCATCGCCATGCATTGGTCTGCAGACAACAGAAACCGCGTACAGTATGTCCGATGATGAACCCTTGGTATTTGAGGAGAGCGCCACTACTCGCCACTCTGTAGCACCACTAGATGGAGACCTTAGACGAAGTGCCCGGTTGCAACAATTGCTGGTGCCTAAACCTGATAATAATATTTTCGTTTATTGAAACAATCCGGTTGACAAACCGCAACCGGTTACAGTGTACAATTAAGCAATTGAAACAATTCACAAGAACACAAATGACAGAAGACATAAATCTTAACTACTAACAGAACAGACAGCCTGCAATACATTATTGATAAGGAAATAGATGCACCCCACACTTCCTCCTTTGCCCGGACACAGGTTCGAATCCTTTCCCAAAATGACTTACCTGACAACCCATTTCCGCAACATCACGATCGACCGCTAGAGGGCGGCACGGTCGCTGCAGTTCCTCGTCAAATCAACCAGAGGTGTAGACCTACACCACACCCGGACCATTTGGATTCTTCTGAAAACTTTTGTACATAAACTACTAGTCAAATTTGGTATAACAGTGAACATTTCAGCAGAATATCTCAAAATTTGACCGAGATATCAATATGCGAAGTTAATGAGCAAACAAACGGATCGCGAGAAAACGGCATGATCCATCAAGTTTGGACTGTCATATCTCGGCCAGGAAATCAGTTAGAGGGCTGAAAATGTTTTCATGTAATCAGTTCGTTGTGCTCTTAGTAGGCCAGATTTAAAGTCCAGATATTAGAAGCTTTACCTACAATACAATACAATTAGTAATTTATAGAGCGCTTTCATGGTGGGGTTTTGCTCGTCACCAAGATAAAAACAGGCTCCAATCTATCATAAGTAGGATGATCCGGCGGGGTACCTCCCCGCTAACAACCCAACCTTTAACCAGCTTTGTCACAAAGCTGATACTGGTCTCTTCGCAGCTGTTCTAAACAATCGGGACATGTTTTACATAAGTTGCTCCCACCAACGAAATCAACTACCTATGCCCTTCGCTCACGGTCTCATGACAGGGTCTTGACTCTTTTCGACAATAATATGAGGAAAACATTTGTATGAAGAATGCTGTACTCCTATTGATTTTGTGTTTGTCCTACGATGTTTGTACACCGGAGTGCGGCTATTCTGCAACCGGTTTAATAAAGAATATACTTACTTACTTTACTTACTTTTTCTCAAGACAAAGTTTTGCACGAGAGCGCGTTGCGCTGTGTTATTAGCCATAGTGTAATGAGAATAGATGAGTTTTTCATTTTGATTTAGATTGAGTAGCAGATGAACATTGACGGATTGTAGCTGGAAGACTGTTCCATGCTCTGGGTCCGGAGACAGCAAAAGCACGAATTCAAAACTTCCTCTTGGTGCGAAGAACGGTAAAGTCTCCTCGCGTGGCTGATCTGAGTCCTCTAGGATTTGAAGCAGAGCATGGCACGACCATGGATGTCATACAATTATGAGGGGATTTCCAAAATGGATATGATACATGAGGAGGGAGATTCTGAAAGCGATACGGGCGCGAATGGGAAGCCAGCGTAGTTGTTGAAGAGATTGTGTGATGAGGTCCAGGGGCCAAGAACTTTTATTAGGCGAGCGGTGGCGTGCAGAACAGATGTTATGAGGTTGTAGCGTCGATGTGGGAAGGCCAGATAGAAAAGGAATTGCAGTAGGCCTAGTCGATGCGACAGATGACAAGGACTTGAGTAATAATACGGAGGCAGTTTCATCCAGGCAGCGTTTCACTTATCTAGGCGTAATTCGGCGAAGTTGGAAATAGCAGGCTCTGGCAATGGTGGAAATGTATTGAGTCCTGTTTAGATTGCGGTCTAACAATACTTCAAGATCGCGAACCACTTCTGAAGGTGGAATAGAACAATTTGAGTCGAGGTTTAGTATAGTAGGGTATTTTCAGGGCCGTTTTATCCACTAGGCACAGTCGGCACTGTGCCTAGGGCCCACGAACTTTTCAGGGGGCTACGAAAGTCGGAAAATGAAATATTGTAAAAATAAGTTTAAAGATTGAATTTGACGCAAAAATGAAAACGGGAAATTTCAAATTATAATTTAATAGTCTTTGTGATTGTACTGAAACAGTTTAACTTTAACCTATTAACTTAAACTTAAGTTGAGCTGTGCAACAGCGTATAATACTAGGCCTATGTGACTTTACGGCTTTTTGCATTAGCAAGATCACTTAGAAGTGGGGTGTCAAACAGTCAAAGATCCGGCTCGCGGACCATTTCTTGTCCCCCTACGATTTATTTCTAGCCCACGGAGTATTGCCTAAAGACTAGGCCTACAATTTGAGAATAAAATTTTAAATTTGACATTTTTAAGGCTTAATGCGTTTTATATGATGTTTGTGACCGATAATGTAGGTCAAAATTAAATTTGTTAAACCTAATTTGACTGTTTGTAGGCCTATGCTAAAAAAACTGCACCATTTAAGATTTGGTTTTGCCAAAAAAATCTGGGGATGAGCTCACCGAGCTCCCTCCCAGATCTCTACCCCAATTTGCTCAGGCGCCTTCGGGACCCTGGCCCGCCACTTGCTGGAAAAAGTTTGCCGCTGGCTCCCCAGTAATAAAAACGTTTGAGTTATAACTCAAAATGCAAAAATCCGCCCCCGAAAAAATCTGGCCCCTAAAGTTATGTACAGATTTTCGCTTGTGCAGTTGGGGCCTACGAAAGCGTGAGTGCCTAGGGCCTACGACGAACTTAAAACGGCCCTGGGTATTTTCAGTGATTTATCATCATCAGGACTGTTCCGACGGTCGAACCAAATGAGTTATTTTAGTTTGAAACGCATACATGCACACCAGGATTGAATATAACGGGTGCATGCTGTGATTTTGATGTCTCCGATGTTTCTTCCAGAGAGCTTTATGTAGAGTTGATTGTCGTCAGTATATAAGTGGATCAGAAGACCATGTAGCGAAGTAATGTTGACAATATTGGAGGTGCATAGAATGAAGAGAAGTGCACCAAGGATGAATCCTTGGGCGGCTTGGGTATACACCGGAGAGGAGCGTGAAAACTTTTGATGAGTGTCCACCAAATTTAACACTGTGATATCTTGAGGAAAGGAACGAAGCAATCCATTGAAGAGTAACGCTGTGATGAAGCCTGAGTCGAGAGCCAGGACGATATCTACGTCGTAGACTTTAACGATCGCGGTTTCAGTATGGTGATGACAACGGAAGCCAGATTGAGTAGGTGGAAAGCAGCTGATACGATTCAACGTAATCTGATCATTATTTGTGAATAACTCTATCAACCAGCTTCGAGATAAAATCGTCACAAAGCAATATTTTGGCAATGTTTTAAGTAGACTCTATGTTCATTCTCATACAAACCTGCAGTGAACCTAACTGTAAAATTTGAAATTAAATGTGGTTAATTTTGAGCGCAATAAATGCCTTGTACATACTCACTGAGGTGCTTTGGTGTCTTTGGTTGTATGTTTTAGGTAACTGTGTTCATGATCAAGACATTCTCTATTGTGGTTTAAACACTACAGTTGGGGTTACGTTAAACCCAGCCACATATTTAAGGCCTTTTATTGAGCCCACAGATGGCCAGCAGTTGGCACATTATGACAACACTTCGTGGGCCCATAGAATTGGCTGTCTGGTACAAATATACCTTCCTGACAGTGGCGTACCGAAGGAGGGGCAGAGGGGGCGAATCGCCCCGGGCGGCACTTGTGCGGGGGCGGCAAAATAGGGTTGAAGAAAAAAAGTGAATGTTGGATAAAAATGAAAAAGTGGAAGAGTAAGAAATGAAAATATAGAAAATGAAGAAAATAAAGAAGCCGTTACTTTGGTCAAGTGGGCTTGGCTTCCGTTGATCGTTACCCTAAGCATCCGTTAGGGGCGGCATCCCTCTGATGCGTTAAACAAGTTGGCAATGCTGTCCATTGAAAGAAAGACGGCCGAAACAATTAAGTTTGATGATGTCAACAATGATTTTGCAACCGTTAAAGCTCGCAAGATAACGTTAATAACATAGTGATAACATGATCATTAGGCCTATAACATAATATGATACGGATGTATGTATGTGTGTGTGTACGTACTGTGCACATCAGCGCGAGTTAGCGACAGTCGCAGCTCGTGCAATAAAATGTTTTATTATCTAATAATATAATAATAATATAATAATAATTAATAATAATAACATAATAATAATTTCACTGAGTTGAAAATGTATAGGAACGGATTATTATAAAATACAATGAAAAGTGATAGATCCAGAAAGGCCATATATCAGAGGCGTCAAAGAGCCGGCCCGCGGCTATTTCTGGCCCGCCGACAATGTTTTCTGGCGCGCAAAGCCTTGCCTAAAGACTATTATGAGCGTGATGTTCGTGACTGATTATGAAGAAATAAATTAAGATTTTAGCAGCCTAATTTATTTGACTGTTTGTGTGCTAAAAATGCACCTTTAAAGATTTACTTTTGCAAAAAAAATTCTGGGGACGGGGTCACCTAGCCCCTCCTAGACCCCATATCCACATATTTGCTCATTCGGCACCATGGCCCGCCACTTGCTGGAAAATATTGCCAATTGCCCACGATTAAAAAAGGTTTGGAACCCTTGCAATTTTTGTATAAAATAAAATTGCACATGTAGTATGATTGACGATTGTAATGCAAATTGCAAATTGTAGAGAAAATAGCATATCCAAGATGAAGCGCCCAAGGGGGGCATTTTGGACCCTCGCCCCGGGCGGCATTTCAACTCCGTACGCCTCTGCTTCCTGATCTGATAGTTTCTGCATATTTATCTATTGGACCAGAAATGCTACTATGTAACGCTCCGCTTACACTTTTGTAGGAATTTTACGGTGGCCGTGGTTCCTTTGAAACTGTTCCTGTATTGCAAGCGCTGAAGAGGAACAAGACGACAACGCTCAATAATTAGGTTATCAAGAGATTCAAAGACTATTCCTTATTTGGGATTTGGCCAATTCCTTATTTTTGGTTTTTTGCGGTTTACAATGTTAGAAAAAGCACTGACAGAGAAAACTAAGTATTCTTCTGAACTACTACATTTCTTTCCTCGCAAAGCTATTGAAATTGAGAACATGTCAACTTCAATCAATCCTAAAACGCCTCTCTCGAGTTTTAGCCAGTCTGCTCAAATCTCTCATTGGTTTTGTGCAGTGCGGCTCAAATGGCTTCTCGCTTTTCCTAATCTTTCGAAGCACTCGCGACATGCCTGAAAATCCTTCATTTTCGTGGTATGGTATACGGCTCAGTATTCTATATCAAGGCGTCTCTATGCATCGCTTAAAATGTCCAGTCGTATTATCTCAAGAACAATATGCCACATCAAGTTGCCATCGCTTACAACAATCAGTAACAATACTTTATTTTCGTCGCAGGACACTGCAAGACACGCTGGCAAGAAAAGAGTTGTCGCTTTATAGCGTGACCTCTTGTTTTCTGGTGTTCAGATTTGCGCCTTGCCTGAATAAGTAGCCTAATTTTGCAACTGTTTAGACCTTATCCAATGTCCAACGCACAAATTACTGATAAGGTTAAACATAGAGGTTCACCTTTTCTGCCGCCGGCCCAGACTCTAGAACCAGCAGAAGTTCTCTATGAAGTTCTTTCTGTTCTGGCCTCAGCATCTAAACTGAACTCTCATTTTTTTCCAAGACTCGTTACCTCCGTAGGTTGTTGCCGTGTATTCTCGGACTCCTTTCTCGTCTTTCGACCGAACTATAGGCCCTACAAGATCTTAGACTGAATTAGTTTGAATCATATTAAATTTAGTGATGACCTTGTTGCTTGAAGAGCTCAGGGTGAAAGACATTTAAAAGAATACCTTTTAATCCTTATAGATAATGATGTATGTATGTACTATGTTTGTATGTATTTACGACGATTTATATAGCGTTGTTGATAGCAAGCTACTTCTAGAACGCTCAACCAGTAGCGGCAGCCATCAACAGGCGCCCAGCCCTCATGTAGGACAATGATCAGCCCGGAGGCGCCAGCCGTCAGGTTGTGTGTTTGTATTCATTCATTCATTCATTCAGAGCATTTATACAGCGCCCCTTCAAGAAACTACTCAGGAGCGCACCCGGCCCAGCCACGACTAAAGAAAAAGACTTGAGGGACTTGTAGAACCCTGTCAGATGGCTTAAAAGTAAAAAACGGAGCTTAAGTATTGTATTGTATTGTATTGTATTGTACTCCACGTTTATATTGCGACCGAGCCACCGCAGTAAAGGTCCGAGAAATTAATCTCTGATAAACCGACCGACCGGGAATCGAACCCGGGTCGCCGGCGTGACGGGCAGGCACCAACCCACTCGGCCACTCAGACCCCTGATGACGTTGTTACTCTAGCACGTCACTACATCTTCCGACTGAATGAAGCAATGACGTCATAAACAATACAAGAACATTAGTATTTTCGTAAAATGAATGTCGCCTTTCACGTTTTATTCTGTAAGTTTTGATATTGCAATAGGCCTACTTTAAAACAGTCGTAACATAGTTTCAACGTTTTCGCGCGAAATTACACGAATATATAATATATCATGCGAAGAGCCGTTAAAACGCCTAACAGATTTTATGGATTCTTGCTTCTCTAAGAAAGTGCTTTCGACGCAATGGCCCAGCCAAATGAAACTACAGAGACACATGAAGCAAATTCGTATGCTTTTATTACATTAACAGTAGGGCCTAATCATAATGAGCTTTTAACTTTTTGATCGATGAGGTTAAAATAGGCCTATTATTAGGTTACGCCTCGATAGTCCGAAGGTTCGATAGTCCGAAGATTCTGTAGTAGCCTACGACATTAATCCGACATAAAATCAGGGCTGTTAAAGGCTTGGTTTTTTGGTTTTTGGTTTTTTTGGTTTTTTAAAAAAAAAACCAAAAAACTGCAAATTTTGGTTTTTGGTTTTTACAAATTTAGAAATTATAAATGCCAAAAAATGGCGTCTCTTCAACTCTCTTGGCAATTGTTGTATGGTCTTTGTTAACTTCGTTTTATGACATTATACTGTTCTAGTTAATTTCATATTTTTATATGCATCTGATTAATTTGAACGGTTTTATGCCATTTTATGAGTTTTTTGATCCGAAATAGGAAAATCTTTAAAACAAAAAACCAAAAAACCAAAAAACCATAAAAACCAATAAACCAAAAAACCAACTTTTAATTTTTAAAAAAGTTTGGTTTTTTGCACCCCTGCATAAAATCGTTGCATGAATTCAACTTCTACTTACACTGCAATATCTTTTCATCATTCCAACTTTCATTTAAACAGAGGTCATTTTCATGAATCCAACTTCTATTTAAGCAAGATTCTGTTAATTAATCCAACTTCTACTCAAGCAAGAATTATTTTCATCCGTCACGCTACTACGAATCTTCGGACTATCGAACCTTCGGACTATCGAACCTTCGGACTATCGAACTGTTATCATATTATTAAGGTTTTACAAGTAATGCACTTAATCTCGCTCAGCTACTCCTTTGTTTTCTGCCCCTATTCCCTCGCTTTAGCTTTGAATTTAATCTTCGGATAAGCCCGTAACGCTCTCAACTCTTATAAATCCCAATTCTTACCCTTCTCCGCCCAACGAATATCCACGACGGAACACACATCCTTCACCAGAGCATCATAGACAGACAGCCGTACAGATCATAGACATCTTATATATAACTAGACAGAGCTTCCTGGGTTGAGCTGCCCAGTGACGTCGAAGCAGCTGATGATGGGCGATAATAGAGCATAATACAGAGAGTACATGGTATGCGCGTCTAAATATAGATATCGATGCGCAATCATTCGTCAATGGGGAGCCAACATGGCGCCCAGCCAAAACAGTAACGAGGCTTCAGCAAAAATCACGTGATACCACCGGCCTGGTACAGACACAGAGTGATAGAGCGATAGAGACACAACGTGCGAAAGTCCTCGAGAATAAAGACAAGTTGTCTGTTCTGTTAGTAGTTAAGATTTATGTCTTCTGTCATTTGCGTTCTTGTGAATTGTTTCAATTGCATAACTGTAGGTCTACACTGTAACCGGTTGCGGTTTGTCAACCGACTGTTTCAATAAAGAAAATATTATTATTACCGTATGAGGAGAAGTACCTTTTACTGGATGCGTGCAGTAAGACTTTATTTTATTATTACTTCTGTGTTTTATTTTATATTCGATTTTGATGTCCATTGTTCGTTTGCTAATGGAGTATTAAAGGCTATTCTTACTTACTTTAAACGCTCAAATGCTTAAATATGGCAGCCACAACAAAAGTCAACAATGGCGTCTTAATCATGGTCTTAATCAAAGATTTTAACAGGGAGGAAGATGGCCTACTTAAAGAATATTGGCTTGCGCAGTGCGAATGAGGGCGCGCAAGGGCTTCTGGTCTATCCAGTGTGAAAAGTTCCTATCTCTACAATGTTAAAATCCATAAGTTAATGAGGCCTACCGTGTAGCTTCGCTTGGGAAACGGAAAAACGAAATTCCATGATTTTTTCGCTGGCATTGCCACAGTTAAAGGCTGCACAATAGTGCGGCATGCTACCTAACGTTCTACTTGGCCAAAATACTAAATTCGGCAAAAACATTGCGTAGAAAACGACTTTTAACAGATAGATTTTAAGATCGGAACTTTTCGTCACACTGGATAGACCAGAAGCCCTTGCGCGCCCTCATCAGGGACGGACTGGAGGAAAGTTGCAGGCCGGGCAATTCAAATAGCTTGCCAGGCCACTGAGGGGTGGATCCGCCGGGGAAGGGCTGTGAAATTTTGAGCGATAGATAATATTAACTTTTAAAGAAAACTATGAATAATATAGTTTTTATACGTTCTTAGCTCCTAAGAACAAAGTTATGCGAAGACTTGGCATTAAAAGTGCTAAGATATTCAAGTTAATATAGGCTAAAAAACATAATTATTTTGAAAACATGTCAAAGAACTTTCACCTTAGGCGGATTACCACTGAAATTCTAGTACACTAAAGTCTTCGTTTTCGCCATTTCATCAATAATCTTTTCAGTATTTAGGCCTAACTGACATAAAACATCTTTTTCATAGGACATAAGCATAAAATGCTTCCAAATAATCTTGAGTAGTCATTAAATTTCTTAGACGGTTCTTTATATATTTCAGAATTGAAACTTCTATCGCAGGCTAGGCCTACTTGCATGCATAGTGGACAATGTTAGAAGAAATTTAGAAGCCAAAAAGATTGCTGAATAAGCTTCCGAAAACAGATTGTCGTAGCAGAACCTCGTAGCAAAATGAAACGCACCCCTTGTATGATTTAGGCCTACAATACATGTAATGGTTTCTTGGTCTAACTCTTCATCTATGCCTTCATCAAATTCAAAATCGGACTCTTTAGTTAGTGCTTTTCATCGTCAGTAAGGTTTTCAGTTCAATGACTTCCATTTTCATTTTCGTTAATATATACACACTTACACAGTGTGATATTCGTCTGGCGTAGCAAGTCATAATTTCCCCATTTCTTAGAGAATCAAGCAACTCATCTCTCAAAGTATCACAAGAAACAGAAGGACCAATCTTCTTCAAGATGTTGAAAATTTTCACAAACGTTGGCAAATCATTTCTTGATTTAACACTATTTAAAAATGTTGAATCCATGAGAGCACATTCCGAGTATAGCAGTCCGTGGTTAGAAAATTGTATTGTATCTGGGCATAGCCTATATCTTGACTCAATCAAGAAAATCTTGACTCAAGACTTGTTACAACTTTATCCAAAATGCTGTTGTAAACTTCCGTTTCAAATTTGTACATTGCAATCGTCAATGGGTGCTTCAGATTCAACTTCACCAGACAACTTTTTTATTCTCTTTCGAATAATAGGATGTTCTGTTTGAATGATCACCTTCTTCATACTGTCGCGTTGAGTTCAAAGAGTTGTATTGTAGACATTTACATGTGAAAGGATCCTGAGTGGCCGAGTGGGTTGGTGCCCGCTCGCCGCGCCGGCGCCCCGGGTTCGCTTCCCGGTCGGGTCGGTTTATCAGAGATTAATTTCTCGGATCTTTACTGCGGGTGGCTCGGTCGCATTATAAACGTGGAGTACAATACAACACACAATACAACACATCACAATACAACTGGGGCGCGGTGGTGTAGGGGTATGTTCGGAGCCTTGCAGCTGGAGGGTTGCGGGTTCGGATCCACCTCAAAGTCGCCGCGTAGGGACCCTGGGCAAGTCCTTCACTCGCAATTGCTCATGCGCTTCGGCGTGAAACTCCGATTCAGCGTTCGCGCAGTAGTCGGGAGCGCCTCTGAATGGGAAATCTGGTTGGGGCACTATAACAAGTGTTCAAATACAATACAATACAATACAATACAATATTAACCCTAGGGCTACCAAGCTTTTTTGTAACACGGACTACCAAGGGGGGGTGGTTACCACCCCCTGGATTTCGTGTTTGGTTTTACATATCATAACTTGTAATATAGCAATGGATTCAGCATTCATTTCTGCACAGAATGGTATATTTAGTTGTACATTATGTGAATGCACCTCGAAATTACATCACTTTTAACAACGGAACCCCTTAATTAGCAATATTGTATATTATTGCGTACATTTTGTACTTTTTGGATAAACAAATATAAGATTATGTGTGTTTTGAAACTAATTCATGTATAAAAGATACACAAAATCATCCCTACACATGTTTATATAGTATAAATGTACATCCATACATATATATCCATACATATATATCGGTTTACGTTGTAGTGCTGTATTCAGCCATTTTCACACAGATTACGCGTATTATTATTTATGTTGATCACTTCCGGTATTCAAAAGACAAAGATGTAGGTATGCAAATGAAGCCCTTCATTCCCTCTAAAGAATGGTATCTTTGTTTCTCTTCCAGGAAGACAAATGAATATGCTACAGACAAAAAACTAAGGGGGAGTCCTTCCATTCAGCCATTTTTCACTCATATTACGCGTATTATTATTTATTTTGAGCACTTCCGGTTGTCACAGGTCAACTCAGTGACCATAGAAATGTAGCCCCACATTCCCTCTATAGAATGGTAAAATTTGTGTCTCTTAATATTAAATGACGGATAAGTTATAGTCGAAAGTCTAGGGGGGGTGGTATCCACCCCCTGGTACCTGGGGTATATTGGCTATAACTTTTGAACGGTGTGAGATATCATCTCACATTTTACCTCAAAACGTGTGTAAATGAACCCCTACAGCTACCTAAAAGGTCAAATTTTTATTCCATACGGAAAAAGTTTGAAATGAATAAAACCTAGGGGGGTGGCAACCACCCCCCCCCTTGGTAGCCCGAGGGTTAATAGATCTATACGCTAGTCGACAGCGCGTCACTGCGACGACTGCGTCAGATGTTATTTTCAGTTATACTTTTGTTAAACTTATTTCATCGGCTTGCCAGGCCAGGCCACCGGAAAATTGCCCGGTTGCCCGGTGGGCCAGTCCGCCCCTGGCCCTCATTCGCAGTTTTCTCATTAGTAGTTCATCTTCCTCCCTGTTAAAATCTTTGGTCTTAATAACCTCAACTTAAATTATCTTTTTTGACATCATCGTGACGTCATGGTGATAAATAAGTCAATTCTATTGGCAGCCATTTCTCTGTAAATTAAAAGCTTGCGGAATTTACAAAGTTTTTGCGTAAATTTCGTACAGAATCTCGCTGTTGATTGGACATAAATCGAGGTAAACGCTTGCTTTAAGTCAAACCCATAAGTTTCCTACTGACTACTTGTATTTCTTAAGCTTTTATATTTCATTTACAATATTCTCAGTTTACGCGACCCTTCTAACTGACTAAAGTTAGGCTAATTATAACTGGTGTAACACCGCGTATGGGAAGTTCTAATAAAAAGTTCAGTAATTAGTATGGATATTAATTAGGCCTAAGTGGGCTACAGATAATGTCGTGAACGGAGTTATCGTCACCTTTCCCTTTTGCAACTTTAAAATAATTATAGGCCCATAGGAAGGTACAAGCTCTATATCATAGTTCCAAACACATTCTGCCCACAGTATCCTCCCTTCTGCAACAACATTCTGTTATGCATAACAGTATAAAACTATTTTTGGTCAAATCAAGAATCAAACTTACCGGTGTCTTAGAGGAGACATGTTTACACCTGTTAGACAGCTATGCATTAGTGCTATAAATGTTACAAAATTACTTACAATAATAATTCATTCTTACCTACATGGATTTATATATGTGTACTTGCATATAAATGTACATCATGTACAGTACTTGCATCTGTGCTTCAGGTATACTGATTTTGCATGACTAACACGTGTCTGCAGTATGTGATTTGTAAGGAGGAATGGGTTATAATTACGGCGTTGTTCATGGATGCAATAAAACTCCAACAGCAATATAGAACCCTTTGAAATTCTTGTTTCTACTTAATCAATGCAATGATAAAGTCTGCTTTTACCAGACATATCACAGGCAACAGCCTGCTCTCGCCTCGACTATGCCAACTCTGTGTTTGCACTTTTCAGGCATATATCAGGCTTCAACACTCCAAACTTCTATGGCTTGCTTGATACTATGTGCATCTTCTTATTCAAACTCTTTAACACTGCTCGGTATTGGCTTTCTGTTGAAGTCAGAATAAGATTTAGACTATTTTCATTCGTTTGGGGGCCCTCCGAGATTTGGGGCCCTAGGCGAGCGACTTGGGCGCCTGCAGGTAAACGCGCCTCTGCATGTATATTAGTGGAATGAGGTGAGAGGTTGAAAAGCATTCCTGTTTCTGGATTGTCGTGGTCGTGTTTTGTGCCAAAAGTTCTTTAACACTAAGATCACTTGTTGGATTTAGTTTGGACAGAGGATTGTGAGCACTTGTTTATTTTTAAAACAGATGCATACAAATATTGTTGTCATGACCTGGATGCATAAATAACAACTAGATTGGTAGGCCTACTAGCATCCATACAAGGGAGACTCAACAGAGACTCTCCCAACCTAACAAAAATTGTGAAGAAAATGCTTGTCACAGCAATTTTGCCACCAAGCACAACATCAACAAAACCCATCCCAGTAAATTGTTATCCCTAATATTTGAAATTCTAATGGATCATTTGTACCTCAGGCTAGAAATGATGGAAATAATAATTTTGTATCTTTTTTAAAAGTCTGAATTCTCTGACAATTCTCATTTGCTGTCATTGCTATCTTTGTTAAATAATTATAATATTAAGAGTAATAATAGATTTCCATTTTCTAATCACCAACTCTTTCCTCTCAAAAAACTACCAACATCCACTCCCATGTCTTCACTGCACTCCTGTGTTAATTTCGCAGAATTCCGGATTCTCCCAAAGCTGTACATAACCGATGTTAACTTTGTAACAGGCTACAATTGTAGATTCTGAAAGTGGATCACACTGACAAAGGACTAGACATATATCTGAAATCTGAGATCCTTGCAACAAAGAACAGGATGGCAGAGATTTACCGAGTACTGCTAGTTACTTTGCTGTTGTGCCTCTTCTGGCTGCTATCAGGTTAGAAACATTGATTTCATTATCTTGTTAATTATAGGCCTACTTAAAAAAGATTGAAGGGCTGAAGGCCATGCGCTGCGAGGGTACGCAGTGCGTTAAGACACGGTTAAGTGACCGTCGAGCCTAACAACATTATGTTCTTGATATGGGTCGAAAACTGAGTGTATCGGTTACGTTTACTCCCATTATAACCATACTTGCGACCCTGGGTAGATCTGGCGCGTTGCTCGGTATTTCCAGTTTTGACCTTGGCTTGCGGATCATAATTTTTGCTGACTTATTATAGCTGAGCTTTAGATTGCTCTTTTCGGCCCATCGTGCAATATGTTCTGGAACGAGCATACAGACATTCAGTCGTCCTCTCTATTCTTACAAACTTAAAACCTTGACAGATAGATACCAAAACCAACTTCTTTCAGCCAATCATCTCTTGTTCACTCAAATTCATGCAACCCTCGAAATCTTTGGAAAGCTGTAAATAGTCTTCCTCACAGTTGCTCCTCTCACCCGCTCTCAAACTCTGTCCCACATGCATTCATTGCCGACTCTTTTGTATCCTTCTTCACTGACCAGGTTTCCTCCCTCCGCCTTTCATTACAGACTCTCTTATCAAAATCAACTTCTGCGCAATCGGACTCCACCCCCTCAATCGACCACAATGAAACAACTTTACCACCTACTGGCATCTTTCACCCTGTTCGATCCTGCTACTGAAGCAAAAATCATTACCTTCATTCAACCCTGTCAAAAAAAACAATGCGACCTCGACCCAATCCCAACTTCCTTACTTAAAGACTGTGTAACCCTCCTCGTTCCTACTGTAACCAAAATCATCAACCTCTCTCTAACGACTAGTATTTTTCCTTTGCTTTTAAAAAACTCTGTTGTCAAACCACTTCTCACAAAACCATCTCTGAACAAAGAATTTCTCTCCAACTACCGTCCAATTTCAAATCTCTTTTTATCCAAACCCTCGGAACGGGTTGCCCTCTCGCGTCTCAACGGCTACCTCTCTTCAAACAATCTGCTAAACCCAAATCAACCTACCTACACCAAACATCACTCTACTAAAACAGTCACAAGTCTCTTGTTTGTGCCTCTTAGACATCTCTGCCACCTTAGACACAATAGACAATGCTATCCTCACCAAACGCCTTTCCTCTGTATTTGAAATCTCTGGTACTGCCCTATCGTGGATCCAGTCATATCTTTCCGCAAGCTCTTTCACTGTCAATGCCGCTGGTCACTCATCTAATCCGCACACCGTAACCTTCAGTGTCCCTCAAGATTTTGTTCTCGGTCCTCTGCTGCTCATTCTTTACACCACCCCACTCAGAAAACTCATTTTCTCATCCTCTGTTGATCATCATATCTATGCCGACGACACACAACTCCATTTCGTTCACCCTTCACTCCCTTCCAGATGCACCAAATCATTTGAGCAACACCGTCTCCCAGATTTCAGCCTGGATGACCGCTAACCTGCTGTGCCTTAACCCTTCAAAAACAGAATTTCTCATTATTAAACAAACTAGCCTATCCTCTCGACCTTTGTCCGATAGATCTCACTTCTCCCGTACTATACTCTTCTCCTGTCCGCAATCTTGGAATCATCTTTGATAAGAACCTTACCTTTTCCGACCACGTCACCCAGCTAGCTCGCACTTGCTATTTGCACAACATTGCACATCCGTGACCTGCGTCGATTGCGCCCAATACTTGATCACAAGACTGCATGCAAATAGCCACCTCAATTGTTCATTCGAAACTCGACTACTGTAATTCCCTTGTTTACAACATCGACTCTTCTCAAATGAAACGCTTGCACACAGTTCAGAACGCTCTCGCCCGCGGAGACATCAAAACTTAATTTAACCTATCCTCCGCTTGCACTCTCCTCTTCTGCTTTCCACTCACGACTGAAAACCAAACTCTTCAAGCTATCCTATCCTGATTCTACTCCTGTGCCGCCACACAACCACAGATTACCACCGAAGCATCATGCTATCTCGTCGGCTTGACCTTCCCGGACTTTGACCTGGCACCGGAACGAACCGAGGAGTTTGGATATTGCAGATTTGATTTGATATAGCGTCGGTGTAAAGCTGGTCTCCCTGTCGTGGCTTTTGTGGGCGCTGAGAAATTTTCAAAGATTGACATTACATTCTAGTTCTTGGGTTATTGTTGTGTTATTCGATCCTGTACGAGTAGGTAGCAATCATCTGCATACTTAATAATCTGGTTAGACGAGTGGATTTGGCGCAGTCCAGAGATGGCTGTGATGCAGTTGGTTGGCCCTATTTTTGATTCCTGGACGATACTAGCGTTGATGTTAATTAGCATTGACAATTTTCCTTGGAATCTTGTGTAGAGCTGTCGGCCTTGCAAAAACGATAATATCCAGTTGTAGACATTATCAGGTGTCATGATTCCCGCTAGGATGCTGGCTAGATGCGTGGTCGTTTCTGATGGAGTCGAAAGCCTTTGACAAATCAAAGGCGATCAGGTGTACCTGCTGGTTGGTGCTGAGAAGGCGAGTCATATGACGAGTGAGCGCTATAATAGCGGCGGTAGTCGAGCCAGTGGGCCTTAATGCATATTGATCTTTGAAGTCTTGATTGAGTGTTAGGTTGACTAGGATATCGTATAGAAGAAGCGGATGACTATTTGGTTTTTCAGTAGACGGAAGAGGATGAGCGGCTGACTGTTTTTCCGGCAAAAGATAGCCACACATATGAATAATTTGATTATCTGCCATAATTCTAGTAACTCTGGATATAATTTGTTTTAAAATGTTATTGTTGCCATATTAATTTATTCCACTCTGTTTTGGGACAGGGTAATTTACATAAAATGTTCAGCCGAATGATCTCGTGCTTGGATACACAAATAAATTTGGTATATTAGTATGTAATATAATGACTCGAACTTCTCTGACGCTGCCTTTGATGACACCACCTTCACCTACTTTGAAGTCTTTAATCTTCTTAAGGGCATGGTCCCTAAATAATCCACAATGGATTTCATACCAATACCGCTGATTCTTTCTTGTTCTGATATTTTCTCCCACTTTATTGCACACTTTGCCAACCTGTCTTTTGCTGAGGGTGTTTTCCCTCAGGCTTCAAATCTGCTTTAGTCACGCTTTTACTTATAAACCTGACCTTCACACTGACCAGCAACCTTTCTAACTTCAGACCTACATGTATCTCCAACTTCAATAACATTTCCAAGATCCTTAAAAGTCTCTCTCTCTCTTACGCGTATCAAGAAGTACATCACTGCCTCTCCCAACTTCAGTCCTTATCAGTCAGATTACCGCGAAGGCCATTCCACTTAAACTGCACCTCCATACACTGGATGACATCTTCTCGTCTACTGACAATGGAAAAGCCTGCCTCTCACTATCTCCTTGCCTTTCAAGCATTTGGTTATCTAACTGCATCTTCTCCTTGCAGCTAACTCTCCGCGCCTCAGATTCGCATTTCGGTATGACTGCGCGCGTTACAAATTCAATAATAATAGCAATAATATAATGATACAGTATCACCTTATCTCTTCATAAGTTAACAACCAATGAGAGACATGTCGCTCTATAGGTACATCTTCTGCAGTGCTGGACTGCTGGTATTATAATTATATAGCAAACTTCCTTCTAGCCAAGATTGGAGCATGAGAAAGTTCTGCTGGTTACAGAGAATAGTAAACTGTATGAGAAAGTTCTCCTGCTCACAGAGAATAGTAGACTAGTAAACTGTATGACAAAGTTCTCCTGCTCACAGAGAATAGTAAACTGTATGACAAAGTTCTATTGCTCACAGAGAATAGTAAACTGTATGAGAGTTCTCCTGCTCACCGAGAATAGTAAACACATCCTGCAATTGTTGGATTACATGTCATGTGCTCTACTAAATAGACCACAGTGCCTCATGATTTTGACTTCCTGTATAACGTTTTGATTGCGCTAATTTGCAATTCTTTTGCTCATTCATTTCGAGAATTTATACTAGTATACACCCCTTCCAGAAGCCTACTCAAATGCGCTCTTAGTCCAACCACGGTGATACAAATAAGTCTTAAACAGCCTGTAGAGCGTAGATGAATTATCCCTAGGTTACGGGAGTATCTCCAACGGGAGACCATTCTAAATAGACGGACCTGCAACTGAGAAAGCACGTAGCTGAGAGGTTGAGGTTCTAGCACGAGGGGCCAAAAGCTCCCCGCTAGAGGCAAAGCGAAGGGCTCTTTGAGAGCACAACAGATACAAGACAACAGAGCTCACATTGTAGATAGACCGAAGCATAGCCAAGGAGGCAACGCCAAACGAGCGCTTGTGTACTCGAAGCGCTGCGAGACAGGGGCCAGTGTAGGGTGCCATGCATGTAAGCCAAAACATAGGCAAACTTATGGATTCGCCCAATTAGCCAGGCTGCAGAGCGAAGAGCCCGGTCTAGTCGGGCTATCAGTGCAAGAGGCAGACCAAACAGCTTGGAGCAGCAGTAGTCCAAGAGGTTGGTGACAAAAGCGAGGCTAAGGGCAGCAGCAGCATTCTGGGATAGGGAGCGAGAGATGGTGACCGGTACCTGACGCAGTTGATCATAACAGCCAAGAGTGGGCTGATTGATGTGCATCGAGAAACCAAGTTCCTCATCCAGTGTAACACCCAAATCCCGGACAGAACCATAAAATGTCCACACCCGCCTGTCGCCTACGTCCATCCAGCCATATGAATTGAGTCTTGGTAGAATTGAGTGGGAGGCCAGCGAGAATATCCAATAGCATGACACATTTTTGAACCACTATCAGAGCAATCAGAGATGCAGTGGGTATGCACCTGAACATCATCAGCATAAACTTAATGTAAAAGACCACAGGATGTCAGCAATGGCCCTATGCCGGACGTGTAACTAAGTATAAAGCAATGGTCCTAGAACAGAACCCTGCGGGACCCAAAAGAGAGCAGGAACCCAGACATATCTGGACGTACCAAAGACCACAGAATTGTCGTGCTCCGATAAGAAGGAGTGAAGCCATTCAACGCAGTCAAACGTCGAGAAGACCTCAAATAAAGCCAGAAGAGAGATACACCCAGTCTGGTGGCCTGACATAATGTCATGCGACAAAATATCACCGACAAAATGTGATAACGACAAAATGTCACCTGACAAAATGTCAAGGACAAAATGTCATAAGTATTAATCAGTAAATAAGCGATAATTTTAATAATTGATCATTTCAAAATCAAAGTCTACTAAAAAGGCGAATATTTTGAACCTACCCGGTGGCCTGACAAAATATCATGCGACAAAACGTCACCGACAAAATGGCACAGACAAAATGTCATAACGACAAAATGTTACCTGACAAAATGTCACGGACAAAATGTCATAATTATTAATCAGTAAATAAACGTTTATTTTAATTATTGATCATTTATAAATCAAAATTTACTAAAAAGGCGAATATTTTGAACCTACCCGGTGGCCTGACAAAATATCATGCGACAAAACGTCACCGACAAAATGGCACAGACATAATGTCATAACGACAAAATGTCACCTGACAAAATGTCACGGACAAAATGTCATAAGTATTAATCAGTGAGTAGGGGATAATTTTAGTAATAATTGATAATTTCAAAACCAGTATCCATAGCACCATAGAGGTCAGATGAGAGGTTGATTACGAGAGTCTCAGTAGAATGATTTTTATGGCGCCCAGATTGATGGTAAGGGAGCAAGCCATTTCCATCCAAGTAAGCAATCAACTGATTAGCTATAATACGTTCAAGAATTTTAGATAAAATTTTACATTGGCGATCGGGCAATAGTTCACCGGATCTTCTACATTCAGGCCATCCCGCTTCAGTACAGGGTGCAGAATCGATCGTGTCTGCGAGACTTGCAGCTGCTCATCACGAATCGAACATCATAATGAGAAATGGGAGGATGACATCTATGAGTTCCTGTGCCAGACACGTAGGCACCGGATCCAGTTCGCGCATTTTCGGTGATAAGTGCACGAAGTTCGGCAGTACAGCGTCATAGAGGGCGGGAAGTCGGTGGTCAGTAGGTGGGCAATCCGGCGGCAGAGCCGTGAAAGTCGCATCCCGGATGGACGAGGTCTTAGCAGTCAGCCTCTCCAAGAACGTGTCAGTCGTAAAAGACGGTGTGTGTGCGCAATGACTATATGATCGGCGACCGAGGAGGTCATCAAACGCCGCCACTACCCTACCTGTGGTAGTGCCAGTCCCAAGCCTGGAGAGAGGAGGACGGCGACACTAATCATCTTTGTTATGACAGTGTCGTTAAACAGCAACCAAGAAGGTCATCAAAGGTGTTCCAAAGTTTCTTAGGCTTGCCCGATCGACGCCTGATGACCGCCTCTCAACAATTCGGGGAGCTTTTGGCCCCTCTTTCCGTTTCAGACTGGTTTCGCCTGTATGCCCTTTCAAGACGCTTGGCCCTGTGCCGAAAAGTCTTGCACTCGGCGTCAAACCAGGGTGATAACGGGCAATGGCGCGTTCTGACCGTGCGGACCGGGAGAAACGTGTCAAGCAGCGCGGACATCACGGTATAGTAAGAGTCAAAGAGCTCTGAGGCGGATGACGATGAGCTGTCCTCGATGTTGCAGAAGAGCGGATAGTCCCTGAACGCTACGGCAAAGGCTACACGATCGAGGCTGTTCCAATGGCGAATCTGCTTAGTGATGTAGAGCCCAGGCTGGTAGATGAACCGCAACGACAAGGCCATAATCAGAGAAGACAGTTGTTCGTTCATTCATTCATTCCGAGCATTTATATAGCGCCTCTTCAAGAAGCTACTCAGAAGTGCTGTCGGCCCAGCCACGACTAAAGAAAAAAGACTTGAGGGACTTGTATATAGAACCCTGCCGGATGGCTCACAAGTAATGAGCGGAGCTTAAGCGGGAGGTCATTCCAGATGGAAGGTCCCACAACCGAAAAAGCACGGCGCTGCTTAATAGCCAAGCGTGCCCGTGGAACTAGGAGCTCACCCCTCGTCGTAGAACGAAGCACCCGACGCGCTGCAACGTCGGACACTGGGCGGCAAAGATCACGCAAGTAAGATGGGGCACAGCAGCAGTGCGGTATGAAATCCGCTGAGAGATCGGCAGTCAGTGCAACACATGACATATATATTAGGGTGGAGTGAAAAAAGGAAAAATTCTAGAACCTCAACGTAATAGTGATAACTCGTTGCCTATCACAGTGGTTTGCCTGCCAATTGCATTCAAATGAATTGCCAATGCTAAATCTATTGTAGCGTCTCGACGGTATCACTGCACGTCCACGGCCATTTACAGGGCGAATCGGCAAAGCCCATGACATTGGGTACTGCGAACAACTACCAGTTATTTTATTTGGGAAAATTAAAGTTGATTTTCTGCAAGTCACAGCAAATAATCTTAGCACTGATCAAAAGTATTTGTTTGAAATAATTATTTTCTATTCCAAAACTTAACTTTTCTGCAAATGACTACATCGATCTGATTGATTGGCAAACGAAAAGCAACAGAACCATCGGTCATTTACACACTTTCAACAGCTGACCTTGAAGTATCTGTCGCCAGTGAGTGTGTGCCAACACTCCACTTCCAATTTCCATGCTACCCACAATCGGCTGAGCGTTATGTCAAACTTGTTGATGAGGCATCTGCTGTTTCTGGTTGGAGAAACATCTAGACATGGTTCCATCCTTGCCAGATTGGAATCACGGGAACTAATACCTTCTTTTTATAATAAAACAGAATTTCCACACTTTCAACAGCTGACCTTGAAGAATTTATCGCCAGTGAGTCTGTGCCAACACTCCACTTTCTCCAATTTCCATGCCACACACAATCGGTTAAGCGCTCTGTCCAACTTGCTGATGAGGCATCTCCTGCTGTTGTTGGACAAACATCTAAAAATGGTTCCATCCTTGCCAGATCGGAATCACGAGAACTAATACCTTCTTTTTATACTAAAGCAGAATTTCAATCGGAGTTCAATCAACAGAATAAAATAAATGAGCATTGACTCACTTTTCAGTAATTAGTGACATATCTAGTCTACAACTGTTGGGATTGTTTATAATGTTTAGTGCTTTTTGTTTATTCAATATTGCTGACATACAGTCATTTTATTAATTTTAACTTGCATGGTCATTAAATACGTCATAATTAAATGCTTAAACACTATTACAATTAGCGCATTAATTGTTTTTAAAATTTATTGAAATTTGTATAAATTCGACAATTTTTGTTAAAAATTGTTAAATTTTAAAACGCGTTGGGGCAAATCTTAGAGAACGAATTTTAAAGAAATATTTGGCCTGATAACTAACTACATAAAAGGGAAACGAGTTATCACTATTACAATCAGCGCATTACATTTTAAAAATTTATTGAAATTTTTATATATTCGTCACTTTTTATTAAATTGTCATATTTTAAAACGCGTTGGGGCAAATCTTAGAGAACGAATTTTAAAGAAATATTTGACATGATAACTTACTATACCAAAATGCAACGAGTTATCACTATTACGTTGAGGTTCTAGAATTTTTCTTTTTTCACTCCACCCTAATATATATGCAGAGACAGGAGAGAACTTAGGAAGTCGTCCAATGAGACGAGCAGCCGAGCGTAGAACTCGATCTAGTCGCCCCAGAACCCCAAGAGGAAGGCCAGCAAATAGGGAGCAACAGTTGTCAATTCGACTAGTAACAAAGGCGTGAACAAGGACCACAACTGCATCATGAGAGAGAGCGAGAGACCACTCGAAGCTGACGAAGCTGATAATTAATAACAACTCCGTGCAACCAGGTTCACATGTTGAGACAAAGTAAGCTCAGAGTGATAGTTTGTCGCTTCTGAAACGGTACTGTTGATTGTGTTGAATGGCTCTAAGTATCTTTGTGAGGTTCGTAACATTTTAATGATAAGACTGTACTAAAAGCGACTGGGAAACCATTACAGCTGGTCATTGAAGTGTTAAACCATTATGGTTAAAATTTATACCACATTTTGTTATGGGTAATGAAAAGCTAAAGATAAAATATTTCTATAAAATTTTTAAGCTACATAAGGCAAATTTATAACAATTACACTCGGGCAACGTATTTTGAGACATATTTTGTTATAAGGAGACACATCTTCATGATTTAGAAACGATTCTTCTAGATTCGACTAGATTCAAAGAAAGATTCTAATAATGCGGCCAGATGAGTTAAAACAACCTTCAGCCACTGAGAACTTTAGTTTGGTGTATGAATCTGGATCTGATGTTGGTACGTAAGCAGTGTAGGGCAAAACAGTTGCTGATTATATATAATGGTGCATATATTTTATCACTATTGTTCAGTACTCGCTGCAGAAATCAATGCTGGTGTATTCACAATGTCTGTGCGCATGTGTGTGGATAGGCATTTTAAGATTTTCTAGTGGTCTTAAACAGAATGTAACAATGCAGAGCCGTTCCTTCTCTGTGGTTGGTCCAACAACCTGGAATAGGCTAACACTAGATTTACGATACCTTCCAAACTGTTCTCTGTTTCACCAACTGTTGAAGACTGCATTCTTCCGTATGGCCTGGGTCGGGAGCGCCTCTGAGTAGGGATCTGGAAGGGGCGCTATATAAATTCTGATTGATTGATTGATGCGCTCTTGTTTAGCATAGTATGAATATGTAATGCTTGAAATGCTTATGAGATTTAGGGTATTGATTTTAAGCTTTTTTTAATCTTTGCTGTTTTCTTGTGGTACAATTGAAGGTACCGATGCCGAAGCGATTTCGATTCCAGTGGGTTCATCTAAGGCCGAGACTCAAATCGCTCTCCTACTAATCAATTATTTTTCTTCTGGCTGCAAAGGTCAGTTCCAACAATCAATTTTTAGTTTGAGTTCTAATAAAAATCTAAAGTTTTACAATTTTGGAACTTGGTGACAAATTGTAAATTACAATTGCCTTGCATCTTTCTCCGTGATACTCGCATGGTGCATGAAATTGGCAGTTTGATGTACCCATTGGGAGATCTTGCTCTCTTGTTGGTTTGCTGTGCTATGATCGCACATTGATCAGGTAAAGTACGTATGGCCTTCGAACATTAACTAACTTTTTGGTTTGCATACACATCAGGTAAAATAAGCCTTAAAACATTGGAACTAAATATTTAATTACCTGGCCTTATATTGAAAATAAAAGAAGACTAAAGTCAGAGTAAACTGCACTGTTTACCGCAAACAAATAATGTCATAAAGCTATTCATAGTTTATGTGACATTCCATAAAATATCTAATACAGTAATACCTCGACCCATCCAATACAAACCAGTGAAACCCTCAATACCTTTATTTTATTTCAATTTACTCTCTCATTCTCTTCATTTATTAACTCCTCATTTTACAGTCTGACTCTTCTGAAGTTGAGTTTGAGTTATGTTATGTGTGCTGAATATAAAGTTGTTTAATTATTTGGATTTGTTTCTATTTTGCAGATATTATTGATAAATATGGTATGTATGTATCGTGCATCTATATATTTGTTGACATAATTTATTTACACGACAAAAATCTTTATAACCTCGAAAGCAATAAACCAAATCCAGGTACAATGTCTGTAAGGTAAGGACTGACAAGGAACTAGACATGTTTCTGAAATCTGAGATCCTTGCAACAGAGATCAGGATGAAAGAGATTTTCCCAGTAGGCATACTGCTAGTTACTTTGCTGAGCACTGTGCCTCTTCTAACTGCCATCAGGTTAGAAACATTGCTTGGAGATACATATATTATGTGCATTATTGACTGTCCCATGTGGGTTGGTGACAATATTGAAGAGGTTAGGATGTGCAATGAATATCAACAGTTGCATCAGTGCAGTCTGATTTTCTAATAGACCCTATAGATGTTAGTTTGGGAGATGCATAAGGTCCCAAGCATTAAAAGACTTCTTTGCGCGATTTTTGCTTGATGGTTTAGTGGTTAGCTTGCTGGTCTGTCAGTCGATAGACAAGAGGTTCAAATACCGGCCAAAGCAAACTATAAAGAGCGCACGAGGGAGAGGACTGATCACCCACCCTTATATGCCGAGGCTAAGAAAATGAAGCTGCTAACACTTTATATCCATGGCTGCCTCTTGGGGTTAGCTTTAGGAACTGCTCTTCTCTTCTTATTGTTCTTATTTATACCGTCAAGGCAAACTATGCTAATTTTTAAATGGTACCATTTGGTACCTCTATCTTGTTTGGTTGGTGAAGATGTGTTGTGCAAACTTCAAATAATAAAGGTGATTCTGAATATTTTAAGAAGTTGCTTTCGAAAACAGAAATTGATGGCGTACATGAAACCAGAGGCATATAGAGGAAATATGAGGAAATATTTTGATTAGATAAGAATTTTGTAATAATTCTTAATTCTAGTTATCTATCTTATGAATAAAGAGAGTTCACTGTTTATAACAAACAAATAATGTCGTAAAGTTATTCATAGCTTATACCATACATGGCATTCAACAATCGCCAGCTTAATGTACGCTTCCGCAGCTTGGTGAGGTCATACCGCGACCTTTTGAGAACATTTGTTCTCCTTGACCTCCGTTGTCAGATTTTGTCAACTTTGACAGCAAATATCGAGCAGATCTGAATCAGTAATCAAGTCAAACTATGCCAGGTTGTTGCCAGCCGCATAGACAAGTATACATATAAAATATAAATGCATTGTGCCTGCTATGTATTGAGATACTGATCACCGACTATTGCAAAATTTACATATAAAAGAACATGAAGGTATATCTGAAATTTAAATCAGTTGAAATTATAGGCCACAATAATTATTATTATATTTTTGCAATCAGTGCATGAAACTGCACAGGTATAAATAAAATCATCTACTTCGGTCAAACCGCTCTAGAGATAGGCTATCATATCTCAAAAGCGGAAATATCGAGGTTTTCGCGAAATGCTTTCGGAGGGTGGGGTCATGGAATCCACGATATCTTGAAAGGTATTTTAAATACTGAACACAGATTTTCGATTTTTCCATCGAATATATCTTGCAACACGTGGCTAAAATTTCAGACAATTCGGATTTGGCCTTGTGGGAACCTTCCTCGAAATTGGTTAAGTTGACCTGGAATGACCCATTTGACCCCCTTCCCGCTCGCAAACTCCTCTGCTACTTTCCAATTCCACTCACGAGTGTAAACCAACTTTTCATGCAATCCTATCTCGATTCTACCCCTGCGCCATCACAAGACCACCATGTAGCGAAATATAACTTATCAAATCTATTGTTAGTTTACTTAATTAATTAATTGATTTCTAAGGTTAGGATAAGATAGTCAATTACGAGTGGCATTTAGTTAATTCACGAGTGGCTTCATTAATACGTAATTAACTGCCTAGCGAACCGTTAAACCAGCGTTAACGGCTCCATGACGTAATACGATTTATCCAAGCGTTACCGTGACGACGTAATGAAGGAACGAATAGAAATGCGTTGAGGAAGGACTTGAAATTTGGAGTTCAAGCGAGTTGGACGATTGGAGACGTTCCTGCGATTGGAAGGACGTTTTCGGTGAATGAATCGTCAGTTTCGCGGTTCTAGATGACTATGCATCTTGCGATGGATGATAGCATCGTTGTGGCGGACTTTTAATCGAATTTAGGAGTAACCGTTGAGCATAAAAGGGCCGACGAGTGATCCTTTCGATAAGTCTACTTGGAAGCCAGTAGTGTAGTCCTAAAAAATGAAGTGGGGAACGCCTGGATATTGAAGTAAGCAAAAAGTGCCATCTTGCAAGAATTTTTGCATAGTGTGAGAAAAAAGTGGGGGAACGGCGTTCCCCTTTCCCCCCACTACACCACTGTTGGAAGCGTAGAACGGTTGAGTTGTCGTCGTTTCTACGTGTGGATGATTTGAACTGCGGACGTTTACGAAGGATTGATTAGTCTTCGTACAACAACTCTAAAGCAAGCGATACGGATTTACCTAATTCCGGTTTGTCTGTTGTTGTGACGATCCTTTTCAACAACTACTTCGACGTTGGAAGAACTGGTTGGAAGACGAAGCATCGTTACGATTACATGTCTTCGCCGCGACTCTTCAGAAGAAGATTCACCTCCGTTGAAATACATATCCTTCGACGAAACCTACTCCTACATTGAAACCAGTTTCTACGGACTCTACTGTGGTGTCATCGAAGCGAGACTGAAGTTGTCTGAAGGATCAGATAAGCTCATAAAACATAATTATATCATTTAATAAATAATGCCACTCATAGGTAGATAGGTATTTATTTGAATTGTATGTCAATTGATTGTTTTTTCTAATTAACACAATACAAGACTTTTCTACAAAAATGCCTAGTGTTTCCTATAACCTTACTTGAAGTAATGTAATGTTCTACTCTGCCATTACGGACGCAGCAAAAAGGCGACTAATCCACATTAGGGCGACACACCATCACCTTCGAATACGACCGTAGCACCATGCTGTCTCCTCGGCATGACCTCCCCGGATTCTGAACTGCAACGAACGCAACAACCTGGCTATGGCGGACTTGATTTGATGTAGCGCAGGCGAATATCTGGTCTCCTTGACGAGGCTTTTGTGTGGCGCTGAGATATTTCGAAGATTTATATTTACATTACATTACAACGATACTCTCAACTCAGCCTTGAAAAACCGGCGAAACCCCTAAAACCTTTATTTGAAGTTACTTACTCATACTGTTCATTTTTTGCTCTTTGACACTCAGTCTGAAGTTGATTCTGAGTTTGAGTTATGTTATGTGTGTTGAATATGAAGAGGCGGCAGGTATCAAAGTAACTGTTTTATTAATTGTTATCGAAATCTACAAACTTCTAAAGCGCCACTCCAATGCCAAGCGTAGGGCACCAGCTTACTCACGAGCGCTGGGTCGTGTCAAAAAAGCGGTTGCCAAGGTCAAAGGGGAAAGAGGGTACGTAATGGCTTTTAGGGCGGGTGTCGTTAAAGTCGAGAGTTGGAAGGCAGAGCATCAGATGATTCGGGTATGCATTCTTGCACCTGGGCCTGTGGTAAGTTCTTACAGACAAGGTTTGTATTTATATATTTATAACAGGCATTTGTGACGCCAGGAGTCAAAACCCGTCACATGTCGGTTTCTGACCTTTTTATTTATTCATATTCTACTATTAATCTGCTTCAAAATGCTTTTTACACAATGAAAATATATTTTTTTTCTAACTGAAGTTATGTGCGTTTGATTGTTTCAATGGAATTGAGTGAAAACATTTAACAAAAGTTTCGGAATATTCATGTCATTAAAGACCTCAGCAGAGTCAGCAACCATTATTTGATTATTTTTGCAATTTTGTTGTGCAATAATGGGCCATATTCTGTGTCGAAAAAAACAAACGTCATCTAAATCGGATTACTACTTTGCAAGTTATGGCAAATTCTCTGGCAACTGTTGAATTTAAGAATATTCCACATTTTTGACCCCTCTCGCCTATCTCAGCTTCTAGTTCAGTATCTAGGAAGCAACAAGCGACGGGTTATGAGCCCTGGCGTCACATTTTAGTAGAACGTTTGGCACCCAATATAGCTATGTAGTAAATTATCGAGCAACTGAGTTCAACAGAAAAGTGTAATAAATAAAAGCTTTCGTAAGTAAGCAGCGTGCAGCAAATCAGTTGCTGATTATATAATGTTGCATTTATCATTATTGTATGCTGCTGATGTATTCATAAGGTCTGTATGCACTTGTGTGTATAGGCATTTTAAGTTTTTCTAATGGACTTAGAAAGTATGCAATTGTGGGTTACTGTTTCAGCATAATATGAATATTTCATACTTACTTTCTAACTTACTTTATGTTTGAGATATTTATGAAATTTATGGTATTGACTTTAAGCTGTTGTTGCACTGTTGTTTTCTTTTGGTGCAGTTGAAGAATACACCCTTGAAATCATGGATGATCCAGGTTGCTCTGCTGGCGAGAGATATATCCTTAAACTACTTTTATCTTATTTCTCTTCTGGCTGCAAAGGTCAGTTTCAACGATCAATTTTGAGTTTAAGTTTTAAAAAGCTTCATGATTTTACAAGTATGGAACTGAGTGACAAATTGCTAATACAATTGCCTTCCATCTCTCTCCGTGATTCTCATATGTTGTATGAAATTGGCAGTTGGAATTTAGAGGTCTGCGGGTAGAGCATTTTTGCTACCCGACCCTACCCGTACCCGCGGGTATACCCGTACAGTACCCGTCACGTCATTAGCATGCCTTCCCATAGTTCCTGTCCCTACCATGCCAATAGGATTACAACTCAGCATGTAGCAATAACAATAATTAGGTTGATGATGATGATGATGATGATAGTAGTAGTAGTAGTAGTAGTAGTAGTAGTAGTAGTAGTAGTAGTAGTAGTAGTAGTAGTAGTAGTAGTAGTAGTAGTAGTAGTTGCAGTAGTAGCAGCAGCAGCAGCAACAACAGCAGGAGCAGCAGCAGGAGCAGCAGGAGGAGGAGCAGCAGCAGCAGCAGCAGCACCAGTAGCCTAGTAGTAGTAATAATAGGCAGTCAGCTTATGGAACCTATTTACATGCAATTGTTGTGCTGTCTCAAGTGTCTCAACATTTTATCTCCGTGGTCTATAAGCTGTCATCTAGAACACTAAGTAACTGTTAATAGTACGTTGCAGACCCGGTCGGGCCCATTGTGCGCCTACATTCTCTATTATATGTAACGGTGACAATATAACCCCAAAACTTCACTTCGGTACGGGTAAAACGGGTATACCCGTACCCGCGATGACCCTACCCGTACCCGACCCGACCCGTGAAATGCGTACCCGACCCGTACCCGATCCGCGGGTACGGGTAAACCCGCGGGTACGGGTATACCCGCAGACCCCTACCGTACCCACTGGGAGATCTTGCGTAATTTTTGGTTTCCTTTGATATGATTTTGCACATCAGGTAAAATTGGCCTATAGCCTTCAAACATTGGAACTAATATACACTGGACAGTTGAGGTTTTTCTTGAAAGCTTTACGTGTAACTTTTTTAGTTTTGGGCTGCTGAATTTAAGGGTCTGCGGGTATACCCGTACCCGCGAGTTTACCCGTAATCGACCCGTACCCGTGGGTCGGGTACGGCTCGGGTAGACATTTACCGGTCGGATCAGGTACGGGTAGGAGCATTACGGGTACGGGTATACCCGGTTTTACCCGTACCGAAGTGAAGTTTTGGGGTTACATGTAATAGTGAGTCTTGCACCTTCAAAGTCTCAAAGACTGGTATCCTGTCTAAGTACCATAATCCTTCTTTTGACCTGTATCCGTGCGTATTAATGAGCTTGTTATCCATTTATAGATGCAGTTTACAGTTACACAATGGCTTGTTTCCATTAACGCAAACCGATCGTTGTGTTTTTACAAAATTATATCTCATCTGAGTTTCAGTCCCGACAACCGGTGTCAGAGGTCGCTGACGCTGAACCTGGCAGTCCAGTAGCCGTGTTTTCTTTAAAACAGGTTGATGCAGTTACGGTAGTTGAGGCTAGACATAGTTGAAACACCAAGTCTGTCATCCATTTGCCTCTGAGAAATACTTAAATTATTCAATTAGCGGAATTTTGTGGCAAATTGCCGTGTTATGAATGGCTGCATAAAACTCATCGTGGGAAGGCCTATTACTTACGTGGTGGGTACAGTACGGGCACAGTACGGGTACGGGAATACCCGCCGGTACGGATCGGGTTGGGTAGTCATTTTGAGTATGGGTCGGGTACGGGTACGGGTACAGGTAACGGTCCTGTTTTACGGGTACGCGTCGGGTAGCAAAAATGCTCTACCCGCAGACCTCTACTGCTGATCACGAAGATGACCTTGACATTTTCCTATCACGTACATTTTTTTGGAATCGCCTATTTTTCAGATTTCCTATCACATTTTCAGTCTACTTCTATGTTGGACACAAGATAATCTTTTTTGTATATTCCATGCATGCCTGGACAATGGACATGCACTCAGTGCAGGTTACACAACATGCAATGTAAATGGTAAGGCTTAGTCATGCCCGGGATACTTAGTCACGATGGATGTTGCAGGACCGGCTAAGGAAGGAACTTGCATAGGCCTACACAGACGAGTTGATGTCAGTTTACGTGTATGTCGATGCTCAACGGTCCTAAATAGTATGTTGTATACTTAACAGTAAATATATGAGGGTTCAGCATTACGGTAATATTTTTCTGTTTTTCAAACGTTACAGTAGCGTGTTGAGTCCGAAATTACACGTAAATGCGTCAACAGCCGTGATACATTTTGTTACATCTGCGGCGTATTCACAAATGAATGCAATGACTGTGCTTTAGGGGTGTCCAGAAAAATGACACATCGCAGGAAACACCCATATTGAAGTTTTTCCCGTTATTCTATTCATCTATTGTCTATAAATATTTTTACAGAATTTTAAAATGTTATCCTGAGGTCCCTCAAAGCCCCCAACATACCCTACTTAAACTCCCAGAACTGAAGACGCCCATGCTCGGATCTTGGAACTTGGGTCCATTGTCGATTTACTCTTTTTATCACAAAAATTAACGAATAGTCCGATTTGGATGAACTTTTTATTTCTTGTTTCTCTCGATGAGAGCTATATTCTGATAAAATATAGATACTAAATTCATGGTCATTCAAGGTCATTTCAAGGTCATAAGAAACGAAATCGAACAAAAATTGAAGAAAAATGATCAGATCTCAGCCAATAATTGTTGAAATTGGTTAATTCTTTCTTGCATTTCTCGTCTTGAAAAGGGCTACCTGTGATAAGAAACAAGGACACCAAATGTAAGACGATCAAAAGTTATTTAAAGGACAAAAGGTCAATTTCAGACCATGAATTTTCTCTAAAATTGACCTTTTTGTAATTAAAATAACTTTTGATCGTCTTGTATTTGGTACCCTTGTTTCTTATCACAGGTACAATCAAAAGTTATTTAAAGGACAAAAAGGTCAATTTCAGACCATGAATTTTCTCTAAAATTGACCTTTTTGTAATTAAAATAACTTTTGATCGTCTTGTATTTGGTACCCTTGTTTCTTTTCACAGGTAGCCCTTATCCAGACGAGAAATACAAGAAAGAATTAACCAATTGTAACAATTATTGGCTGAGATCTGATCATTTTTCTTCAATTTTTGTTCGATTTCGTTTCTTATGACCTTGAAATGACCTTGAATGACCATGAATTTAGTATCTATATTTTATCAGAATATAGCTCTCATCGAGAGAAACAAGAAATAAAAAGTTCATCCAAATCGGACTATTCGTTAATTTTTTGTGATAAAAAGAGTAAATCGACAATGGACCCAAGTTCCAAGATCCGAGCATGGGCGTCTTCAGTTCTGGGAGTTTAAGTAGGGTATGTTGGGGGGCTTTGAGGGACCTCAGGATAACATTTTAAAATTCTGTAAAAAATATTTATAGACAATAGATGAATAGAATAACGGGAAAAACTTCAATATGGGTGTTTCCTGCGATGTCATTTTTCTGGACACCCCTACTGTGCTTGTTAAGAAAGAGTATGAACAGCATTTTTGATCGTTTCGTTGTAAAGTTGGATTCCAGCCTATTAAGGTTGGGCACCTGATATATGTTGTAATCTTCCGCTGTCGGTCTCCGGGCAGCATTTAGGCAATCTCTAACCGGTCTCATAGCATACTAGCCTTAGGCGCCGTCTCATCGGGCATGGATTAACGAGTAGTCGTCCACCGACACTGAGACTAACCAGATGACAGTCTTTCAGTGCCCAAACCACCAGCTGTTCTGACCATCGACGACGTTGATTAACCCTAGGGCTACCAAGCTTTTTTTGTAACACGGACTACCAAGGGGGGGGGGTTACCACCCAAAGGGGTGTGTTTGGTTTCCAAGTTTCGCCGCATGTATTGCTGGCTGTCTGTTCTGTTAGTAGTTAAGATTTAAACTGCGTGTTTGCGCAGTGCGTTTGTCAGGCGCTTATTAAAGAAAAGATATTATTATATTATTATATTATTATTATTATTGTATTATTTATTATTATTATTATTATTATTATTATTATTATTTAATTATTATTATTATTATTATTATTATTATTATTATTATTATTATTATTATTATTATTATTCATAACTTGCATAGCAATGGATTCAGCATTCATTTCTGCACAGAATGGTATATTTAGTTGTACATTATGTGAATGCACCTCGAAATTACATCACTTTTAACAACGGAACCCATTAATTAGCAATATTGTATATTATTGCGTACATTTTGTACTTTTTGGATAAACAAATATAAGATTATGTGTGTTTTGAAACTAATCTATGTATAAAAGATACACAAAATCATCCCTACACATGTTTATATAGTATAAATGTACATCCATACATATATATCCATACATATATATCGGTTTACGTTGTAATGCTGTATTCAGCCATTTTCACACAGATTACGCGT
Organism: Aporrectodea caliginosa; assembly: GCA_020284085.1. Classification (NCBI taxonomy): domain Eukaryota; kingdom Metazoa; phylum Annelida; class Clitellata; order Crassiclitellata; family Lumbricidae; genus Aporrectodea; species Aporrectodea caliginosa. The sequence continues at coordinate 361,089 of JACEVL010000166.1, read as the reverse complement.
ATTATTATTTATTTTGATCACTTCCGGTATTCAAAAGACAAAGATGTAGGTATGCAAATGAAGCCCTTCATTCCCTCTAAAGAATGGTATCTTTGTTTCTCTTCCAGGAAGACAAATGAATACGCTACAGACACAAAACTAAGGGGGAGTCCTTCCATTCAGCCATTTTTCACGCATATTACGCGTATTATTATTTATTTTGAGCACTTCCGGTTGCCTCAGGTCAACTCAGTGACCATAGAAATGTAGCCCCACATTCCTCTATAGAATGGTATAATTTGTGTCTCTTAATATTAAATGACGGATAAGATATAGTCGAAAATCTAGGGGGTGGTATCCACCCCCCTGTGACTGCCTCGGGTATATTGGGTATAACTTTTGAACGGTGTGAGATATCATCTCACATTTTACCTCAAAACGTGTGTAAATGAACCCCCTACAGCTACCTAAAAGGTTAAATTTTTATTCCATACGGAAAAAGTTTGAGATGGAAAAAACCTGTCTTCACCAACCCCCACTGTTTTTCTATACTGCCCGAGGGTTAAATGATTATTTGTGACAGAGGAAACTGAGGACCGTATCGATCCTTATTTCCAACCAATGCAGTGCTGTGAGTCTCATTTAATAACTCAGCATGAGCTAAATGACCTATACTTCTATAGTATAGGTGCGCACTGCGCAGAGCTGAAAAGTCCACAAAAAGCGATGTAAGCTGCAAGTCATGTTCATTTTTGGAAACAAATTTCGAACGCCGCGCGTCATTTTTTTTAATCTGAAAGCTTTCCTTTCGGACCAGTATTGATCTCAAACAATTATATTCAAATTGGTACTGAGAAATAGACTTCTGCATCAACTTGAAATGACTGGAGCAAATACACATATTTCGCATAGGCCGCCGGAGGGGGTTTCGAAGATAAAGCTTCATTTTTTAGGTGAATGTTTCCCTCGTACCGAAATTGATCAATAGACCCTTACCTTCAAATTGGTACTGAAAACGAAACTTTTGCATAAATTTGAAATCACTGTGTGTCCTGGCCCCCTACTATTGGGAAGTCTTGCACTTCTTGGGTGCCTGTAAAATGTGGGGTCCCTCAAGAATCTGTGCTTGGCGCACATCTTTGTATTCTGTTCACGGCTGATAACACTCTTCTCTTAACTAAACACACTGCGTCTGGCCACTTATACGCCGACGATGTCCAGGCTTCTATCTATGGCACTTCCGTCCAACAACTCTTGTTAATCTACGGAGTCTCTGCTCCGACCTCCACCGTTAGATGTCTTCTAGTTTTCTGTCTTTAAGCTCTTCTACGACTCAGTTGATCTGGTTTGTCACTCGCCAGCAATTCCTTAAACTTGTAATTGCCTTACTTGCTGAGCGGTTTCCTTTGTTTAACTCCTCGACCAGTGTCGTTCGCTGAGCATATTTCTAATCTTCCTCGATAGAGCTACTATCACCTGTGGCGACTCCGGGCCATTAGACGCTCTGTTTCCACTTCAATCGTCAATCTTCACTTCAATTGTTCATGGTTTTGTTTAAACGCTTTTGTATTGATCAATTGCAACTCGTTACTTGTCGGCCTACTTAAATTTATGTCTTTTGTCTCCTCTTTCAATCGGTGTCGAGAGCAGCTGCCCGCCATCCTCGCTATTCTCATATCTCCACTTTGATGTCTGAGCATCTTCACTGGCTTCATCTTAATGCTTGTATTCACTTTAAAATTCTGCTGATTACCTTGAGGACGTTTTTAGTGTCAAGCCCCAACGTTCCTCTGTGACTTTATTCGGCGACCTGTTTTGATTGTCTCTGGTCGCTGTCTTCGTTCGTTGGACCATCATGACCTTCTTATTCCCCTGTCTCGGACTGCTACTGCCCAACATCGCGCTTATGCTTCTGTTGGTCCTTCGCTCATGATTGACCCCTCCTGCGATTCGCAACACAGTGCTAACTGGATCTTCTGCGTGTGAAACCGAACACCTTATCATCACAAGGGATACCTGTCTTCACTCGTTGTCTTAGGATTTTTCTTTTCACTGGGTTTGAATACTGGAACGCCTCTGATTAAGTTGTACTTTGATAGGCGTTTTGGAAGTTGTTAGATACGATACGAAAACTGGAATCTGTATGGAGATTTGAAAGTTGTAGTACCTCTCGTTGGGATTCAGCCAGGGTATATAGAGTATTGTTCCGTCATTTGTGAGTAGGACAGTCTTGCAAGAGATTCCAACTATATCAAGTAGGACTGGCTTCGTCACAAACGTTTGATACCAGAGCAAGAAAACGTTCATCACGAACCACTTGTTTTCTTGTCACCTCTTCACATCAAGCTCGGACTAGTTAAGAATTTTGTCAGGGCATTGAACAAAGAGGGAAGGTTTGATATACTCAAGAGACAAATTTCCAAAGATAAGTGAGGCCAAGATACGTAATTATTTGTTGGTCCACTGATCAGGGAACAAACGAATGACAATAACTTGAGCGAACTCCTGAATAAATTGAGCTAACTTCATGGCAGTCTTTGAAGGTAGTTGTTAGCAACTTTGCTGAGAAAGATAACACCAGGCATCAGAACTGAAGTTTTGAACTTGGCTGAACAACAACTTCAGGAAACACAGCCATGAGAAAATTACCAGGAACTGCTCATTCTCGTCATTATAGTTCTGAAAGGGATACCTCCGAGTGGAATTGATCTCCGTGTTCCAGCTGGACTTCACCTAGCGAGGTGGATGGCACGCTTGTTATGCGGAGTCAAAATCTTCATGTTTGGTAATATTTAGGTGGATTCTAGGCAGACGGTGGCCAGTTTAAGCTGACAGCCAAAGGAGAACATGGTCTACGTGAGCTTCTCTGCTTTGCCATGGCAGGTGGATACATCCAAGCATGGTTTTCAGCGTCGTTGCCAACTCTGGCTTCGAATAATGGCCTATTGTTCCTGGAAAGGATGCAGGAGCTCTCCGCAATAAATCAAGTCATATCTGATGGCGCATTTCAGAAACTATTGGAGCACCTATGGTATCTGAATGAGGAAATGATATGCCTTGCGCTGTTTGATCCGTCTGTCACTCTTGAAGTGAAACGAGGAATGGTGAATGCAATGAAGAGTGAGCCTTTTGAAAACAGCAGCTCCCCAAAACGAAACACCATGACGTATGGTCTTTCTGCAAAGAGAAATCTAACCTTTTTTGTCACTCAGCAGAGTATTCAATTCTACTCAGCATTGAACTTGTCAGTAGACTTCCCTCAGATCGATCCTGGCTAGTGGTGCGACAATTCTGAATTCAAAACAGAGCTGAAGTATGTCAAGTAGGGTGGTCACATCTCTAATTGACAATTTTCAACTTATTTGTTTTCTTTCTACAACCCGGCATTCCGTGCCAATTGGTCAAAAAGTGACGTAACCAAAAAATTATCAGGATCGAACAATATCAAGGACTTGCACAACGTCTTTGAAGTTTTCAAGTTTACAAATAATTGTCGTCATTTCGAGTAGGCCTATAAGTATTTAATTCGCATTTGTTGACCCTATGCTTAGTTTTCAACAGATAGACCGGATGATATTATTTAGGCACAACTAAAGAGTAATTTGTACAATATTGATGTTGCCATTGATTGTTTATTATTTATTTTTTATTAGCATTTTAGTGACCATTATTTGATCCGTGAGTTCCTGAGACCGATGACCACAAATCTATCCATGAAAGCATACACAATGTTGCCACTCATGCTCAAGTGGTTGGGCATGTTTGACATGAAGGCATTGCTAATGGTAGTTAGGCTATCTGAATTATTTATTTGACAATTAGCAACTGTAACAACAAATGAATTAAAGCTGTCGTTTGTAGTCTTACATAAGAAAAATTGATAGTTAACGACAGTAAATACATTTAAATTGCTTGTCGCCGGGCTCAATTGTAGCGCAGCTTTCATGACACCAGTTGGCCTACTTGCATGTTAAGCGTTGAATCCACGTTTCTTCGTATGGGTCACTGTAACGCTCTAGCAGTAAGAACAATGGAAGCTGGTGTCACTCTCCACTTTATGGCACTTTTCTGTTGCTGATTCTGCTTCTTCTGTTTCTTCTGCTTGCTGATTCTGCTTCTGTTTCTTCTGTTGCTGCTTCTGCTTCTTCCGCTTCTAGTTCTTCCGCTCTTAGTGCCTCTGCATCTGGCTCTTTTGCTTTTTGGCTAGTTTGCTTTTCTGCAACCCAAGCAACTTGTTCTCGGCACCAACAAAGGAGATTGCCGTCAAACGATCAAGGCCTCAATGACATTGACTAGGTGTACCTCAGTAGCAATAATAATTGTAATAGTTTTAATCACTAATCAGTGTAATACCTAGTAATCTGGCATGCAATACTGTCATTGTGCTGTAAGCTGGACCTACTACAAGTATGCATATACTGTATAGTTGAATTGATTCCTGGTTTAAGTATTCATGGTTGATTACAACTATTATGCTTCCTGTTCGAGTTTTCGTATATCGATCTATTATAGTAAAACTTTGATGGTGTTGTGCAAGTTTTAAATTTTAATATTTTCTCATACAACTTTTTTTTTGATGTTTTTGAAGGGAATGGAACCAAATGGAACCTTGTAGAACAGTAGTTTCAAACTTTTATTTTTAATTACCACCCTAATGTCAAGGCACTGAAAATCGTACACGACACAGCGTAAAGAGGTGTAAGCTGATTCAGGAGTTTAATGCTGATCTAAGATGGAAAAAAACAGAAACAGTTACTCCTTCAATTGGTTGCATGCTGAGCATGCTTCCAAGACTCAAGGAAATCTACAGTTGTGGCTAGGGTTGCCACCTTTACAAACTAGGAAGTCGGGACGTAGTTTTGTCGTAAAACCTCTCACGTGTTTCTATCGTATGGGGCTGCTGCACAGGTCGTGCAACCGAGTAATTTTTGTTTCTTTAAATGTCGCTATTACAGATTTTTTGTTAGGTACAAATGTCTATCTATTTCTGAAATTTATATAGCGCCCCTGCAAGATAACCATTCAGAGGTGCTCCTGACCCAAAAAGGAAGAACTCCGCACGTGTCATTCTATAAATTGTTTTCACGAGCAATTCAGGTTCGTCAAATTCAACGCACATTTTGTTACGTTGGTCAGTCGATTGGTTCTTCGTTAAAGAAGAGCCTTTCAACTGGAGCATTGCTCTCTGGCACCGGCAATACAAGCTCAATATGTTTTTGCAAGTCATTGCTTTAAAACATTCAACCCATTTAAGATCTGCATGCGTATAAAACTGCGCGAGGGTAAGTAAACTCGTTGTAAACTAGTCGTGTCCCGACTAGGTCAAGTCGGGACACGGGACATTTGCCTCGATATCGGGACGGTTCCGACAAAATCGGGACGGGTGTAACCATAGGCCTATACTTGTGGCAGGACTGAAATGCTAGACATTAGCATTAAGCAGAAGAAAGTCTTTTGGTATTATTTGTTTTATGTTAAAGGTTATGTCCGACTATTTTCAGACCTTTATTAATCCTTAATTAGCCGTTGACAACAAAGTGTTACTGCTTTGGTTAATAATGTATGCACGGCTATAGACAGTAGATATTGTTAGACAATGAATAAAATGTGTTCACTTTTAGACTTACTGGTAGGCCTAACACTAATTAGCGGCATTTTTACGAATAGGGCATTCCGATGTAGACTATAGCTACAGTACACTTGACATGAGGCACCACTAAACATCATCCTAAAAATCACAAACTTAACATGACATTTTATTTATTTATTTATTTGGAACATTATGATACAGTGAGAGTCACCCTAGTATTTTCCCATGTGTAAATTGGAATTTTAAGGGTTTTCTAGTGGACATACCAAGGATGTAATTGTGAGTTATTGTTTAAGCAACGTAAGTAAGTAAGTAAGTATATTCTTTTTTAACCAATTGCTAATCGCACTTTGGAGCACAGACATCTTATAAACACAGTTAAAAGTATATATAGCATCCTGACAATAAGCGTTTTCGCGTCAAGTAAGTTAGTAAGTAAGTGAGAATATCCCTTAATAAACCAACTGCCAACCGCACCTTGGTGCAAATTATTATGAATATTTCAGGTTCAAAGGGTTTTAGGTTTGGACTTTGATTTTAAGCTTCTGTTACACAGTTATTGTTTTTGTTTATTGTAGTCGTTGGTACCGATGTTGGAGCAATACAGGGTTCAGGTTACTCTAATGGCCAGAGACATATCATTAAAGTACTATCGACTTATTTTTCTTCTGGCTGCAAAGGTTAGTTCCAACTATCAATTTTTAGGTCGAATTTTAGAAAAAGCTTGAAGATCTACAAGTGTGGAACTGAATGACAAATTGTTAATACAATTGCGTGCAATTCTCTCTATGATTCTCACATGTTGTATGAAATTGGTAGTTAGATCTGGGAGATCTTGCTCCCTTGTTGGTTTGCTGTGGTGTATGATTGCGCATTAGGTAAAATAGGCCTAGTCTGCAAACATGGGAACTAATATTAAAGGCATATAATAACCTTACCTTGCCCTATGTGGCACAAACAAAAAATGACCAAAGAAAGAGCAGACTGCCCTGTTTATAACAACGATATATTGTCTTTAAGCTATTCATGGCTAATATGGCATTCGAAAAAATATCTAATAAAGTGATACTCTCAACCCAGATACGACAAACCAGTGAAATTATCTAAACCTTTATTTCATTAATATTTACTTTGTCATCCTGTTCATTTTTACTCTTCTTCACCCAGTCTACTCTGCGGAAGTTGAGTTTGGGTTCTGTTATTTTGTGTTGAAGGTTTTTAATTATTTGTTTTTTTATTACTTTTTAGCTGCCAAAGCCGGTATGTATGCATTTATATATTTATTGAGATATTTGCATGACACATTTCTGAAGCGTATAAAGCAATAAATTGAAATTAGATGCATCTATAAGACATAAGTAACCAGGAGCACATATAAGATATATGAGGCTTTTAATCAGATAAGTATTATGTTATCTATAGATCTAATGACAAAAAGCTAGGGTATACAGCGCTGTTTATAACAAACAAATAATGTTATAAAGTTAGTCATTCCTAATATAGAACTCCATACAATATGAATATAGTCTCTTACTGTCAACGCCCTTCAACTCCATTTAAATCTCTCAACACCTTTACATTCGCCAGCTATTCACCATCCAACCGCCCAGGTTTACTCGCTCATCATCATGTATCTTTATCTAGGCCTCCAGTTTCCTCCTCTGAAATTCTGCAACCCCTCCTTCGTTTGTGCTGCACCAGATCTTTGGAAGAAACTTCCAAAAGATCTGCGCCATTTCCTCATCCTCGTATCCTACCAGTTACTTTCGCCTCTCTCGGCTTGCACTCTGCTGTGCTACTTTTCACTCAGGACTGAAAACCGAATTCTTCAAGCTACCAGATATTGATTCTACTCCTGCGCCACCACACGCAGTGTTACCACTTCTATGTTTTCCCTCCAGGATCTATGTTTTTTGGTCTCATCTATGTTTCTTTTTTTTGGTCCAAAATCTATGTTTTTCTTTCATGAAAGTTTTTACGTTTTTAAAAGGTACGTTTTCAGCAATTCCTAAAGCGTTACTAAAATTTATTTAAGGCATTTTCATAAAATAGGGACTCAACACTCGGCACTTCACTAAAACCAGACAAAATACGGTCTTCTGTCCAACTTCATGTGTCAGATTCTGGCATTGCTCCACTCTTCAGCTAGTGTGGAGTTTTCTCTCATATGAATCTTGTGAAAACAAAGCAGACAGACTACAGTGCGACACAAGCAAAGGAAGCAATCAAATATTAAGGTGCTTGCTGTTACATGTGGAAACCTCCAAAATCTGTCGTTGAAAATGTGAAAGAAGGGCGGTGTCACAAAGTAGCGCTACTGCGAAAAACTGGTAAAAGACCGTGCAGAAAAATAGAGCTGAACTAGTAAACTTCAATGAAGATGCATCTTTTTAACAACTGTTGCATTGATCCAATGATCCTACTATCATCCTACGCTTAATTGCAGCAATAATATTTGTGACAGGTATGTGTTTTTGATTTCTGGTGATTAATTTATGTAGCAAATGTGTTACCTATAGTAGTACTGCTGTGTTTCATTACTAATTTTAACTAATTCCACACGTATTCTTGTAAAAAACGTGTTTAGGTTTTTCTATGTTTTTGGAGCTATCTCATATGTTTTTTCGAAAATTTAGAGTGTAACACTGACCACACGACTATCATCATCACCGATTACCACCGTAGCACCATGGTCCATGGTGTGTTCCATAGTTGTTAACAACGGAAAAAACACAGAAAATGGTTAAAACGTCGTTTAAAAAATATCAAAAACGAGAAAACCGAGAAAAAAACGTTAAAGCAAATATAGCAATAGAGCAACTGAGTAGGCTACATCTAAAATTTCGAGTAAATATCGGCCGTGGAATCGTCAAACAGTATATACGTTTATTGAGCTCTGGCTGGCATACCGAAGCCAGTTACAAAGAAAGAAAAAATGTGTAAGAAAATAATTCAAAGAAGATTCTAAGAAAAATATAATTCAATCGGTCGTAGTCAGGTAGCGGGAGCCGCGGTCGAGTGTATGTCTAGTACTCGGAAAATGTAGTTTCTATCGTCCTTTCGGGAGTTCGAAGCTGTGAGGGCGAGGGCGCAGACTATGCTGCCTATGGACCCTAGGTGGAACATGCAAAGTAGGTCGCTCGAGTCAAGTCGCGTCACAGCTTGCAGAATAGAATAGAATAGAATCTTCGTTTATTCATAACACATTGTCAGAACGCAATGCGATTACAGGAAAAACAAAAAAAATAAATAAAAATGTGTAGGCGTTGGCTATTCCGTTTAAAGTTTGGTCCAGGATATTATTGGCTGTTATTTTATGTCAAAGGGTCTTAGGATTAATAGATGTCCTTGTAGAGCAGCCTAGGGATAAAGTTTTTGGTGCCGACCTTCAATGTCGCAATTGTCGCATACGAGCGCCTCAACACTCATGATGTCGCGCGGTAGAAACCCAAAACGTTGCGTCTTAATATGAAAGCGCTCAAGTTTTGACTGGTCCTCTGCTGTTGCTGGGTTCCACCAGAGCGGGGCGGCGTAGAGCGGGCACGCTGTAGTTGTAGCTCTAGCGACGGTGTGGTTGGCGGCTGGTAGCAGCCCATGAATTATTATCAGGACGCTCGAGGCGTAGATGGAGGAAGAGCAAGAACCCAGAACACTACTGACATGCGATGAAGTTCGTAAGTCACTGCTGATGGCAACTCCGAGCACCACCATGGAGTCTACCCACTCCAGACCTGGGCGTGGAAGAGGAAGTATAGTCCCCCTTGACCGCCGGGTGAACACCATCTCCCGCGACTTAGGTGCATTGAGCTTTAGGTGGTTCTGAGTGGCCCAGGTCTCAATTGCGGCGAGTTGTTCGCATCGAAGCAGGGTCGATTAAGTAGGTGTCATCCGCATACTTAACGATTTTATTCAGCTGATGTACTTGGTGCAGACCTGAGGCGTTGACAGCATACTTGGATAGACCGGCGCCGGATCCCTGGACCACGCTGGAATTGACACGATATAATTCATCTAGATTTTGAAATTTTAAACTTCGAATATCAGTTGATTGCACTTATAGTTCAGGCTATAATATTACATTACAAATACTTTAGCAATCAAGTGTAGTGAACAAGAACAAGTTGAGTGAGCAATAGAGTTTTGTATTTCGGGCTTGCAACATTATCTGACAGACAGATAGAATATTAAATTATTAATATATTCTGGAACAGTGTTATAGAAATGCTATGCTAGTGCTACAAGTAACTTTCATATAGTTTAGAGTATAATTTGTGTACCAGTTTAATTCTTGGAAGAATCGTAGAGTCAGATACAGTCACACAACCGAAATAATTCGTCCTCAGCAGACCAGAGTTGTTCTCCCTTTTTGTTTTTATGGTCATTATTGCAGAATATCCAAGCTCGAATAGGTAACTAGTCATTCGGTCGTGTATATATAGTGTAACGAAATATAAAATGCAACAATACATTCACGTAGAAAATTTAATGATTATTCTTTTAACATAGGATCGTGTCAAGCAAGAATGACTGAAAGCTGCAAAGAATTCTGCTCATTGATAAGCGTTTTGTGAATTCAGTCAGTGTTTTTTAAATTCATATCGAACTGCGGCGGAACCTCTGGCCGACGCCCGCGGAAACCTTGGATTCCGCGGAGCCCCCGTTGAAAAGCACTGGCGTACAGTGACTCCGACCTTGCATTAAATCGAGCAGCCAATTGTTAGAGGCTTCCTCTGCCATAGACACTTGGCTCTCCTCTAACCGCCTGCGGCTGAATCCTGACAAGACACAATTCATATGGCTTGGTGGCCGTCTTCAGCTCAATTGAAGATTGATAATAATAATAATAATCTTTTCTTTATTGAAGCGCCTGACAAACGCACTGCGCTGTACATTTACATGTTATGCAATTGAAATCTTAACTACTAACAGAACAGACAGCTTGCAATTAATAGCCCTACAAAGCATATCCGCCCAACGGGGGCATCTCAGTACCTCTCGGTCTCTGTGCCAGATGTTTTCCAATGCGCTTCCCCTCTGTTTCTTCATCTCAGTTTCCCCACCTGGGACTTTTCCTCTTCTGTTCTGACCTGGGAATCCTTCCCTTTCTTTTACTGACCAGGTCAACTCGGTTTCCAGATCTTGCTTCTACCATCTGCGTCAACTACGTTCCATTCGCAGCTCTCTTTCACTGCATGCCATTACTACTCTGATCCACGCCTTGATCTGCACTGCACTCGGGTTGACTTTGGGAACGCTGCATACATTGGACTCTCCGCCTCTAATACTCACAAACTCCAGTCTATTCTTAATGCAGCTGCTCGGCTTATAGGCGCCATTCCAAAGTTTGCCCATATCTCAGGCTATATTTGGGATACCCTTCACTGGCTCCCTATCCAACAGCGGGTAAACTTCAAAATCCTTTCCCTCATGCGTAACTGCCTTGTTGGGGTGGCCCCATCCTACCTGAGGTCTTTTTGCACCTTTGTCTCCTCCTTACCTGCGAGGGCCTCTTTGCGATCTTCGACCCGTGGCCTTATGGTTGTCCCTCGCATGCGCTCTGCTACGGCCCACTCTAGGTGCTTTGCCCGTGTTGGTCCATCAGCTTGGAACTCTCCTCCCCAGTCTCTTCGCCTTGAGTTACTAGCCCTCTCTCCTTCCCAGTTCCATAGACGTCTTAGGACTTTCTTGTTCCCTGGTGCAGGTAGGCCCTACTGACGCAGATCGAGAGCGCTGCTGATTTTTGAGCGGCGCTATATAAATATTCGATTACAATTACAATTACAATTGTTGATGTTATCAGGCATGTCGAGTTGGCATAACTTCTGGGCACGGACGGAGTGGCGGACGGTGTCATGTTTGAATTGATCAGTTTTGTGATCGACTGCACAAACATTGATAGATTTAATACCATTTGTTGTAATGAGTATCCAAAAAGCTATTGTTGAAACATTTTCTGTCAAACTGTTAGGCTACATTAGAAAACTTATAGCAAGTACACTCGGACAACATATTCGCAGCCCTAAGCATCTTTTGTTACCAGAAGACACATCTTCAACATTTAGGAAAGATTCTTCTAGATTCAAAGCAAGATTCCAATAAAATGTTCAGGTGATTTAAAACAATCTCTAGCTACTAAGAACTCTGGTTCAATTGTATGAATCTGGATCTGATGTTGGTAAGTAAGCTGCGTAGAGCAAAACAATTGCTGATTATATTTATATTGTTGCATTATTTTATCGTTATTGTTCGCTGCTGGCTGCAGATGTTGCTGCTGGTGATATTCTCAAATTTTCCTACAGGAATTGATTATTCATAATGCCTGTATGCATGCATATCACGTTTTTTTCTGTATGCCCCGAGTATGCGCATTTTAAGTTTTTACAGTGGACTTACAAAGGATGTAATTGTGGCTTATTGTTTAGCATAGTATCGATATTTCATGTTTCTTTTGGTGCAGCTGATGCTACGGATGTTGAATCCACACAGGATCCAAGTTACTCTGTTGGCGAGAGATATATCAGTAAACTGATATCATCTAATGTGCAGTTTTCTAACTGCAAAGGTCAGTTCAACAATCATCTTTGAATTTGACTTTTAAAAACAGCTGTAAGGTTCAAAAGTATGGAACTGAGTGACAAATTGTTAATACAGTTGCCTTGCCACGATTCTCATAATGTTGTGTAAAATTGGTAGTTGGATGTACCCACTGGGAGATCTTGTTCACTTGTTGATCGACGTGCTATGATTGCACATCGAATAAAGTAGTAGGTATAGCCTTCAAACAGTCATAACCTTACCTAACATTACAGTGCACATTGAAACAAAATGACTGCAGACACAGTAGGCTGCACTGTTTAGAACAAACAAATAATGTCATAACGTTATTAATAGCTTATATATATATGACATTCCATAAAATATCAATCAGTTTTCGTTAATTCCGAACACCGTGCTGACTGAGCGCAGCTTGTTACATTAGTTAGTCGCATATTTATATATGTGTTCATTTGTATGTCACCTTGTCTGGATCGTTAATTTAATTTTGAGTGATTTATTTCAGAATATGCTTTATATAGTGCTAATATAGCTACCCAGCCATGAAAATCTCGTGAAATACCTTAATTTTATTTGAATTTACTCTTTTTATTCTTTATTACTCAGCCTGTCTGTGCTGAAATTGAGTTTCACTTCTGTTCTGTGTGTCGAAAATGAAGTTGTTAATTTATTTGAATGTTTTTATTTGCAGAACCTGCTAAATCAGGTAAGTCTGCATTTCTTTATTTAATGACATATTTTTATGACAATTTTTCAAACCTCTAAAGCAATAAATGAAAACCAGATGCATCTATAATAAGACATATGATACCAGATGCATATACAAAAAATATGAAGCCTTTAATTAGATATGAATTATGTAGTAATCCTTTCATTCTATCTGTACTATTATCATTATTATTTTTATTATTATAACAAAATGAGCAATTTAGCATGGTAAGGTCGAGGAAAAACAGATGGCGTTCCCGCGTTGGACAGCTACCGAGAGTCTTAAAATAAGTAGCTTGTTTCGAGGGTGTCATGGGTTGCATCCGTCAACCTTCGTCCGAGCTCCAGCACAAAATTCAAGTCTTCTGAGCTCCAAGCACCGCTGGACTCCAGTGTTACCGCCACAACAGCATGCGTTCGGGTGATTGTAGAGTATTTAGATCTTTTGGCGGCTGCCCGGTTTGCGACCTCCCCTGCCCCGGTTGATGTTGCTGCCAGATTCGACGTTGCAAATGTGTCCGAAACGGTCACATCCCAAGTGAGGCATCTATAATTAGCTCGTTTATAATAACAATAAGTTACGCACTTTTGTCGTTGGCTGCGTTATGACAGCCAGTTTTGAATAAATGAAAATACAATACAATCCGCATGACCACGGGATAAGTGTCACGCCGACCGGTCGTTTACCATCTTCTCTGGTGAGGCCCAACGGTTCTTTCTGAGAAGGGATGTTTGCACTTCCGAACGATCGCCATATTATATTGTTCAGCATGTTGTGCCGTTGATGACTGCCAGCGTTTTTTCTGCAGGCCAGACCGTGGAGTCATCTGGCGTCGACTCTCACCACAGTGACACACATGAGGTTCGCACAGTCACATTCCAACCGCGATCCGTATTACTTCGTCAGATAAGCGGAGTCCCAATGCAGTAACCGGAGGCGCTAGCAACCAATCTCCCGCGTGTGGTGCCTGAGAGGCTTAGAGACGAGCCCGATCTAGTGCATTGTTCACCGACTAGTGCAGAGTTGTCCATGCTTTACTTGTCCTGCGGCTATCCCAGTCTCTTTGACGATGAGCTGCTGATCCTGTTGGTGGTTCGGAACCCGTGAGTATTGTCCATGCTTTCAGAGCTGTATTTACGAGATCGTCTGAGGTATCAGGTGATTCATGTGGCAGCATGTTAGCCTGGAGTTCGCTTGTGCTCGCAGCTGATGCCGAGAAGGCAGAAAGAGCCAGCGTAGCGGCACAGTGTATCCCAAGGCCACCATCCTTCACCGGAAGGGATGCTTGGAGCCACTTCTCATCCGATAGTTCCACATTAAAAAAACTGAACAATCCATTTCTTAACAGAGCGTCAAATCTTGTAAAACTAGGACAGTCGACGCATAAGGCTGTGCGCATTGTGTAGATGAGCTTTGGCAAGCCTAATCCATTTCGCAACAGGATTAGAGCATCGTACGAGTGAAGCATGGAGAGCCTCCCTACCGCTCGTTCCAGGTCATCAGCCTTCTTACACACCACCTTATCGACGGCTGGCCCAGGCATCAGAGGTGAACCCGACAGCGTCGTCTCTTCTAATGGCGTGTGTTTGAAGCCAGAGAATGAGGGGTCGTCGATTTTATTGTCGTTATTCTGGAAGACTATTTCGCATTTCGCGCGGTTGAGTTGAAGCCCAAGTTTAGCTGACTCTTGACCTATTAGCTGAACATCGTGGGCACCCATTTCCACCTTGCCTCCCAGTGTCAGATCGTCTAAGAATGCCACTCTTAACTCAGATTAAAGGTTTAACAGAATCGGCTGTACTGTGATGCAGAATTCCAATGGACCCATCGGATCGCCCTGCTGGGTTCCCTCTTCTGATCGGAGAATATTCGATCCATGTCTTAACATCGGTCTGCAAGAAAACGAAGCGTGTGCGAAACGGTAAAGTTCCGGCATATTTCTTGCAACTGCTTCCAGGAGTGAATCCCTGCGAAGAGTGTTGAAGGCATTTGCAAAATCTAGTTTGACCAGGACATCATCCATCGGCATCGAGGTGGACCAGCGGCGGGTTGCATGTACTGCTGCTTCGGCTCCTCCTGGTACACCAGCCCCCAGTTGGATAGGGGCGAGCAGAGTAGACAATCTGGCAACAGCGTGTGCGTTCGCGCATTTAGCTACCAGGCGTCGCAATGTGTATCCAACAGCCATTGGCCTGATGCCTCCGCCTTTCTTTTTCAGAGCTATCAGATTAGCTCCGTATAGGATTTCGTTTACCTCGACCGGCAGGGTCCCTTTCAACATTAGATTAACCAGTTCGCTCAGGTGGTGGATAAGGTTGCAATCAACTCCAAAAGAAATTAAGTCTTTGAGGTCTTGTGGAGTGATGCCATCTGGACCAGCTGCCGAACCTGCTGGAAACGAAGAAATGGCCTCGACGATCTGTAGCGGAGCAAACCGATCTGAAGACTACGGGTCACAGATTGGTTTCCTGTCCGACTGAGCTGGCGGGTGCTTCGCCTTTAGTCCGACCAACGTCTCAGGAGTGTCGGACTGTCGGGGGCTGGTTCATCATCGCTGATGCAGATAAGGTGGACGGCAGCCTTGTAGTTACCATCTTCCGGTTAGCTGGCAACTGCCGATGCTAAGTACTAAGCTGAGTCACGTTTCATCGGACCTGTACGAAGGACTGCCATTGGGCTAGTTTCATCTTCGTCTGTATCGTAAGCCGGTACTTTCAAACGCCAGTTCGTTATTCTAGAGATAAATATCCGGGTTAGCTTGCGTTTGACTCCCCCTCCTTTTGGCTTGACCAGATGCACCCTCCAAAGGCTAAAAGGTGTTACCATTACCCAGTGTCTTCTGGTTCCCTCACCCAAAAGGGCGGCGCATGATGCTCTTGCCAGTCTACGAATTCTTTTGACAAGCGAGCCTCTTACGACCGGGTGCAAGAGTGTCGATACTGGCGGTTCAAGACCGCGTTGTCCTTCAGAATCTGGCTGTGTTATGATGGATATGTGATGTTGAGGGTCGGTTATAGAGGAAGGCGACAAAATCGCGCTGGGGTTTAGTGTCTCTGCCGGTGGCTGACTCGATCCGGGGCAGGTAGAAGGCCTAGGCCCATGACGATGAATGGTGCCATCCGATGAGTGCGTCTTAAATTTTGCCAAACATACACGGCAAGTTCCCTTTCCCTGAGTATATTTCCCATTCATGTTGTGTTTCAAGCGATAAGAGCTTTATTCAAATAAATTCCGCCTCTAAGAAACAGGTTGTCATACATGTAGCAATGTTGACGTCATGGGTCGTTTAAACATGATGGCGATATTTTAAATGGCGCGATGATCGCTGATGATGATAACAATTTTTTTCCAAACCACATTGTCCAGAATCCTGGGCGAGTCGGCTTCGACAGATGAAGTTTCGAGATCATAACTTGGTGTATATTTATCGGGTAAAAACTGCTAGTATATCTATAACGTAGTGGATCCATTCACGCCCCGGGCGTTAGCGGAACCCCAGTACTACATTCACGCCCGTCGCGTTATTGGCTAAAGCCTGTCACGTGAACTTGTTGTCTTCCCTTGGAATTTCGAAATGGCGGACACCTTGAGGGTCGGTTAGGATCAGGTTAGGATTCGTGGGGTCGTTTAGGGTCAGATTAGGCGTCGTAAGGGTCGGTTAGGGTTAGGTTAGGCGTCGTGAGGGTCGGTTAGGGTCAGGGTTAGGGCTAGTGTCGTCATTAGAAAACACGGCGAACAACCTTCCACTGCAATCGGGAATGTTTGTCGGTCGGTTCGTTTCAGGTACTCAAAATCATGTGATATGAATTGACCAATTGCGAGGCGGGCGTGATTCTAGTCCCAGGTATAGGCTCACGTCGGGCGTGACTGTATCCACGACCTATCTATAAATCCAACGCTGACGATGATTTAAGCAGCAGAATTTATATAATTTAAACCAAGTGTGAAAAGTTCGACTTACACCGTCAACTGATGACGTCATTATTATTATTATTATTATTATTATTATTAGTATTATTATTATTATTTTTATTATTATTATTATCAGTTATTATAGCAGCCTATTATTATTATTATTATTATTATTATTATTATTATTATTATTATTATTATTATTATTATTATTATTATTATTATTATTATTATTATTATTATTATTATTATTATTATTATTATTATTATTATTATTATTATTATTGCTGCTGTTGTTGTTGTTGTTTGTCCCTCAGGAATTAAAAACAATTATTCGGAGAATGCAAATTATTACGCATTTATTAAGCTCCACTATATAGTAACCGAGGATCAATTGATGGCTATGAGTTATGAGATTGTTAGTGAAGGACTTGATCAAGGTCTTTACACATATGAGGGTGGGTTCGAACATTACGAGGTACGTGCTCTAACCGATCGGCTATCCCGTATTCCACAAAATATATTACATATAATTCTGCATATATATAATATATATTATATATATATATATGTATTATGTAATGAAGGCACTACTTCTCTACATTTATAATACTCCCTATGTTTTGTTCCTAAATTAGGATAAAATGTTTATAATTACTACATGCTATTGTAATTTCAGCTTGTTCTCTCCTCTGCAACGCTAACATCGTCCACCACAGCCATCTACCTGTTTTGCCACCTGCCCTTCGCATCTGGTCTTGGAACCAATACTTTCTATGCTTGCCTCATTGAATCTGGTTTTTACTGTGCACCCATGAATAATCTGGTTCGAATGACTTGGTGTTTTGGGATGCTAAGGAATTGCAGACATGGCGTCATTTTAGTATATCTGAAGATAATCTCATACAGAACTTTTACTTATCTGATATTAAAACTCTTGTGCTTGCATTACGATAAGACATTTACAATAGGGTTTAAAGATTATTGTCATAGAAAAATGAAAACCTGTGAATTTTATCAAGACTGAATGACGATAACCATTATGAAGCGTGGCAGACGTAGATGATATATTTTGGTTCAGATGGCTTGACTACTGAAAAAGCTGATCACTGTGTGCATAAATTATTATCCCAGATCGTGATTCTTCTTTTAAAGTGACTTTATGTTCCTATGCACAGGTGAAGGTGATAAAACAGACACAGCTGTCCGCCCCGTACAATCCGTTGTTCTTGAGTTGTTCCTGCTCATCTTTGGAGTGTGTTTGACATGGATCGAACTTTGAGTCCAGTGCTTTAAGCAGTGAGGTGAAGTGTATGATATAAGATATCTACAACTATCACAAATTCTTGGTTACTTATGTTGCGATGTTTATGACTCATTTGTTATATTTCACTAGCTGTTCATTGATGAAATATTTTATTTTGTATACTGAATCGATTTAACGTGTCTTTCATATTATAAAATAGTAAACATTACATCTTGATTGCATACAGATGTTCAATTTTAAAGCAATGCATTCGCTCGAAACTTGTTTTACAATCTTGAGAATGAATATTTTGTATGCATGTGTGACATGGACTGTGTATAGTAGCCTATGTCTTTTTGAGACGTATAATATATAATATATTATATATATATATATATTATATATAATTAAATACTGGACAGCATGTATACTTTGAAGTATATTTGATCAAATGTCGATGTTCAGAGTAAAAGTGCTCTAATTGGTAATAACTTGAACTACATGCATATCTTGTGAAAGAATGTTGCAATGAAACTATAGCACGGTCCTTTGCAGTATATATTAAAGCATTCAAAAGTTTGTTTAATTTTATGGAATGCCGAGATTTAACTACTGATCTTGTAGAAATACTGAATAACTTATTCATGTATATTATTACTGGATAGGCCTCCATTTTAGCGTATTTTATTCTTGTTTTTCAGTAAAACGTAGGCTACTAACGTATTTTATTATTACGCATGGTTAGGGTTGCCAGACGTCCGGCAAAAGGAGGACATGTCCTCCTTTTTGGCCTCATGTCCTCCGTCCGGCAGGCAAAGCTAAAAACCCGGAAAATGTCCGGCTTTTTGTATATTTCCTGTATTGGGCTATTTGCTCTAATTTTATGGCAGTTTTTAACGACTTTAGACGCTCATGGCGCCACAAGTCCCCTTCCCGTACTTAGGTAAAACATGCTGACTCTGTGAATGGAATCATTCTTACAAAGTACAATATGAAGAATGTTTCTTGTGAGAAGTTCTATGCTTATGTTATTGGTAACAAGGAATTGTTGCGAAGAGTTGGCTCCTCAGAGAAATAAATAATAATAAATAGCCTTCGTTCATTATTTCAAACGGACACACCGCAGTATGATTACAATTTATAGTGTGAATGGATGATCACAAGTTATTACTGGAGTCGAACTTAACTGTTTGGCAACCATGAAAGGTGCCCATCACGTCCTACTGCTCATTTTACCAACGCCATCTGGCGAATGAAAGGCTGAGTCGACCTTTGAGAGGGTAGCGGGAAGCGATCCTGGGTCTGTGCTGATCTTCTGCTCTTTGCACCAGTGTAACCATTATCCTAACCCCCTCCCGATACAAAATACTGTGCGTAATCAAGTATTGCTTATATATTGGTACTTTGCAACATTATGATAAAAAACCTCAATTGATTTCCTATGCAGCTCTCAATTTGACTTCGTTAGCCTACTTGGTTACTTGGGAGACCATCTGACTCCGAAGCCCGGAGTCAAACATTCAATGCGTCCTCCTGTGTCCTCCTTTCCTCCTTGCTGTGTCCTACTTTGGCTACCCATGTATCTGGCAACCCTACATCATGCCGCATGGTCAAATCTATTTTAGCGCATTTTATTATAAACATGGCTATGGAAGTCGGATTGATGAAAATAACTCTTGCTTAAATGGAACTTCGATTAATGAAAATATTTCTTGCTTAAATAGAAGTTTAAATGATGAAAACATTTTATAGTGTAAGTGGAAGTTGGATTGATGAAACTATTAATACTGACTGACAAACTGTTATTTCCTAGAGGCACAATGCAAATAACAATTATCACTTGACTGTTACATATCGGAAACATTGGCTTGGGAACGGGATACCCAAAAGAGGCACAAGACCGCTTAATTAGGGTCACCCTTTTCAACTATATTCAATTATGGCTGGATAGTCAGCTGAAAAGAAAGAAAGGTTCATCAACTCAATAATGTTCTTAACTACCTAATAACATTTTAATTTTTTAAGAGATAAATATGTAAACGACTCAATGAAACAGTGTTAATGAAGTATGGTTAATCTTTCAATTGTCTTTCAAGTAACTACTCGACAGCTTCTTAAATCGGGTGTATGTGGGTGCATTTCGAATACTCATCGGTACTGCATTCCAAATTTTTGAACCATTAAATTTTTTAAATTAACAGATAATTAGTACGTGCATATATGACACATAAATTTGGCCACATCTCAGAGTATATGCGGAATGTACTACACTGGCTTCCATTTCCGCAGCGGATCGCCTATAGGGTTTCTGCGCTGGTCTGGCGCTGTATAGAGGGTATCGCTCCCCTATACCTGCGGGAACTCTGCTGTTCCACCTCTGGTGTCCAGCGGCGATCTGCTCTCCGATCAGCTAATCAAGCCGAACTCTTAGTCCCTCGCTCGCGGACTACCATAAGGCAGCGGCGCTCTTTTTCGGTCGCTGGCCCTAGGACCTGGAATGGGCTCCCTGTTGCACTCCGCCTAGTGCCTAGGGGTCACACCAATATGTTCTTTGTAAACCTCAAGACTGTCTTCTTTAGCCGTGGTTGGACTAGGAGCTCTTCTGAGTAGATTACCTTGAAGGGGCGCTATATAAAAACTCCTTAATAATAATAATAATAATAATAATAATAATAATAATAATAATAATAATAATAATAATAATAATAATAATAATAATAATAACATAAACAACCAGAAGACCTTGTATAATGGCCATGCATCTCTACTACCTTATTAAATAGTTTGAAAATGATTCAGGCAACAAGTTTTTGGCAAATTTATACATAAAATTACCTACTTACATAGGCGTAGGAGGCGGGGGGTCAGGGGCAAATGCCCCCAAATTTCGGGAATTCCTGTTTTTCGGGCAAGAAGTGCCAGGGTTAATGCTGAACAAACAATTAGAAGTTCGGCAATCGGTAGCACACAGCGCGATCTGCCATAGCTCGCAAACCACCATAATATTTACAGCTTTATTCATTGGTGTAGGCTACTGAATAATAAGCCAGTCACTTATAGCATCCAACATGTTGGCTCGGGTGCTGCCCGAATCCCCAAAACCCGAATTCCCCAAACGAATTTCAACCGGATCCCCAAATGGATTTTCTAAGTCCGACCCGAATATACTATTAACAAACAAACATGTGAATATCGATGTACATCAAGGTCATGCTAGGTGTATGTCATGTTTACAATTGAAACTGTGAATAGCTTTCGGGAGTTCGGCCGCTTTCTAGAAAACTGTTTTTGGGGAAATCGGACTTTTGTGTAGCCTATATTTTCAGCGTTTTCACGGATTCGGGTTTCGGGGATTCGGGTTGATCTCTGTTGGCTCGGTAGGCTACCGACTTAAGAAAGAAATTAAATTCACGTTGCTACACTCCACTTTTCAGCGTGCAATTCCGAAAGTAAGTTAATTTTGAGTGCAGAAATTTCAGATCGTTCCAAAGATGGTTCAGATAGTTTCAGAACGATCGTTCAGATCGTTTTAGAACGATCGTTCAGTGGACTTCGGAGGAGGAAAACATTATCTGCAAAGCACCATAGGTAGGGATAGTAGAAATTCACGGCAAAAAAGTTCAAAATTCACGGTAGCATTTAGTAAAAACGGGCGAAAATCACGGCAAATTCAGGGTATGAAAAAGGCTTAACGCATTTTTTGCTATGATCCGACCAAGCAATCACGTAAATAAGAAAGAAACGAACGCTTCGCTATGTATTAATGTCAGTATAAACGTCCTGCTTCAATTCCTTCAAATCATGCTTATATTTACCAAGATCTCAAGCAGCAACGCGCTGTTGCCGTGTATTGTCACGCTATAGGCCTACGCCTAAGTGTCAGTCAACGTTTGGCACATAGTTTCTGCAATTGTAGACACACGTAGCGCCAAGTTATCGTATGTAAAACTGCGACAAATTATGTCAAAAATTTTCAGAAAATCAAGGCAATTCACGGCATTTGGGGAAAATCACGGCAAGTGCCGAAAATCCATGACTTCGTGAATTTCTACTATAGGCCTCTCCCTAACCATGGGTCAAGATAGACTCAATGATCGTTTGATTATCAACATTGAACGTGCAACTAGGCTACAACAACTGGGGTCAACTGCAGATGAAAGACATTATTGAGACTTGTTAGACGCGAGAACAGAAACTCTATCGTGTTCAAGAGAGACGTGAGCGACTATAAATGCAAGACACCAGTTATTCGTTATTTATATTTTTCGGGCAAAAATAAAATCTTGCCCCCCTACCACTGAAATTCCCCCTACGCCTATGCCTACTTAATAGCGATTTATGTTTTCAAAGTTCATAATGTTATATTCTCTGTATCTGCTTGCCGTGTGAAAATTAAATGGATCTCTTCCAATAATTCTAATAGCTCTTTTCTGCAGAGTCACAATACATTTTAACCTCGTAGAATAGTTCGAGCAATATTCAAAATATGAGATTGATTAGTGTAAAATATAAATTCCTGCGAATATGAACCGGGAAAAGGTATTAGGGATTATTGCATATTTACGTAGCGCTCTAGGGTGGGTGTGTAGTGTCCTTGAAAACGTTACGAAGCGTTAGGTGGGTGTGGAGCTGAACGTTGCGTAAAAGCTTTTACCGACACTAGACATGATGCGATCGAAGTCCAAACTTCGTGCCATTGATTTAGAACTTAACTAAGACACGCAATAGTATAGGCCCGAAATCAACACTAAATTAGTGTTTAATTGTTTAGGCCTACACTGCCGCCGAAGGATCCAATACCAGCAGATCATCACTTTTGCAAACTGTCTGCGCTTCTTCAAGATACTAACCCGGATAATATGCTTTCACATAGTATAATCTAAAATGATTTTTCGTAACAATAATTACGTAACAATGGGGGGTGTGGGTCTAAAGAAACGTTACGAAGCGTTATAGGGTTGGTGGGTGGGTCAAAAACGGTAATTTTCGGCGTTACGTGCAATGACCCTAAGATACTCTGGATAGTAGGCCCCTATACCAAGGTTTCTGGTAATTTAGCCAGCAATAATATTAATAGGCCTATGTTCAATGTTCAGTCCAAGTCAGACATTCGTCAATACATATTCCAAGAAATTTAGTAGCATGGGTTTGGGATAGAGCAATTCCATCAATTGACAACTTTGTCTGGAGATCCGGGATTCTTATCTGCTTAGAATGGAATATTATAAAGCATGATTCTTTCTATTGAGCCACAGGCGATTGGTCCTAAACCAGTCAGCTAGAATATTTAATTCAGTAGGCCTATTAAATCTTTAAATGAGTTTGGGTAAAGAATCATGAGAAGAGAAAGCATTCGTATCATCAGCGAACAAGGTAAGTTTTATAGTGTAAGTAGACGCTGGATTGATGGAAAATCATAGTGTTAGTAGAAGCGGAATTGGTGCTGAAACTTAATGTTACAATGTGCGAATACTAATTTACAGAACGCCAAAACGATCAATTATCTTATATAGTTTGAATATAATACGTTAAAATGGAGTTGACCATGGGCCTACAGGGGTAATCAAATATGCTAAAATGGAGTTTTACCGATTAAGCTTAGGCCTATTGTTAAAAACTTAGAAAGCTAATAATTTGAGAGAGAGAGAGAGAGAGAGAGAGAGAGAGAGACAGAGACAGAGACAGAGACAGAGACAGAGACAGAGACAGAGACAGAGACGTACAATAAAATACACATTTTTAACAGAGGAAACTGAATATTTTTCATATCAAAATGGAAAGTGAGGAGAGCTTACTTAACATTACAGAGGCATAGGCTATGGTGCAGAGCTGCGGGAGTGACCACCATACACTGTGAAATTGTAGCCTTTAGGGTTCATTTAAGATGCTGCAGTTTAAAACTTTATTGTATTTTCTGGAACGCTACCAGAGTCATTAGGCCTATAATGAGTATACAGCCGAAGGATGTGCCAGCAGTCAGCTGCCTATACGCCGAGGCTAAGAAAACGCAAAGTCGCCGCGCACGTCTCGAGAGAAAGAAACTTGAAACCATTGTAGACTGAAAAGATTAATAACGACACATTTTGCAAATATGGGTTTCTTACTAACATTGTTAACGGTGCAAAGGAAGATAGGGAGATAACGGTTGATAGGAAGGTTTCTAGCTTGAAAAGATAGTGAGCGACATAGGAAACTGACGGTTTTCTAAGTTGCAAAGACACACACTTGCAAGAAACTTACGACTTTTAGGCAGTGAAGGCGTGTGAAACGAAGGCTAGCATGATTGGTAAACATAGGACTGTAGCTTGTATGCGTCCATTTCTGAAGGATTGCACAGCGAATTTGTAAGTTTTTAGGCTGCAATAACAAATTGAATGAAAGCTTATATAGTACACCTGTTACTTTACAGGTTGAAAAGCTAGATTCTGTGTAGCCTATATTCTTAAGATAAAATAATAACTTTCAGGTTACTAAGACACGAGGAAAAGTGTTATGTATGGTAAAATGTGCAAATATTATGTTGCTCCATTAGACCTTTGCTATTCTGCTTGCCATTGCAACCGACACTCCTCAAACTATCTTCACCCTTGACCTTCGGCTACCTCGATGACATCTGTCTGGGTGGACCGACGGCCTGAGTAGCGGAAGACATTGAGACCCAAGAAGAGGAGTGCGCAGGTATGAGCCTGACTTTCAACAGAGATAAATGCGAACTAAAAGCTAAAGACTCTCAACTGACCAACCACCGATCTTTCATACATTTTGGAGACACCTATCCAACACTGCAACCTGCAATTCAACGCACGTACAGGGTGGGCCAAAAAAAGTAACCCCTTAGGTATTTTTGCTTATATTTCGGCCAAAAGCAAGAATTTTTAAATCACGTTTTACAGGATTAAAGGTAATTCATATCTACGTATAACCGCCAAATTTCACCAAATATTTTCAAACAGAACCAAAGTTATATCACTTTTAGTGAGTCCACCCACTGTTTTTTGATAGTTCAAAAACACGACGTAACAAAAAGCAAAAAAAACGATATTACTAAGTCACTTCTCAAATAATTGTTATCAAACAAACTTGATATTGCCAGATACATATTACTATTATTTAGAAAGGAAACGGGGTACCAGCGTAGCTGCACGTCACTTTGACGTCACTTAGCAAGAAGACGTTCAAGTTACTAAATAAAGAATTTTTCAGCTTAATAATGTTTTTATTGAAACAATGAAATTGACATTTCTAAGATATCAAGATGGGCAAGGTGTCAATGACAGACAAAATGCGTATGCAGATACTTCATGAGCAGGGTCTTTGAGCTAAAGCTCTAATCGCCGCTTGCCCTGATAAACAGTTGAAGCTGAGTAGGCCTACCGTTAAAAAATATGCCCCCGCATTGATGAAAGGGCATCGGCTGTGGAACGTCGTAAAGGCAGCGGAAGGCCGAAATCTTCCGCACTCCAGCAAATGGATAATCACGTAAAGGGAGCTATGCTGGAGAAATACCACAATCTGCGACCAAAGCCAGAAACAATAAGAGAATTGAAGGTCGCATTGAAGTTGATGTGGGAAGATTTACCTCTGGAACCCATCAACAAAGACATCAAAACTTTACAAAAAGACTCAGAACATGTATGGGTACTGGTGGTGGACACATTGAACTCAAGTTGTGAAACAATAATCAAGTCTCCCCATTGAAATAGAATCTCCCCTATCTACGATACAAAGTCTCCCCTTACTAAAATTGCCCCCTCTGTTTACATTTGCTTTTCTATATTATTTAAAATAGGATTTAATATGTGCATTTCTGAAATAAATTACTTTCAAGTTTATTAGTTGAATTGGACATGAAACAACTATGGAATTAAATGCGAAAGTTGTGAAATAAATGTTTTATAGTAGTAAATGTATCATGTAAATAGGATGTCGGACGTGCTTATGTCATGAAAACGCAGTGGAGAGATAACACACTGTCATAGGCTATAACTAAGAAAATAGCTCACACAACAAGTAGACTTTAACTGGTGCTAGTTGGCACTGTTTGTTGAAAAGATTCGGAGCATTACCAGTCACTAATTGATACTTATTCATTATGCCAAGTAGAGCTAATTAGCTTCAAAGTGATTCTTCTAAGGTTAGACCTACCACGGAAATTGTGTTGGATATTAGTCGTTCAATATCATTAGCGTCAGATGTATCGGGCCAGCTTATTAGCTATATACAAGTAGTCTGAAACAAAGCCTGCGAGTAATTATAAGACGAGCTAGCATTGGCTTCTATGCGATTGTTGATGCGGATTAGGCCTACCCTTCAACTGGTAGGCCTATCAGTCAACTGATAAGATTTTGCGCTTGATTTCTGTGATGCATCTGCTTAGGCTAATGTTGGCTTATTATTGTTTGCTTGTATTGTATTGTATTGTATTGTATTTGAACACTTGTTATAGCGCCCCTACCAGATTGCCCATTCAGAGGCGCTCCCGACGACTGCGCGGACGTTGAATCGGAGTTTCACGCCGAAGCGCATGAGCAATAATTGCGAGTGAAGGACTTGCCCAGGGTCCCTACGCGGCGGCTTTGAGGTGGATTCGAACCCGCAACCATCCAGCTGCAAGGCACCGAACATACCCCTTGTGTCAGATTATTACTTAGAACAGGAAAGACATAACCAGTGATTGTAATTGAAGTAGCCTACTGGCTTTCGGATATGAGGTTGCCCTTGCTTTTCTGGCATTCATGGACAAAGATTAGGCATTCACGGAATTATTGGCAATAGGACTAGCCTACCCATTAAATAATCGCAGCTAAACCAAATCTATTTAGTATCGCTAGGCCAATAAGCAAAAAAATAAAGCATTGTAATCCATGAAGCCAGCTGTACTGTCTAGTCTTGAGATTAAGCCTACTAAGCATTTTGTTGATCCACGGAATTATTCGGCTTAGAATGGAATTTTGCACACGGAGGTAATAAAAGCTAGAACAAAGTTGATTGGTTGACTATAAAAGGCAGACCACCATAAATTAATTATTCGTAGCTCAAATTTATTTCTGCATAGGCTTTGATGATCTTACAGTCCTTTCAATATTAGTTAGTAGGGCCTATATCTATTGGTTATAAGTTGCATTAACATGTACTACTTAGTGAAACATTTCAAAATTATTTTCATGGATAAGTCTGAGTGTTAAGCTCTGCTTAATTACGTTACCAAAAATGAAGAGGATCATGCAGCAGAATATTCTAAAGATGAGGACCGTCTTCTATGAGAGAACTCTGTTTCATTCTGTGTCAGCAATGCAGACTTTGCTGATGGATGAAGTTACCGATTATATAACTTCCATTTATCAAGCAGGTGAGTGAGGTGGCAAGGAAGGCCCAAAAAGGATGAAAATCCTGCTTACAGGGTCAACTTTGCTAATAATCAAATTAACAATATATTAGAACAGAACGGTTAAAATATGCAACTAAAATGAAACCATTAAGCGAAAAGAGACAAACAGAAGGAAAAAGGACAACTTAACCAGCAGATTAGCAGTAATTAATAAGGCTAATTAATAATGAGTCTTAATGACATCATATACCAAGTGAATGCATAACATTTTTTAAACCATTAAAGATTTGCCGCCTGTTGGATGAAGAGAGGAATCTTATTCCAAACACTCAGGCTTTTGTTAAACCAAGAAAGCTAAAATAAAGTTGATTGGTGAGCTATAATAAGTGTAATGTAACTGAACATTAATATAGCACTTCTTCAAGATTTCTACTAAAAGGTGCTCTCTGCGCTAGTGACACCAGTGCCAGATTAACTATGGCGCAACTGGCGCACTTGCGCCAGGCCTTCTTTCGGGGGTAAAAATTTAAAAAACATTGAGAAATCCGATTATCCGATCGAATTTGTTTATATAAGTCACAGTCCGGCTTATTTAAAATGTTTACTTTCTAAAACAAGCATTGCATATAAAATTTGGTGGCATTATAAAAACAGGCCTTCTACAGTACTACTACTACTATAATGATGACGTACTAATTAATTGTGTACTGTAATGATGACGTATGATGTAATCAATTTATGCGCGTATCGACCCCATCACCAAATAAAATATAGATATGCGTACGGTACAGACGACACAGTGTATGTTCCATGTAATATTATTATCTACTATTTAGCGTTTATGTAGCTGCTTATTTCTTTTTTTAATTTTAATTTTTAAACAAATAAAATAAGTAGGCCTAAAGAAAATGAAGAAATTTGAGTCCGGTTGGCAGAAACGTCAAAGAAAACGCGAACTTGAAGAGTTAGGCAAACAGCAACGTAGTAGGCCTAGTAGGCCCTATTGATAAATTTCTGGCATAAAATCATCTTTGAGGTCAACAATGGGCCAGGACAGATTGGCAAATTTAACTCTTTTGAACATTGAGTCGGACATCTTGACAGATCTTGACTTTCAAGATATCATTGATTCTTTCTCTACTTTAAAAGCGCGAAGGAAAGACTTTTAAACTCGACGAACATTTTTGAACAGTTGAACTGTAACAAGTAGCCTAAAATTAAAAAATCTCCTATGATCCTATCACAGCTTCATCTTGTGTTCATAAATTATTAAAGTATATTTTTCTATATAATTAAATTTTTTTTCTATATAATTAATTTTTTCCCCATTTTTTTATAATTTGATTGGATAGAGGGCCTACTTTAGTTTTGTTGCATTGTTTGCGCCAGGCCTCTAAAAGTTAATCCGGCACTGCGCTAGTCCATATGATGTTAACTGTCATTACAAACGAATATATTACATCAGTTAGCAAAACAATGCAATAAATATGATGTTAGTGTAGGCTATCTTGTGTTGAAATAAAGTCTCCCCGGGGGAGAGTTTATTTCAACGGGGGATGAAATATTCTCTCCCCCGGAGACTATATTCTGAAACAAAGTCTCCGGGGGCGAATTTATTCTGAAACAGATCCGCCGGGGGAGAATCTATTTCGAAATAGAGTCTCCGGGGGAGACTTTTAGGGGGAGACTCTGTCACGCGACACCGGCACCTCTCCTGAACACAGTATTTTTGCGGCCGCCTTCATGCTTCCATCCTCTAGTTTAGCCGCTACCGAGCGTCTTCCCGTTGCTAATTGAACGAGCTGGTTTGTCCGGATCAAAAATAATAATAATAATAATATTAATATCTTAGGCCCCTATTATTATTACTATAACATTATTAGTCGGTGGCGCGTTGGATAACATCTGGCGAAGATTGCGAGAGGTACCGAGTTCGAGCCCCGTTAGGGCGGATTTGCTTTGTAGAAGCTGCTATTAGCGCCGTGTATTACAAGCTGTCTGTTCTGTTAGTAGTTAACTAGTTAAGATTGTTTCAATTGCATAACATGTAAATGTACAGCGCAGTGCGTTTGTCAGGCGCTAAATTAAAGAAAAGATATTATTATTATTATTATTATTATTATTATTATTATTATTATTATTATTATTATTATTATTATTATTATTATTATTATTATTATTATTATTATTACTACTACTACTACTACTACTACTACTACTACTACTACTACTACTACTACTACTACTACTACTACTACTACTACTACTACTACTACTACTACTACTACTACTACTACTACTATTATTATTATTATTATTATTATTATTATTATTATTATTATTATTAATTATGAACAATTTAGCATGGTAATGTCGAAGAAAAGCAGATGGCGTTTCCAGGTTGGAGAGCTACCGAGAGTCTTTGAAAAAGGTAACTTGTCTAAAGCCTCATTCAATTCTTTGGTTGTATATATAAATTTTTATTTATTTGTTTGAATGTATTAATCTTGCCAAGTACAGTGTTGAGCGATTGCTAGTGCTTTTCGATAAAGGATATACTTACTTACTTACTTACTTAATTGAGCCTTGACCTGATCCTCACTGTCAATCAGCAGTACTTACATTTTAACACTTTACTTGTTTTGACCTGATATATAAGAGGTCATTGGACCTGACCTTGCCTCACTGTGAAACATGGTGTAAGAGTAAGAGTCTACTCTTACACCATGCTGTGAAACAAATGACGTCACTATTACGTTTTGAATGTCAGCAATCTAATCAGACGACAACAAGGAGCTAACATGGCGTCTATCCAAGTGAGTCAAATTTTCAGTTTGTTTTCACCAATAGGCCTCGTGTCTAATTTGTAACAGTCCCAGTTGTGTGATTAATTAAACGATCGATCAGCTAAACAATCAATACCGGATTTTGATCATCCAGAATTGTAAAGATACTACTTAGCGTTCGGAGGGGCCCGATAGCGCATTGGATAACATCTAGCGTAGAGAGCGAGAGGTACCGAGTTCGAGCTCCGTAGGGCGGATATGCTTTGTAGGCTGCTATTAGCGCCGTTGTATTGCAGGCTGTCGGTTCTGTTAGTAGTTAACATTTAAATTGCATAACATGTAAATGTACATTGTACAGTGCAGTGCGTTTGTCAGGCGCTTACGCTAATAAAGAAAAGATTATTATTATTATTATCTCTATAGTGCGGTAGAATAAAGTCAATTTTTTCGAAACCAGAACAAAATTGTAACAAGCACCGTTTTATGATAGAAGTGTTGTAAAGGTAAAGTCTGGGACTATTATTACTAAAAAAGTTGTGTTGTTTTTGTAAAATCCCCATCTTAATGTTCAATATTCATAAAGTTATTTTATAAAATGTTGGACGTGAGCGATAATAGAGGTTGTTGTCCATTATTATTATATGCGTTTATTGGTTTAATAATCAGATAGACGCACCGCTATCAGTTACTTTGCATAATATATAGAGAGTCGGGTCAACCAGAATCCCCCAAAACGCTGAAAATACACAAAAGCCCGATTTCCCGATAACAGTTTTCTAGAAAACGACCGAACTCCAGATAGTTAAATTGTAAACATGACATAGACCTAGCGTGGCCTTGATGTATATCGATATACTGCCTATTTACATGTTTATTTCTTAATTATATTCATTCGAGTCGAACTTAGAAAATAATTTCGGCTCCGGGTCAAGCACGTCTCCGTGAGGGGTGCATGATTACTTTTTTCCACTCAAATGGTACCGATGCAGAACACATCTTCTTGTTTGTTAGCAACACTGAATCAAAGTCACAGACTTTGCGTTTATCTGTATTTAATGGTTGAGGCGATGCAGAACATGTCTTTTTGTTTGTTAGCAACACTGAATCAACATCAACATCACAGACTTGGCATTTAATTAACTGTTGAGGGTCTATGAATCTTTTATGACAGCTTATATGTCGCAATATAAACGTGGAGTACAATACAACACACAACACAACACAATATTCTGGGGCGCGGTGGTATAGGGGTATGTTCGGTGCCTTGCAGCTGGAGGGTTGCGGGTTCGAATCCACCTCAAAGCCGTCGCGTAGGGACCCTGGGCAAGTCCTTCACTCGCAATTGCTCATGCGCTTGGACGTGAAACTCCGACTACAGCAGTAGTCGGAGCGCCTCTGAATGGGAAATCTGGTAGGGGCGCTATAACAAGTGTTCAAATACAATACAATACAATATGTGCAGGGATATGTGCAGATCATGTACGCAGATACTCTCCAAGACCCGTGCACTGGAAAATGTCCAAAGCTTATTATTCGGTCCAGGGGATGAGTAGTACAGCTCATATGTGAACAGAAGGTGCTGTAAGGGTACTGTGATCGTTTTTGATGGATATTCCAATGGACCATCTACAAAGGACCATGAACACAAGCGTCGGTTACAGAATGTCAAAACAGTTGCACCCGATATTTTTTTCAATGAAAGCACGCCCGTGATTTTTGATCAGCAGACATTTCTGGCTAACGAGCGCAATAAACAAAGACTGATTGAAAAGTTAATGGGTCACTTGAGTGAGCATGGATTCCTGCCTTTTCAAGCAGATGGAGATGCTGATATTGACATTGTTTCAAATGCTCTTAAATTTGCGTCGAAACAGCGACTTACTGTTGCAGTCATAGCAGAGGACACAGATATTCTTGTTATGCTGTCTTACCATTTGTCTTCAAATATGGCAGACGTGTGGCTTGTATCTGATCGTAAGATGAAAGGGTGTACGGAACAGAAGCAAGTTAGCATTCGTGCATTGCAGCATAAGCTTGGCATTGAAATGTGTCAGCAGCTACTAGTGATTCATGCATTAGGCGGATGCGATACTACATCTGCTATGTTTGGACATGGAAAAGGTTCTGTTTGCAACAAGATAAGCAACAGTCCATCATCAAGGTCGCTGACAGATATCATGCAGAACTCTGAGGCAACACCTGAGGAAGTACTGGAGGCTGGATTACAGTTAATGGTAATGGTTTATGGAGGGAAGCCTGGTGACAGCCTCAACAAAATGCGTTACACAGCTTATTGTAGATTGGTCTCCACATCATTTGTTAAGCCAAAACCAGAAAAACTACCTCCAACTGAACGGTCAGCACTTTATCATCTCCTAAGAATACATCTACAGGCTGTAGTTTGGAAGTCGTTGAGTGCTGAATCTCTTAACCCATTGCAGTGGGGATGGGAAAACCAATCGGGAGAATTTGTTCCAGTGATGACAGACCAGGAAGCTGCTCCCGCTGACTTGCTAAAGATGGTACGGTGTAAGTGCAAGACGGCCTGTGCATCGGTTTTATGTTCTTGTCGTAAGCATGGGCTCAAATGCGTTTCAGCTTGCACTCACTGCAATGGAGTTGACTGCAGCAATATTGATGCTCTTGATAACTGTCATGATAGCGATACTGATTCTGCTGATGAACTTCAACATTTTGTCATGGACGAGAGTCATAAAGATCTAATGTATGACACTGACATTGATTGGTTAAGAGAGGAAGTTGTAGAGTCTGGTAACTGAGGTCAGCAAGTAGTGCTGCTGGACAGTTTTTTGTTTCATTTTTGAAATCAACAATTATCACAATTTTACAAATTTGCCCTTTTTTATTAATTGAACAAAGAATGGAACTCCATTGACCGTGACATCCGTAATCAGAGCAATATAATGTATTATGAGATTGCAAGGTTAATGATAATAGTTAAGCAGTGCAGAACAGAAACCGAAAATAATGAAAATGAAGACCTAACTAACAATGTGCAATTATCTAATTGACAATAACACGTTAAAATTATTTAAGAATGCTATCGTTTAATAGTTGGACTCGTAATACTCTTTTAAAGCTTTGAAGGTTGTAACCGCATGGGCTTCTTCTCCCCATAAATCGATTCTTACTACTCAACCTGTTCGACTATGACCTCTTCAACTTCTGTTACTTACTAATAGCACTTACGAAATGAAAACTGTTAATGACTGTATTCATACGTGTACATTGTGTTCACTGTTCATGGAATCGATTCTAATAAAAAAAATGACTATGAACAGTTTCTGGAAATTACATTTAAAGCATTTCCTGCCATTTTCTGTTTAATTAAGCTAAATATTATTCTATTTGTTTAACTGCAGCAAGCATCACAGAAACAATGACAAATCGTTTATTGGAAACTTAGCATTTCTCCCTTTAAAGACAGTGTCCGGTTTTACAGTGCTATGCCACATTGAAACAAGGCTATTAAATGTAAGACAATCCGAGGTTATTTTAAGGTGAAAAGGTCAATTTTTAGAGGAAAATGTTTGAAAATGGCTGCAGCTCATCCAAATGTTGTTTTATTTTGGTGATTCTGTGTTATGGTCATTTTCCCTTGATTTTGACCTTTTGACCTTGAAATGACCTTGGGTTAGTTTCAAGGTCAAAGGTCAAGATCAATGGAAAACTGCCATAACTCTGAATCATGCACATAAAGCAAAATGTTTGGAAATGGCTATAACTCAGCCAATTTTGTTTTATTTTGGTGATTCTGTGTTATGGCAATTTTTCCTTGATTTTGACCTTTTAACCTTGAAGTGACCTTGGGTTAATTTCAAGGCCAAATGTCAAAATCAATGCAGAACTGCCATAACTCAGAATCATACAGATGAAGCAAAATTTGGCCTAACTATTGCCAATGTTCTCCTGATTTTGACCTTTTGACCTTGAAATGACCTTGAATTATGTTAGCCTTTCTGTTCTATGTCTTCTCTGATGCAGCCCTTATTGGTCCGATCAAATAGGTAAAAGAATCACCCAAATAGAATAATATTTAGCTGAGTTGTGGCCTTTTTCCTTGAGTTTGACCTTTTGACCTTGGTTTTTGGTGTTTTACAAAAATCCCCGACATGGGATTGATGGGGATTTTCACTGAAATAATCAGCTTGAAATTCTGAATCCAACGATACCAAATTTATGCTTGTTACAATTTTGTTTAGGTTTTCTGGCCTTCTACCCGACTATTAGGCCTACTTGTTAGATTAGGGCGACCATTTACTGGTCATCAAAAACCGGGACACTTTTAGGAAAACTAACAGTTATAATTACTTAAGTATATGACTATAGGAGGGCCTAGCCCTATGGGCCTACTCCCTATAGTATAGTCAGCAGTTTACTTATTGTAAGTTTATAGGCCTGCTATAGTAGAGCGTGTCGATTTTTTTCAACTTTCAAATTCCAAAAATGATGAGTGCTAAAAAGTTGTGACATGACTTGGTAATTCAAAAGAGATTTTGGTAAATTAATAGGGGGCCTATAATTTAGTTTTGCTTGGTAAATAACTACAGTGTAAGGTTGCCTAATAATAATTAGAAATGATTGCCAAGTACTTGCAGTAATACTATATATCGATAATATTTCTTTTATTATTTAATTATTAAATATGTACATTAAATTTACACACACGCTGGGACTCCATCTGAAATCTTTCTCACCAAAGTTATAAACTTTTTTGTCCTTTTGGGCGCGTTGGAGCGTCAGATATGGTGTTTGCCTGCGTGCCACAACCGTCATCACCACTGCCTCCTTTATGCATGCTGGCTTAATCAATTTAGAAGACAAGAGACTTGTAGTTGATCACAATAAAGTCAAGAGGTCCCAAGAAAAAGCAATGAAATCCCTGGATCAGGAATTTGATGATCCTTGTCAGAAGGGTGAATTTGGCAGTGCTCATCCTCTTTGACGGCCGTGAAGATGCAACTATAGTTATGCTGAAAACAGAGAATTCAGATCAGCAGTTTCCTCAGCATTATCAAAGAACGGCATTATTCTGTTTGCAGTGAGCCAGATGGAAGATATCTTTACCACTTTACTCCAGAGAAAGGCTCAAAGACAGAAAAACCAGTTGAAGTTATTGCTAATAATCTTGTAGATTTAATAAAGAAGAAGGGCATTGATAAGAGCCTGCATGCCATTGGGGTGATTCTACAAATGCTAACACCGGCTGGGAATGTGGTACCATGCATTGGGTAGAGGTGGGAATGTGGTACCATGCATTGGGTAGAGGTAAAGCTTTGTCGTAAGCTGATCTGGTTGGTCTGTGCTCTCCATACCAATGAGTTACCCGTGCGACACTTGATCACAGCACTCGATAGGAAGACATTGTGGAACAACAGGTGGACAGGTAACATTGGCAAGATGTTAGACACTGCTACAGAACTTGAAATTGATCCTTCATTCACCAAATCTCAATTGGAGAGCCTCTTATTTCACTGAGTGACACAATGTCATAAAAGATTTGTCTACTGATCAAGCACACGGGTATCGGATCACATACGGCAGGAACACTTCCCCCTTCTTGAAATTGGTCCAGTGAGCCATTCAAGGTGATTAGCAACGGCAAATCGGCTTTGTCGCATATGGGTTTCAAAAAATAACATTGAAGGCAAAATCCTCTACAACTTGAGACTGATAGTGAAATACATAGTTTGCGTGGTTCAACATCAAAGTAAAACACTCTTGTGTGGAAGGTCCACGCCACATCTTGTTTCAGCCGCGGCGAGTTAGGCTGCTAAAGAAGTCTACTAAAGAAGGCTGTATACTATAGTGTATGCTGTTTTGAGAACCATCCAGCGCTCACCATAGTTTGCATTCAGCGAAATGATAATCCAGCCACTCTTGTGCTCAGGTGACAGCGAAGAGAGGAGAGCTGGTGTCCAAAAGATGGTTGAGCTCAGGGACGGAGATCATGACTCACTGGGAGATCTTTCTGTACGTCCGAGGAAGACACCTTCTATCAACCCCAGTGCTTCATCCCTGTTGGAGCTAATAGACTGGTCTGACAGGGTATATAATAGGGTGGCGTGAAAGTTATAGGTAACAGAGATCCTGAGTGGCCGAGTGGGTTTGTAGCCCGCTCACCACGCCGGCGGCCCGGGTTCGATTCCTGGTCGGTCGGTTTATCAGAGATTAATTTCTCGGATCTTTACTGCTGGCTCGGTCGCAATATAAACGTGGAGTACGAGGTTGCTTTCTGCCTCATACACTAATCATCTTCGATATGAAAAAGTGTCGTTAAGCCGAAGTACAACAACAAAGTTATAGGTAACAATTGTTTAAGAATCTTCAAATTGGCAGGGGTGCAAAACTTGTGTATGGATTCTAGTTTGCTAGAGTAAAATATCTTGCCTCTATTATTATGTTTTGAGGTGTCCCAACTGTCAAAACGAATCTTATTAGAACCGAAAATTTAGATCTTTCATAATGTTTTAAATTGTGTAATGTGCAAACCATATATATGCTGTCACCCCTGATATGGACGGACTAAACTAGGCAAAATTACTTTCATATAAGCAATAAATAATGCAGGTTCTGAAACTGAAATTAGTTTGATTAGAATTGTTTGCTGAAAATTGTTTCTGTGAAGTTTCCTCGAATCACTCTTCAAGCGTATCCTCGTTGCTCGAAAATCAGATGTTGAGTCAAACGTTTTAATAAAGCTTCTTGATTCTAGTATGGCTCGTATTATAAATCCATCTCTTTGATCTTCATTTTACACGCTCTGTCACTCAGACGGTTACGCTTCAGTTACAAGTCTGATCCATCATCCATCTTTCACTTGCCTGGGTGGGACAAAGAAAGTTTGGAAATTCAATAATGGTTTCGTTTCATTCGCATTCTTGTTCTTGACAAGTTCCATAATTTCTTCGTATGACAGCAGCCTTTTAAGAGGAGGTTCACAAGATCCAGACATCTCATGATTTCTTTCCAACTTATTAAGTCAACGTAATCTTACAAGTTTGCACACGAAACTCTCTGACTGTAGTGGATGTGCCTTGTCGCCCGGATGCCAGTTCTCTTATTATTGCTTCTGTCATCGGTTAATATCGCAAGCAGCAGATTCTCAGCATGTCCAAAGAAGACATTCCTTTGTAGTACTGGATCTGCAATCTCCAACATATCTTTGGACAAGTATCTTGAAAATGCAATCTTTCGATGAATATGGCGAGAATCTTCTGTAATGGTTTTGCACACGCAACATAGAAATTAGAAACGCAGAGTTCTGAACTACTGGACCTGGATTTCGATTACTAACTTCATCAGGGCATTTCCCACCGCTTTCTTCAACAGCTTGCACCAGCAATTCTGCTATATCAGCAACTGCTGGGTCCTTTCTTTCATTCATTCAATTCATTCATTCACTTTGAAGACTTAGCATTTCGTCTACGATGTTATTTGACATTGTCACTGTGGAAGCTCGATTGATGAAAAAACTGTTTCCCTAAATGGAAGTGGGATTGATGATAACATTCCTGTATCGAAATAGAAGCTGGATTGATCGAAATAATTTTTCCCGTAAACTATTTTTGCAAGCTGGATACCAAGCTGGATGGATGTATGAAACTAAGTTTTCCATTCAAAAGAAATTGGATTGATGAAAATAATCGTTTCAGTAATTAGAAGCTGGATTCCTGAGAATATTTAGCACGTTTTAGCGAAACTATAAGGAAGCGGCCTCTGTTTATTAGGGCTACTAATGGATACAGACACATTCGTAGACGAAGTGTCGTAGACGAAAAGTCTGTAGACGAGTTGTCGCGGAACCTTAGCGCCTATTCAAGAAACCTACTCAGGAGCTCTCCTGTAGTGTCGGACTATGACGTCAGAAGATGAACTCTAGTGATATGTTGATATGTGTATAGAGAGCTAGAACATGAACTGAAGTAGGTGGATGAAGAAGTGTTTGAAGGACGATTAAAAGTGTTAAAGGTTAAACTGGTGTATTATATAGTAGTCGTAGGACGCTATAAAGTGGCGACGAGGTAAAGCAACATTTTATATCAGGCGTTAAAGTCGTTATTTCGAAGCGAAATGGACATTCGGACAATTCCGCCATTCGACATTGTTGGTGACGCAACCTGTGTCGGTCCACGCTGGAAAAGATGGCGACGTTCTTTCGAGTTCTACGTTGTTGCAAAAGGAATAAGCACAGACGTTCAGAAGAAAGCCCTGCTACTACATACTGCTGGCATGGCTGTTCAGGACTTGTTTGAGACGTTGACCGACCCGGGACCAATTGGAGACGGCGAAGATGCGGCGGGCGAATACGAAGTTGCCATGCGGAAACTCGACGGACATTTTTCGCCGAAACTGAATACCCCGTACGAGAGGCATGTTTTCAGACAAATGCAACAAGGAACAAAAGAGACAGTGGACCAGTTTGTGGCTCGTTTAAGACAACAAGCGGGAAATTGCGAATTTGGAGAGCAACTGGAGGAAAACGTTCGGGACCAGTTAATCAATAAATGTGTTTCATCAGTGTTTCGCCGAAAGCTGCTGGAAAAGGGGCAAACACTTACTCTGGCTATAGCTCAAGATTTGGGGAGAACAATGGAGACAGTAGCTGTACGATTATAGACAGAGGCATGGCCCAGCAAGCACCGCCAGACCAAAGCAGCGATCCTGTACGTCATTCGTTGCTGAAGGGGAAGCCAGTGCAGCACGTCCAGCATATAGCCAGAGACGTGACCGAATCTATGGATGCGTTTCAGTCTTCATTGCCTATCCATATCCAGTTTTGTTGCAATCCTAGTCCAGCCAAATATCTCGGGAAAAGGCCAGTCTTGATGGTTCTAGGACAATTACCCCGGACAATAACCCCCGGACAGTAACCCCCGACACAACCCCGGACAATAACCCCCCGGGACAATAACCCCCCGGACAATAACCCCCTATGCTGATATATTAAGTACATAAAATATATACAAATAATGTATATTAATTATGCATTTTATATATTAATTTATTAGACATTATGTTGGAGAACCATGCAACGTCAGAGAAATTAAATGTGTAAAAGAAAATGTTGTTTATTATTAATTAGTTTATTGAATTTAAAAAGAAAGGTTGCGAGCTATTCCATGTAGAATAGACCATTGAGCTAATTGAAGTTGCTAATGACGGCCAGAATCTGTGCATAGGAGTCAGCATACTACTTCCTTGGAGGTTGTGATGGGTGACCAGCCAGAAATTGGCTGTATTGAACTTGTTGTAACGCTTGTTTTATTTCTGCTTTACGTATACAACTATACATAACCGTCAAAACTAATGAAAGAGGTCAACCACTATACAAAACAAATGGAAATCTATTTCTATCTTTGATTGAATTTATAAAATCTGATCAAGAAAGAGATAAAGTAGTATGCTGACTCCAATGCACGGATTAATATATATTATTTGTATATTTATATACTTAATATATCAGCATAGGGGTTATTGTCCGGGGGGTTATTGTCCTAGGGGGTTATAATTGTCCGGGGGTTAATTGTCCGGGGGTTAATGTCACGGGGGAAATTGTCCTGTTACCGTCTTGATCCCTGCACTTTCCATGAGAGCGGGAATATGAAGTAAATCCATCGATTTTACTTTAATATGTATAACCTAGATCAGTGTTGTCCTATAGGCCTATGGATTTTTGACATACCTTACTCTAATATTGCATATGGCGAATCCGGTTAGTTTACTCTGACGTACCGGTGCCAAAATGCTAAGATCATATTTACACAGCCAGTGCTCCTAACCTAGCATAGAGCACTTCTTTAACAAAACCTATAGGATTTTGCTATAGGTCTGCGTTCTTTTCGTGACCTTCTCATCAGTGGCGTAATGAAGGGTTTCAGCGCTCAGGGACTGCGCCCTTTTAAAATTTTCTTGTTGACTTTTAATCGTTCTTGTCATAGTGCTGTGTAGGCTACCATTGAAAGCTAATTTTGCGCCCCTCTGGTGCTGCCCCTGGGGCGGCTGCCCCCTAATCCCCCCCTTCGTTACGCCACTGCTTCTCATAAAAAAAACATATAATTATGTGGGTGGATAATTGATACGTTTATTTTTCTGACAGGTCTTTGCTTTACCGGACCGCATAAAACACTCCATGATTTTCGGATGGACGGCTAAGGCGTGCTGTAAAATGAATTCATTCTCGAGGAAATGGACAAGTATATCAAGCTTTGCGTATCTCATTGTGGTCGGAATCATCTTCCTTTGGTTTGCCTACAGTAAATCGACTCAAATCCGAATGTGGATCTCAGAGGTATATTAGTCACAACTTACGCAATATATTTCGGAGTAACAGTTTCATATAAATTTATTTTACTTTTCTCTTAAGAATATCGTACACTCGCAATGTCACGCAATATGCGTTCAATATCGTGAAATTTGTCTGTAAGCAACATGATCTGCATTTCTTTATTTATATTTATATCTGAGGAGTAGGCCTATTTGTCACGACTAACGCAACAATTACACTCAGTCATTTCAAATGAAGTCATAGTCATAATCTGTTGGAGCAGCTTTGTCGAAATCCGATAGGTCAGAGAAACACCAGAAATATGCCGCCCATCCAATATTAGAGATCTGCTTAATACAGTTCATCTCTCCCATACAGTGGTTCTCTTCGCATTTCAGCACAAGGCCTTCTAGTCGGATAGATATGCCACATGACCCCAAAAATTGCAAGAAAACGTTTTATGTTGGTTTTCTGGTGTATTAGGTCTGGAGAATGACATACTAAAAGTTTCTCGAAATCGGACCACCGGAAGGGGTCTAATTATGGCGTCAAAAAAGATGGCCGCCAATGGGAAATGAATGACTCAAATGTACACAACTAGTCCCGGCAATTTACAGTTAGACCTGGGCAAAATTGCGTCAGAAGCTTTTTAAACGTTTTCCTGCTCAGTTTCCATTGCTGAATAACATATCCAAAGTCCCACAAAATCGGACCACGGGATCACCCCCCAAACTACATTTTAAACCAAGATGGCGGCCAATATGGCGCCAATACAGAAAACAGTATATATCAGGTCATAGGTAAGCTAAATAACAAAATGAAGTACCAAATTTAACATTATCAAGGTCGAGGAATCGATTTATCGTAGTGGCAATAGTGTCGGAATGTTACTATCCAAGATGGCGGCCATTATGGCCGCCAAAACAGTTAAAATATGTATATCATTGGTCATAGGTAAGCTACAATAAAAAAATGAAGTGTCGAGTATAATATTTTCAAGGTCAAGAAATCGATTTATTATAGTGGCATGTCCGTGAATGATAATCCAAGATGGCAATTAAGATGGCCGCCATAAGCCTAAACAGATATCTAAGCTTATGCATGCTAAAAACGCACAGTTTCAGATTTAGTTTGCCAAAAATTTTCTGGGGACTGATCTTGATCGTAGTCCCCATACTGTGGCTTCTCCCAAATCCGTACCCCATTTTGCCAGGCGTCTTCGGCATCCTGACCCGCCACTTCCTGCCCATAAATTGCCTCTGACTCACCATTTTGAACTGTTTTCGGCACCCCTCATCTTCTCAACGACACTGACGAAAACTCTTGAGAGCACTGTCTCTGAGCTGTTTGACGCCTACGAGGCTGTGATGAATGAGCTACTAGACAGGTGATTCCTCCAAGCCAGGTAATACAAAACGCGTCAATGTTAGCTCTACGCTGTGGTTATTATGCTTAACCTACTAACGTCAAGCCTAACGCCTGGTGAGTAGTCTACAGATTGAACGCGATTGAAGACAGTCCACGACCACCTGGATGCGCAGATGTCTGAATATATTAGTGTCTTCATCGGCCGATAATGGAACATGCATAGCATGGCAGGCCAATGTAGGCCGCCACCTCCATCCGTGGTTCCGCGCTTAAGTATCCGCTGCACTTACTTTGTAAGTGATTTCGGTTCACGAGTGTATCAACGATCACATTTATTAGCCTCACACTTCCGAGCTGTCTTGCAATGCAGGTGACAGGATTTCATCCGTTTTCACTTCAACTGCCTTGATCATGACGCCGAATATCCGGCTACGTGAATCGTTGTTTGATCTTGGGTTCATAGTATCAAAATACACTGCACAAGTTTGAAGTTGGTCGTGTTTACTGAAGTTAAAGCTATCATTGTTTGCAAATGCTGACACTTCTCATCCAAGAATCGTCACAATTGACTCAGTCTGTCACTGATTATTTAGGCTATATCAATTAGTTTGTGGGGATGGTGGAACTATCTATGTCATTTTTCACAGGTCGATGCAGCAATCAAATAAGGATATGTTTGATAATTGACTAAAGCAAATTTGGCCAAATAAAGTGGCTTGAAACGGGCTCCATTTGGCAGCAAATGCTCTAAGATTCGCAGACTTCGTCCCAGTTGTCCAAATCTGTTTAAATATGCACTATGTAGGCCCTACGTACGGTAGCCATCAAATTTATATTATAATTATGCACCATAACATTCAGCAAAACAGCGAGGCGAGATTCACTGTTTGAAATCAATTAAATGCCATATCTGTTCAGCTTGGGGTCCAAACCCTTGACCATAGGCTTTCCATAGATCACACTTGGGGCACAGCCCACAGGCTCGCTAATTTGTCCTTGAGAAGATGAGTTGAGAAAATTCCTTAGAATAAGCCCTGCTGTGTACCACTGAAAGCTAATGTTGCGCCCCTCTGGTGCTGCGCCTGGGCGGCTGCCCCCTCTGCCCACCCCTTCGTTACGCCACTGCTTATCAGAATAAAAACATTATGTGGGTGGATTAAACATAATTGATAGCCTACGTTTATTTTTCTGACAGGTCTTTGCTTTAGCGGACCGCATAAAACACTCCATGATTTTCGGATGGACGGCTAAAGCGTGCTGTAAAATGAATTCATTCTCGAGGAAATGGACACGTATATCAAGCTTTGCGTATCTCATTGTGGTCGGAATCATCTTCCTTTGGCTTGCCTACAGTAAATCGAATCAAATTCGGATGATTATCTCAGAGGTATATTAGTCACAACTTACGCAATATATTTCCGAGTAACAGTTTCATATAAATTTCTTTTCTTTTCTCTTAAGAATATCATACACTCACAATGTCACGCAATATGCGTTCAATATCGTGCAATGTGTCTGTAAGCAACATGATGTGCATTTCTTTATTTATATTTATATCTGAGGAGTATTTGTCACAGCTAACGCAACAATTACACTCAGTCATTTCAAATGAAGTCATAGTCATAATCTGTTGGAGCAGCTCTGTCGAAATCCGATAGGTCAGAGAAACCAGAAATATGCCGCCCATCCAATATTAGAGATCTGCTTAATACAGTTCATCTCTCCCATACAGTGGTTCTCTTAGCTTTTCAGCACAAGGCCTTCTGGTTGTCTCCTTATTCCACAATGCAACATAGTAGCTTCACACCGTCCGTGGTTGGCCCTTTACTCTGGAGCATACTACCATGCAACCTGCGACATAAGGCTTTTTACTTCTTATCAGCCTATAGTAGGTTGCTGTTGATTGAAACCAGTCCATTTCCTCGTTACTCTTAATAGTTTTCTGATGGATGTTCTATATAAATGT
Source organism: Aporrectodea caliginosa (assembly GCA_020284085.1). Taxonomy (NCBI): domain Eukaryota; kingdom Metazoa; phylum Annelida; class Clitellata; order Crassiclitellata; family Lumbricidae; genus Aporrectodea; species Aporrectodea caliginosa. The sequence goes on along the minus strand of JACEVL010000166.1, from coordinate 317,362 downwards.
GCTATGCTATTACGATGATTACGATAAATGTAACGCAATGACTAACACAACTCAAACGATTTGAGTTGTGTTAGTCACACGTTACGCAAATTGTTTCCTAGTTTTATATGGGCTCTATTTACATTTTGATCTTCCTCGGGTAGGCTGAGCTTCATGCCTAGCTATTTGTGTAAGCAATATGTAGGACAAAGTCAATGCTAAAATGTGCTTTCATCTGTTAAATTAATTTATACTTTTATCTTGTATGATAACAATTTTGATAGTGTCAACAGGAATATGTTAGAATCTATTAAATAAGAACAGAATAATACCAGTTGTGTAACAGAATGCTCCCCACGCATTTCTTCAATGCTCCACGAGCTGGCTTGCATCACGTTTTTTTACCATTAGGAGGAATTTAAATTTTCGTAACTATTTTTACGGTAATATTGCCATGCAGCCACTTTTGGATTCACGAAATGTTGCTTTTCCAGATAATGAAGACAAAGTCTATGCACCACCATTCCACCAATTTTATGAGGTCAAATATGAAAATTGACCCAATACCGGACGTCTTCCTCTGTATAGACCCAACAACGGCAATATTTAGGCCAATATACGGACCTTGTTCATATAACGCTGCGTATGTAGGCCTAATGATTCACTTTAAAATTGGAATAGCACAGACATCCCGCACACATATTACTTTCAAATAACAAATATGTATAAATATAAAATGCAAATAATTATCATTTATGTACCATATATAGCGTACCTGTCTATTTAGTAGTTTAACAAGTTTTCGCTACCATAATCAATTGGTTAAAAAAACATTAATATATGGCACCATGTAACAAATTTTAAACTTTTTCTGTTCCTGGGTATTAAGCGTTATTTCGCAATTGCCTTATCCCTCAAATGTATAGGAAATGCTTATTATTCTCCACAAACTTTGCTTTTGTGACCAGGACAGTGATATTCTGAAATTTACTCATTTTCCAGAACGTTCGAGATGAATCCAGTAAGTGCTAGAACTTCCTCAAAGTTTCGAGAATATTCTAGAACGTCCGAGAACCTTCAAAAACTTTATAGAAATATAAATGGCAGTATACATGTAAATACATTGACCTTAAGCCCACCAGTTCAGTTTAGTTCTAGCTGCCTAAGTAGATACCTATCTGAAATTTCCTCAAGAGGCTGCAAGCATCCGTCAGACACAATTTGCTATTCATGAGGCCAATTTATCAAGACAAGGGCGTAAAAGAACTCCGTGGGGGCATCTGCTAAGATGTGTGAGGCCTTATACTTCGGCATGTCTATCGGGGATCAAGACAAACCCTGAGCACCTCACTGCGAGAACTACACTACGCTGAAAGGTAAGATGAAAATCTGATACTCGCTTAGATGACGACATTTCAAGTTACAAAAGTTCTAAAACTTAAAATATTGTTGTTTTACAATTTTTGAAAATGTTCAATGTTATTGAACAAATATATATCATATATGACATATCTTGCGAGAATGCCTTACACATAGTCATGGGTGAAATACATTTATTTCGTTGTGATCATAATTTTATTTTGCTTTTTTGCAGGATGCCACAAAGATGAATAGAGGGCCATAAAGTTCACTATCCCAAGAATTTGGCGAGAACCCACTGGCACTCAAGGAATTGCTACTTCTGCATGGTGAATCCTTCCAAACGTCGGACTGGTAAGAATACACCAGGCCTGCAATCTCGTATCCTGACCTTCCTTCATCCATCGCCCCGGTGCCACACTGCCCTGAGCTTCCTGCACCCATTCCTCCAGAGAGAGAGAGAGAGAGAGAGAGAGAGAGAGAGAGAGAGAGAGAGAGTGAGTGAGAGAGAGAGAGAGAGAGAGAGAGAGAGAGAGAGAGAGAGAGAGAGAGACAGAGAGAGCAGCCGTCATCGGAAGAGAGCAGAAAGTCAGAGAGCAAGGAAGACGTTAGTGGTCCAGATCACAATTTCCGAGCTGATGAGAAAAACCCATACGATCCCAACCAATTAGACCTCAACGAATTGATCAGAGATCTTGTCTCATCAAGCCCAATGCAAAGCTTCTGACGTTTAAACAGTGAAACTTGTTGGATGAAAGTATGAGGAGTCGAAGGTCAAAGCCGGTGTCTTCGTTGGACCACAGATAAAGAAGATCTTGGAGTGCAAAGAATTTTCCAATAAGCACACTAGGAAGCAGAAAGCGGCTTGGAACAGCTTTGTCGCAGTGGTTAGGGCCTTCTTGATCAATCAAAAGGCTAAAAACTCTGTGGAGCAGGTTGAGACTCTGGTGAAGAAAGACGGCAAAATGGGCTGGAGGATGTCCCTCAAAGTTCATATAATTAATGCTCATCTGGATAATTTCAAGGAGAACATGGGAACGTACACGGAGGAGCAAGGCGAGCGCCTTGACGAGGAATACTGGACTTTGAGCGTCGCTGCCAAAGACAGTATTACGAGAACATGATGTGAGACTACATTTGGGAGCTGATTCTTCAAAGTGATTTATTCGTATAATAGCTTACCTCGAAAAACTGTTCACTTCTAAATCTTTTGTGGTCACTTTTATATTGCTGTAAATACGTTTTAATTTTGATTCATATGTTTTTCTGACTGTACGTGAAGGAAAATAGGCAACTTCACTCGTGTTTGCATTGCAAATCGGTTAATTTCAAAATATCATTCGCCCTGGTTTTCCATATGCATAATTTTAATGGCTGCATATAAAGGCTACTTACTTACTTTATTTGCTGAAGGGCTTCAAATAAATTATGTGAAATATATATATCTGGATGGAAACGACATTTAGAGGTGAAAATAGTTGATTTGCCAGTGCGTATGAAATTAATGACCTGTGACTCAGCGGGTGCGCCGTTTCGCATTTAAATTTAATGTGCTCTTGCTAATCGGCTGCGCCGCATCGCATATGAATTTAATGTCGGCTATTTTCGAATGTGCTTCCGTGTAGCTCTAAGGTTATCTATCCTTGCCGCTTGATTTGTTTATGGGTTTGAAAATCAACTTGATATTATCGGCATTTAAAGTAAATAGCTGAAAATAGTTGGGTTGAGATAGAAATTCCAGTAAAAATATTCGTTAAAAATTTCGTATTCCTAAAGTGTGCAGTGGCGACTTTTGAGTAACATAGAAATTTTCCAATTTCGACTTCTGATTGAAATCAACGGTCATCGTGATTGGTTGCGACATTACGGGGTTAACCTAGATTTTAATGCAATTTAATAAATAAATACCACGTCCAAATTAAAATGTCCATATTTCGGAATTTAAAGTAAATTATTGTGAATTGAGAATAGACGCATTGACCTAGAAATTCGGGTAAGAACGTTTTGTAAAATTTTTCAAAACGCTAGAGCATTCCGTTGGCGAGCCTTTGTTGGAAGAAACAGAAGGACAAACTTTGAGACTTATAGTATAGAATATAGATATCACTCATGCGTACATACAAACACGCATTCATTCATACAATAATACATCATTCATGCATTCATTCATTTGTTCGTACATTCGTTCATACACACTTGATGGCATAGCTTTGTATAAACAGTGTTTAAAATAGTAAGCCGATATGCTATAAAATCACTGAAGCTCTTGAAACCCAGAACAGCAGCTTTCCATTATACCCTCATGCAATAGGCCTACTGACTTTAACCCACTCTCCCCGACACAGCATCTGATTGGTTTGGGCGCTGGGCGCCGCGGGCCTTATAACTCGAAACTAAACCGTTGTTTTTGTACTGTGTACGACGCAGCAGAGGACCAGTGCCCCGTCTGAGTATGACGAATGCGTGGGTATCAGATGGTCCGATCCACGCTACTGTTCTCACTCATCTTTCGGAGGGAATGAAACGACGCAGCACGGAGCTTCATTCAACTTATCGGCAGCATATCTGGCTTCGCTTGGAATTCCGTTGACGAACTTCGTTCCGCTTGAGCGAAGCGCAATCAACCGGTTCGTCTTCGTGACAGCCGCGAGCGGTGGGCACTTACACTTCGCCATGGACGCCATAGGAAACGTACAACGACACTTTCCAAACCAACCCATCTACTTCTACGACCTCGACGTAAACAAGTCTCAGGATCAAATCAATAAGGTACAGGGTCTGGCAACAGGTAGTTAAGGATCAGGCACCGCAGGTATCGCTTGAAAGATGCATAAAGGCTGTATATAATTATATACAGGACTTGCAACCTACAATGTCCTACATGTATGCATTATATGGGTCATTGCATACTTACGTAAGGCCGAAAATGACCGTTTTTGACCCACCCACCTTATAACGTTTCGTAACGTTTCCCTAGACCCATCCACCCGAGCGTTACGTATTTACTGTTACGAAAAATCATTTTAGATTTACAATGTGAACGCGTAATATCCGGGTGAGTATCTTGAACAACCGCAGGCCGCTTGCAAAAATGACGATCTGCTGGTATTGGATCTTTCGGCGGCAGTGTATTAAACACTGACTTAGTGTTGATTTATACTATTGCTTGGTTTTAGTTAAGTTTTAAATCAATGGCACGGAGTTTGAACTTCGATCACATCGTGCCAAAAGTGTCATTCGATGTTTATTTAAAATTCATTTATAACTAAACTGTTGGTAAAAGCGTTACGCAACGTTCAGCTCCTCACACCCACCCACCTAACGTTTCGTAACGTTTTTAAGGACGCCACCCACCCACCCACCCACCCTGGAGCGTTGCATAATTATGCAATGACCCCATTCAAGTTAATGCACAGCAATTAGTAAGTACAAGGCCATTCAGAATTATGCTATATAAACATAAGAATTAAGTATAATGGGCTGAAGTATCGTACTCCTGTAAAAATATTTTTTGTGTTAGAGAAACGATCAGATTATGATAATGGAAATGCGTTGATGCCTTTTGAATGAACGAAATTTTCAGATGAAAATTGAATCTTAGAAACTTGAACAGATTTAACCCTTATGCTATTTTTGAAGAAGACTAAGACTTGATAATCATTGTTTTGAAGATCCAAAACATATGCAACGTGAAATACCGGCTGTTCAACTTCAGTCGCTATCCATCACACGTCCGAGAATTAAGGGTCTACGCCTTCAAACCGATTATTGTTCATGTAAGTCGAAATCACGATGCGCGGCTATCGGCTCAGCATTGTAGAAGTTCACATTATGCAGGTTTTGCCATCATTGAACACAAACCTTTCTTATACTAACACACGCACGTTTGCAACGATGAACTCTCGTTGCAATTTTAACTGTAGCCTACTCTCTCACGGATATAGTTATTTCTCGTAAATTTTCTTTAAGATTTATGCAGGTAAATAGGGCTGAAACTGGATATTTATTTAGCGCTGTTCAAAGCGGTTATCTTACACATATTAGTAGATGTTCCATAGGCCTATACATTATACAAGGCAGTGCATCCATTACAAAAACATGCAGGCCTAACTGGTGACCCGTCAGAACAGCCCAGGACAAATCGGACCCGATAAAACGGCCCCGACAAATGCGCCCCGACAAAATAGCCTCGACAAAACAGCCCCGTCAATTCGGCCCTCGTCATATCGGCCCACGTCATATCGGCCCAGTCATTACGGCCCCATACAAAATACAAGTACTTTTAAACTCACGCTGACAAACTATGTTGAAATGATTTTTTTCATAAATCCAACTTCCATTTAAACGCCAAATTGCTTTTCAGTAATCCAAATTCAATGTTAACGCAAAAAAATAGTTTTCATCAATCCAGTTTCTAATTACGCAATAGAAAAGAATTCACTTTCATCAATCCATCTTCTCTTTGCGCAATGAAAAGAATTCTTTTAATCAATCCAAAGGCAAAACCATAGTTTAAGTTGCCAAATTATTTTTATGTCTTCAATGCCGTACTTTCGTTGACAATCAGGCAGTCTACTAGTGTCCATGATAACTGTCATCAATCCAGCTTCCATTTAAGCACAAACATTAATCTTCATCAGTCTAACTTCTGTTTACGGATACAGTTGTTTTAATAAATCCAGCTTCTATTAAAGCTAAGACTTAGTATTCATCAATCCAGCTTCTATTTACAGAAACAATAATTATTTCCATCAGTCCAGCTTCTATTTAGGAAAAGAATAAATTTAATAAATCCAACTTCCATTTAGACAAGTAATTATTTTCATCAATCCAACTTCCAGTTTAACCCTGCGACTACCACTGGGGTCAAAAATGACCCCATAGTTAGTTTGCATTGGTGCTGCTCAGCCCCCATAAGTGATATCTCAACGAAATTTAATGACTTTATAGGTATTCCTGTTTTGTACAAAATTCCAAGTTTTGTTTTACATTTTCTGTCACCAGATGGCGCAGGTATTCCATTTATACACTGAGTACCAGTTGGGTCGTTTTTGACCCCAGTGTAAACTGAATAATTCTGTCATATGTAAAAATTAAAAAAATACATATTTATTGAGGTAACATTTATCTTAAAAGTATTTTTAACAAAGAGAATCTATTATATATTGATTACTTAGTATTTGTATTACCAACAGTGTTGACAGTTCGCTAACAGCTTTCCAACTATTTTTGAGAAATCCAATTCTAAAAGAAACGAAGTGGATATATAGTAGGGTGCTCCAGAAAAATAAAAGTTGAAATGTATTTGCTCCACGGACATTTTCCCATGCGTCTCATACAGATGAGTCTAAAAATCCAAATTTTAGGCTTTTACATAAAGGCTAAGCCTTGCCCCCAGCACGATGAAGTTTTAGCAATATTCGCAATTTTTCAGTTGAAAAAACACAAATTACCGGTATTTAAGTATATATGAAAAACTAATATGTTTCATATTTATTGACCAGAACATGAAAGGTTGCAAGTATAAATACTAGTTCTGAGGTCTTAAGTACTTGTACAAATAGGCCTACTTAAGTATCAAGTACAAGTACGAGTACAAGTACACATGGCTACTGCAAGAACAAGGATTTACTTCCTTGACAAAGCAGTGGTGTATTGCCACATGCACTCATTTATAATTTTGCTTTTTGAGAAATATAATGGATGTGAGCATCTTGTCACTCAGATTCGATCGAAACTGTTTTAATATTAAACTAAACATGCACACTTTCAACCACCGAGCGCTAGAGGCAGGCACACTCACAATTCTAAACGCTGGTTTATCAAGAACAGCTTTGCTGCATTCCAAACGTCCAAACAATCAATTTCATCAAAGTCATCATGGCCTCTAATATTTTAACCAGGTTGTCACTTGTGATGATAAGGTGCTCGGTTTCACAGAAGAACATAGAACACAGAGGAACATAGAAAACTCACAATTTTCACAAGTGAGCCCCATTCACATGAATTCCATGTATCAGCCATAGGTTCAGTGGTTTATTACTAGAATTCCTATAACACAATTCATAAAATGCATTATTTCGGTGAATAAGCTCGTTTCTTTATCGCGGCTTTCGTATGGTGCTGAGAAAGTTCGACGACTTACATTTACATAACTCGATTGAGTTCAAATGATTTGTTAATCACTGCTCACCTTTCCGTATGGAGTCTTTGCAAGTGTTTAACATAGTTTGATGTTGTGCCAGTTGTTTTCTGAAATGATAGTTTTCTCACTACAAAACTTGCACTTAGCAGAAGTAGCATTTCCCTTGAGAGTTAAATTATTATAACCAAACTAAATCGCTCAAGGAATATTAGTACTTTTATTGTTAGCATTATCACCGTCCGTGGCCGCTATTTTAGCAAGACAACCGGAAGAAATTCTGATCAAGATGCGGTCCATACATAACTGCCAGAATATTCAATATCCAGAACGTAAGAATTAATGACTTAAAGCAGTGCTGTCCAACCCGCGGCCCGCGGGCCGCATGCGGCCCGCGGGCTGATTCTAAGTGGCCCGCCAGAGCCCGCTAAATATTTCAAATTTTTGTAAAGATGAAGTAAAAGACAAAGTCACTGGTCTACTTGCATAGCTATTCGTTCGTATCTTGGTTTGTCATTTGACAATGTGAACACTAAATCCAGTTCAAACGACGCATTAAGCTTGTTGACATTTTTAAAACGTAATCTACCGCACGGATCTCAACATGAGCGGGAGCCAACAAATCAAATAATTATAGGTCTACTAATGTTACAGCTATCGCCATCTATCGAATGATAAGAAGAAATAACCAGTAAGCAAAACACGCGAGCCACTAGTGATTAAAATGAAAGTATTAAAACAAATACACCCTGTTGAAACTAATTAAACCGGAAGCGGATGTCTAAGACGCTGCTGTGTATATGTTCAGCCATTCATAAAATATAGTTATTTCTAGCATTCTAAAAAATGACAGTTAAATCGAGCGAAGCGAAAAACGGAAAGTTACGGAATAAAATAGTGCATGTACGTTTACTATAATGCGTCATGGGAACTAGAAAGGCGTAAATATGATTATGATTAGCTTATCCATCGCGCGCCTATCCCAAGATGTCGCTAAGGAATTGATAATACAGTGCTCGTCTTAAACACCTTTACCACGCATTGCGGCATTCTTTCGACGCTACAAATTTTCGAAAATACGTTTAATACCCAAATTTAGTCAAAGTGAGCAGAAAACTATTATTAGAACAGTTGAAATTGGAATTCCGTTCTCGTTTTAGAGACATTCCACTGTTGTTCTTGGTTGAAAATTCATTCACGTGTGATATTTCTAACGTAGCCACAAAATATGCAGTTATTGAGAGGAGATGGAGGTGCAGTGCAGCTTGAAATAATTGAAATGCAACATAATAATTATGGCCCTTCGTTACAAACGCAAGGATACGCCGCCAATTGAGTATGGAAATGTTATAAAAAAAGTATTGACGATGTTTGGAACCCCAAACACCTACGTCTGTGGAGTTGGATTTTCTGCAATGACAATTATTGTCAAAACGAATCCTTTGACTGATCCATTTTAACCCTGCAGAAGTTACTAATACCAACCGGGTACAAAAATGAAGCACAGAAGCCAAGTTTCTCACTAAAAAGCTGTTTGAGCATTAATTTTTGTTACTGAACTATTGTAAAACATGCCTTACATTCCATACATACAACACTCATGATTATTATTCCATTATTTTTTAATAAATATATAATTTTCAATAAATTTTAGTCATTGCTTCTGAGTTTCATGGTGCGGCCCTCGGCTTCAAGAATAACTTCTTTGGTGGCCCGCGGGGTCAAAAAGGTTGGACAGCACTGACTTAAAGGAAAGACAAAGCTTACTGGTAAAGTATCCGAGTGCCTGTAGAAATGTCATTTGCGTCTAAGTACTTAGGTCTCAAGTATGAGTAAAAGTACTTAGGTCTCCAGTACAAGTTCAAGTACTGAATGTACTCAAGTTGCACTTGATTACAAGTACAAGTACCAATACTACACCTCTGCATACAATAATTCACAAAAGAAGTTAATCATCATGACAATTACGTTTTTCCTCCATTATATTGCCGATTTTTAAGCAAATTCGCATATTTTCCAACTAACATTTTTGTGCCGGGGCAAGGCTTAACCTTTTTCAATTGGTCTGAAAATTGGTACAGTTGAACAAAGTGATAAATGGAATGGGAAAATCGTGGAGCAATACTTTTAGAACTTTTGGGAAATACATTACATTTTGGAGGATATAGGTAGGCAGTGCCATCTATAGTGAAACATGGTGTGATATTTCTGACAAGTCAAGAAATGAAGCAGTGCAGCAGCTGCTGTAGAGTTTAGACGATGTTTCAGCGACAGAATAATTAGAAATCGGTTCCAGAAAATATCACGTGCCCTTAGATTTGACGATGTGGTGCGCAGAAGAGAAAGTCAATATCCTAAACAACTTGCACCTATTACAACCATATTTCACAATTGGACAAAATCATAAGAAAATGATTAGCAGTACAACATAATCTGTGCCGCCTGTAAGCGCAATGGGGTCGTTTTTGCCGAGTATACCGGTATAAACAGTAACTGTAATGACCAGATATTGTCTATATTAGTTTTGAACATTGAACACTCGAACAATTTGAACATTAATTGGTAACTATAACATTAAAAATTCAATCATTTCAACAGCCTGAATATGTTTCAAATACTTTACTAATATTTTGTCTTCATGACAATAAATAAAAATGCAAAAAAACAAAAACTTATTGTAGATATTGTGTTGGGGTCATTTTTGACCCCACTGGTACTCAGTGTATCAAGGAAATTCTGATAATCTGAGGATTAAACTGACCACATGAAATAATTTGGCAACGTAAACTACGGTTTTATCAATCCAACTTCTATTTACGGAAAGAATTCTCTTCATCAATCCAACTTAAAAGTACTTGGGACATGTGAACATTTTTTTAGAGGGACCGATGTGGTTGGGACCGATATGACTGGGGCCGATTTGACGGGGGTCGATTTGACGGAGGCCTATATGACGGGGCTGTTTTGTCGCGGCCATTTTGACGGGGGCTGTTTCGTAGGAACCGTTTTGTCGGGCCCATTTGTCGGGGCCGTTTTGTCGGGGCGGATTTGTCCTGGGCCGTTCTGACGGGGTACCCGACGACCCCATCCTCTTTCCAGGCATGGCAGTCTGGCACCAATGCAGCACGAACACTGGCGGAGTAACTATTATAATTATTGTCATTACTATCATTAAACCACTATCACCTTATTACATCAAGTACGTGAATCACATTACTGTACTTAAAAGCGTGTAGTTTGAGGTTGGTGTGTCTTTGCTGCAGGAAATGTTGATGGAATTTCCTAGTGTCTTTTGGATTGACTCCTCGGTTCGATTCCACAAAAACGACCTCACTTCCGCCCTCGACCAGGTCTACGAAAACCGCGGAATTCTAACCTTCGTTCGTTCCTCTCACTCCAACTTTGCTGCCACGCATCCGGGAATGTACAGCTTCCTACCTATCGCAGCTGCAGCAGCCATTATGACAGAACAACGCGATGCCAACAGCATCTTCTTTTATCGAACTGAAGAAGTCTATAAGAGGATCGTAATCTGGTGGGTTCTTTGTGCCCTGAGGGTGGACTGTTTGGCAGCTGGTCGTGAGTTAGCTTGCCATTTCAAGGGTAAAGATGTCTGGGCTGGATGTCATCGTTTTGATCAGTCAGCCATCAACATCCTAATGGCTCGTCATTTCCACTACGATGACCTCAAGTACTTGAGTCGTGATGCGGTACTTACTGTTGAGCGTGGAAGCGCTCATCTAGAACTTCTAGAAGTCTGTTATAAAAATAAAACAAAGTCCGCGAATTATTTCGCGTGAATACATGAAACCATTCTCGAAACCATTCTCACAGCAACTGAAGCTGAATTGTCTGCATTGGTGTACGATAGAGAGTAACATGTCAGAAGTTGATTAGTTGATACGAAGATATCTTATTTCGATTGGTTGATACAAAGAGCTCTTATTGTACCCCCTTTCATAGTAATCCTTTTGATTTTGACAATAGAGGCCTGTGTAATAGGTCTTTTCTTGTAGACTTACCAGCCACTGGAAACAGAAGCGTTGTACAGTAAACATTTTAGAAGATCGAATAAGTTTTGATTTGTGAATTTTGCTGAATCGATAGTCGTTGGTTAACGTTCTACAGTTGCTGTTAGATTTTATTTAAGATATGTCAGTTGCCTGAATAACTCTTTTAATTGTTGGAAAACAGGAGAGGGCTTGTTTAGGCTTCTCGTTGCCTATATTGATTTTGGCTAGATACTTCAATATCTGCATGTTAATGACTGTTAATTATTTTTATGCTTTGAACATGGCCAGGCTACAGGTATAAAGCAATTTTTCAAATGCAGTGGCGTGCAATAATTTAGTAGTTAATGCGATCGCCTAATAACGCAGAAGATTAATTCCCAGCCACGGCAAAACTATATTTTGAGCTTTCTACTCCGCTTGCGACGCCTAACACACTTAGCTATAAAATATTACACTGACCGTACCGTGTCGGCGGCAAGATTTTAGAGAGAGAGAGAGAGAGAGAGAGAGAGAGAGACAGAGAGGCAGAGACAGAGACAGACAGGATGAGAGTGAGAGGGAGACAGACAGACAGACAGACAGAGAGAATGACACCCATCAAAAGATCACATGTGAGTGGGTTGGAATACCCTGTCATTTTCCAAATTTTCTTTGCACCTCATACTGACCTCTAAGAAACGTTTCCTTCTTGCTCCCACATGAGCCAAAGACTTTCCGCAACTCCAGTCGTTCTTCCCACCCAGTCAGGTTTTATGATCTCTCACTTCTCTTGTCCTTTGCGATGTAGAATTCCTTCAAACCTTAAAACCGATCTATTAAAGCTGTCCTCTCCCGACTCTCTCCCTCATCCAAAATTAATACGCACGAAACTTCTTTAACCTCATACTGACCTCTAATTACAGTATGATAAATTGACAATGTAAAATCACAATAATGCTTAAAACTTAACTTATAGGGCTACATGTCACAGCAATATTTGGGTATTTGAGAAGTGATTTAGAATCGACCATTTTAGTTTTCTTCACCTCTTTAGATGTTGACCTCAGCAATTAAACTGTCCTGACAACAAACCCGGTTCTTTCGGTTGTGATACGATTATAGACGTTCAGTCCATTTTAGTAACATGGGTATACTAGTATCTGTAGTATCTCCTCACTCTCCTTAGCCTTGACGTGCGAGGGCAAGTGGCCATTTCACTACTTCGCCATCTTATCTTTCCAGAGTAGGCTAAGTGTGCGGTCGGTGAACTCATTTTCATCGCCGAGATCGCAAATGGTACCGAAACGGTTCAATGACAGTTCATACCGCGACATTTAATACCACGACAGTTAACACCGGACAAATAATCCCGATCACACTTAATCCCGATGACGTTTAATCCCTACGACATTTAATCACACGAATTTTCATACCGCGACATTTAGTGCTAAAAAGTAATAGTTTAGTAACTGAAAACTGAAAATTTAACAGATTATCTGCAATAGACTCGTTTCTGCAGTCTAGCATACATCTTTCTTGGGGGATGAACCACACCGCTCGCAGCTTGTAGTAGCAAGGCTTTCTGCTTGTTCATGTCTTGCTTGATGCCGGTCAGGAACGTCCACATCGTTGGGTGATGACAGTGAAAGAGCGATTGTAGCCCATGGTGCCATCCCTCAACAACGTTAGTCGTCCGAGCGATGCCGTCGATAGATGCGGCATGCTGGTTCCACAAGATGATGTTAAACAACGTAGGGCCGTAGCCTACATCTCTCGGCGTCCCCGAAGTCGGCGCCCTCTGACATAAATGTGCTCAAAGAAGCTTAGCAGTTCGTTCATATGTTTGTGTGGAACCATACTCTCGGCCAGAAGCTCGAATGCTTCTAACACATCACATGGAGGGACAAACGCCAATGCAGGTAGGCAACGGACACGCGCAATTCTATGACAAAATTCATACAATCTGAGACAATCTGAGACGCGCAATTCTATGACAAAAGTCGTACAATCTGAGACGCGTAGACTACATGTTCAATCGTACACTCGTTGTACGTGTATTATTTCATGCCAGATGTCGTGGAATTAATTGTCGTGGTATGAACTGTCTTCGGTATTAATTGCCGTGGAATCAAGTGTTATTGGGACTAATTGTAATTTGTCGGCGGGACTAAGTGTCCGTGATTAGGTGTCGCGGTATTAAGTGTCATGGTATTAACTGTCCTGCTACCGCCGAAACACTGGAATATCTTTCAACTTGTCGAGAACTTGAAATCTAACTTCTGGATTGACATTAGAGCAGGCTAGCTTCACGACGAAATTTATTCAGTTTTTCATTTATGCTAATTTACTGAATTTTGGCGAGTAGGCCTAAATTACTTACTTACCTACTTAATGTGTGGTTACGTCATCAGTTTTGAGTAAGGAAAAACGTCAGTACTTCAATCTATGCTTTAATGTAAACAGTAAATCTCTAGCGTTTAAATTTAATCGTTAATTCATTTATAAGTAGCTTTAAATGTTCATTTAGCGTAAAAAATCGATTGTGTGTAGCCTATCATGGTGAAGTTGTGATGTTATTTGCCTTTCGGTAACTACGCTTTCACTTAAGTAGGCCTAGCCGCCGAAACATTGCAAAGTTGGTCGCACATCGTCGAAGCTTAGATTTGAAATTGGAATCAAGATTGAGAGACTATAGATGCTTGTTAAAATATTTAGAGATATTAAAACATTTAGTGCAGTTAGATTACAGGTGCCAAGAAGCAATCTAAAATTAATTTGCCATGTTTGATGACAATATAGGCCTATAGGCCTACGCTGTAGTGGAAAAGCCACCCCTTGAACCTTGATAATAAAGTGCATTCGAAATTAGGCCTAATAACAATTAATTTTTAATCAAATTTACAAAACAGCGAATATAGCCTAGACCTAGCTAGTGCTCAGAATATCCTTTGCAAAACACACTTTCTCGAGCATGTCAAAGAGCTATACCTGTTTCTGAATATACCTGTTTCTGAATATGATAAAATACAACCAACGTGACACATCACAAAATTTAAAAAGTCATGTAGTCTGAACAGCCAGTTTTGTTAAATCTATCACTTGACATGTACTACTTTCTTTTACATTAGGGACTGCTTATGTTTTAACTCAATTTTAAGGATATATAGATAGCAGTATTTTCTCGTATAATTTCACATTGTATTATTATACAGCCTTTAGGATTTGCTGACATGGTAGCATGTTTTATTTGACACATTATGTTACAGAAGATGAACTTATGTTCCAATCTGACCTAAAAGACATACAACATGAAAATAAACATGTGCAAAGACAAAGAGTATGTAGGATATCCATTACGAGAAAGAAGGGATGCCACCTTTTCGAACTAGGAAGTCGGGACGCAACTTTCTCGTAATCGTCGACGTCGATGCTCACGAGTTACAATCATGCAATTTTTCCGGATGACCTTTTTTTTTTTTTTTTATATTTTACAGCTCATTTAAAAGGCAAAACTGCTCGAAAGTAAGTAAACTCGTTGTAAAGAGTATCATCTCCGTCACTAATCCAAGAACAATTAGCAGTAGTTAATACGGGTTTGTGTTTTTAAGTCGCAACGTTTTGTTAGTTTGGTCACACATCTGAAAGTCGGGACATTTGGCTGTCCCGACTAGGTCAAGTCGGGACACGGGACATTTGCCTCGAAATCGGGACTGTCCCGACAAAGTCGGGACGGGTGGCAACCCTAGGAGAAAGAGGTAACAGAGAAAATAAAAATCAACGGTGAGGAGGTGGAACAGGTCAAGAGCTTTTGTTACTTGGGAAGCATGATAACAACAGATGCAAGGTGTCAAAGCGACGTGAAACGAAGAATAGCAATGGGAAAAAGATGCTTTCATGAAAAGAGGAGAATTGTTGAGCGGAGGGCTAAATAAAAGCCTAAAGAAAAGACTGGTCAAAACACTGGTATGGAGTGTGGCACTATATGGGTCAGAGACCTGGACCATCAGGAAAGATGAGATTAAGAAATTAGAAGCTTTTGAGATGTGGATCTGGAGAAGGATGGAGAAGGTGAGCTGGACTGAGCATATAACGAATGACGAGGTACTACAAATGGTTGATGAAAACGATCGCTAATAACAACAATAAGAGAAAGACAGAAGAACTGGGTGGGGCATGTATTAAGAGGAGACTCCCTCCTGAAAGAAATCATAGAAGGGAGAATGGTAGGGAAAAGAGGGAGGGGAAGACCGAGGCAGATGATTCTGGCCGACGGATACAGCGAATTAAAGGAAAAAGCACAGCACAGAGAGGAGTGGCGTCATTGGAAGTTGGAACCTGCCGAAGGGCAGAGAACTTAAAGAAAGATGCAGCATAGCGGTATTTTTTTCGTAAATAATTTCACATTGCATTATTATACAGCCTTTAGGATAATGCTACATGGTAGCATAATTTATTTGGTAAATTATGTTACACTGTTTAACTTATGTTCCAATGTGTACTAAGCAGCTACATACATTGTTTATAAATTTGTGCATGATTTCCTTCGGTAAAGTATATCCATTACGACTAAGAATTGATCCAAGACTTTTCTGTTGTAGCCTAATACGTGTTCGAAAAAGTAGGCTATGTGGTCTGTGGTGTATATATGGACATCGATTCGTGTTCATATCCTCAGGCATTAAATTTAGTGGTCATTTATCTTTTAATAGGACGGTGCTCACTTCAAGGCATCTGTTACACTGAGAATGAACAACAGAGTAAAGGTTTACATACTGGCAGCATTAATCGGCCTTAGCCTGGTTTACATTTTCGGCGCTTCTCTAATGCAGTGGTTGGCAGAATCTCAGTTCACTCACGTAAGTATAAAGACGGTCATTCATTGCATTGGTCTTTCTATCTTTCTCTGTCCGTCTCCGCCTGTCTGTCTATGTGTGTACGGTCTATCCGTAACCTCTGTTTGTCGTCTGCTTATGCCTTATGTGCTTGTCTTAACAATGCATTTTCAATGTATGAATTTCTTCACAACACAGAACAACGTTAAAGCATCTGGTAAGAATCCTTATTGGATTAGTTTTTATTCTATTTCAAGCCTTGATGAGGAACAGTCATCAGAGGAAAGTGATCTGGGATTTTCAGATCTTTCGGCTGTATACCGCAAACGCAGCAGCTTTCGAACAACTCGTATTTCTTGGGTCTATACAGGGATTGAATTGCGGGGGGTTGGGAGTCGGGAGGGTTCAACCCCCCAATTTACTTTTCAACCCCTCCAGTTAATTCCCAAAAATTACCTTGGTGGTTTAAGTTAAACCCCTCCAGTATAGCCTTCAGTGGTTCAATGTATCTTGCTTGAGTAATGAAAACTATTGCTTTGCTTTTCTCAGTTTTAATGCATACCACTTCAGAGTTTCTTTGCCCATATTTTTTCCCTAGAGGTATAAATTTTATGAAAATAAAAATGAAGAGTTTTCCCATAGGTATTCTTCACTGTTCGATTGTTTTCACGCAGCTATCATCGAGAACGTTAATATTCACTACAATTTAGCACGTATACTGGCTTTAGGTACGTAAGAAATTCTGGTCGATACCCGGACATGTAAGAATTTTTCACCCCCACCCCCACTTAAAATTTGACAATTCAAACCCTGCGTCTATATATATGAAGCGTCTACAATATTTCTTATCTTTAAGATGCATAAAAGAATCCTATGTCTTTTAAGTTTCTAAACTTTCAATGTTTTGGTTCTTTTCTTTCAAAAGCCTAGCTTACGGCTTTCAACTCTTCTGAAATTGTGTATAAGTCTCCGTGTCAGGTTTTTTCTGCAACAGGTTATTGACTTACTTTTAACTCTTCTGTCTCTTCACACTGCTCTTGCAGGAATCAAATTCTATTAGTTCGTGTACTACCACGCCAGATGAGGTCGGGTCAGTGGTTAATCGATTCTAAATCACTTCTCAAATACCCAAATATTGCTGTGACATGTAGCCCTATAAGTTAAGTTTTAAGCATTATTGTGATTTTACATTGTCAATTCATCATAATACTGTAATTAGAGGGATTAACAAACTAGTCTTGTTTTTGAAAACATTTCAAATTTTTTGTCTGGGTTCTCCTTCTCATCTGCTTGTTCCCTCAAGACGTTTCTCTTTCCCCGGGGCTTCTACGCTGAGAGCGCCTCTGAATAGTCCGCACTGGGAGAGGCGCTTTAGGCCTATAAATGTCCAGATACTACACAATACAATACAATTTCACTTCTGCTAATGTTTCTAACATGAATGGTGAAATAGTGCCTATTTTATTAACTTTAATGTTTTTATTTAATCGAAACAGCTTGATATACCGAAACTCTGTGTTAAGATTGACTGGTCAAATCCTCGTTATTGCGCTCCAGCCGAAAATTACACATTCGGCAAACCGTTTAATTTGTCTTCAAGTCTTCTTAGGAACCTTGGGATTCCTCTAAGAGACTTCGTTCCCATCAGAAGAGAAAGTCTTGATGATTTTGTCTTTGTCACTGCTGCAAGTGAATACTATTTTCACGTTGGAATGGACGCCATTGGAAATATTCAGAAATTTCTACCAAATCATACGATCTACTTTTACGACCTCGACCTCAATCGATCAGCAGAGCATATCGCGAAGGCAAATCCATTTATATTTCATGTAACTTTGCTTCATAAATCAAATTGATAATCGTAAGGGTTTAATTGACTTCAGTTAATTTATATATATTTTACCAATTTATGACGATTTATATGCATTAGCATATTTAGTATATACAATTATACATTACATACAAACAATTGTCAAACATGCATCAATTGATGTGCATAATGTCAACGTTATTAGGTCCTATAATGTACTTCTTACATAATGCATGTAGTGACAGATTTTGAAATGCCTATGCGTTCAGAGTTCGAAACCCCATTCCTCATGCGCAGTTTTAAATCGAGAATTTCTTGTCAAGCCATTTTTAACCTATAGAGCTCGTGCCTGAGGGTTGAATGATGTCATGTCAGCCATAATATCTGGGGATGATTGCATCTTTGAGGATTAATGTTGATAAAACTTACCTTATCATAGGCCTAGCTACGTTAATGGCTGCCCATAACTGCTGAGAAAAGTTACGATCGCGAATTGGTTTCTTTGAACAAAACAAGCGACTTCTCTCGCTACGTTGTTCGACCTTATGCATTTAAACCAATATTGTTCAGCCTACCTTCTCTGACCTTTGCAAAATAGCTTAGTTTCACCTTAACTTACTTAATACCTGGCTGCCCATAACTGTTGAGAAAAGTTACGATCGCGAATTGGTTCTGATTGAAATTTTAGATTAATTCGTTATGCTACGTGAAATACCGAAAGTTCAACTTCTCTCGCTACCCAGCTCATGTTCGATTATTGAAAACTTATGCATTTAAACCAATCATTGTTCAGGTATGTATTTTTATATTTCACATTCAAAAGTTAGCTGTTTTCACGCTGGTTCTCTGCAAACCTGTTTGATTATATATTTTTTACTTACGTTATCTGAAGAGTGAACAGAGAATTAAAGTTAGATATGTTGAATACAGTTTAATCTCTTTTACCGATTGAACAATGGCAAAAGATTACATCATAGTCAACGCTCTTACAGCTTTATGTTCATGCAGTACACATCTGCGCCTTGACACATTATACGGACTTTGACGAATGCGATTCGGTGATCTTACTTACGATGAAGCTAAAATCCACGTCTTTCATTCAAACTGACAACACTGCTCTTTCACAAATTCTTTCCTGATCCCTCCTTTCCCCTTACCTCCCTCGCCGTTTCAATTCTAAACACCATCCTCCTTTGTTTGAAGCCTGATCCCTAAGTTGGATCTCGGCCTGGAACGGATTTTCACCCTACTTGCCTATCGATTTTGTTTTGACTAAGCCTCATCTTACTTACTTACTGTTAAAAAGCTGGTTCCCGCGACTCCGCTTTTTAGGCGCTTTAGAATTGTCGAAATTACGATTGCGATTTTAAAAAGCCATGCAGATTATTTTACTTCTATGGAGTCGGTTTACAATTTACGTAAATCATTGTATTTCAGGAGATGTTGTCTGAGTTTCCTCGAATTTTCTGGATTGACTCATCTATTCGTTTTAAGACGAATAACATCAGTCTCACGTTGGACGAAGTATTTAGCAGCGGTGGAATTCTGACATTTGAACCAGGGGAACATTCCAATTTCGCAGCTACTCACGAAGGAATGTATCGATTCCTTCCTATTTCTGCCCAAGCTGCCGCCAATACAGAACAGTACGGAGCCAACAGCATCTATATTCATCGAACGGAAGAGATATACACACGCATCATATTCTGGTGGGTGTTGTGCGCCCTAAGAGAGGAATGCATGGCTTCCACCCATGAGTTGTCTTGTAATTTCAAGGGGAAAGACGTGTGGGCTGGATGTAATCGTTTTGACCAGTCAGCTCTTAACATCCTAATGGCCAACCATTTCCTCCGCAATGTCTCTCGTTACACAAGTCGCCGTGATCAGCTGTCTGTTAATCGTGGCGTGGCCCACCAGGAACTTCTGGTCATTTGCCCGACAGGAATAACAGTCAAATCTGCCGTATATTTTTCTAATTAGTCACTCATTCATTAAGGGATTTTTACCTAGCGCCCCTTGAAGACAATCTAAATTAGCCTAATACGCCGCTAACGCTTGCTTACTCGCGATACAGTGTGTATTCTTCTAGCGTTGTGTTTTGGAATAATGCGCAAGCGAGTCATGTTGCTGCAAAAACAACAGAATAGTCTCACTGGCGAGTCTTGGCTTACTAATTTTTTCTGTGCATTGTTTTGCTAGCTGCTGTAAGTCTTGTTCTTAATTAAATTTAACATCAATGACATTTAACCTCTTACTTCTTTTTTATGTTTGTAGTCCTATGTATTTATCAGGACACTTAATATTCATTCATAACTTCAGAGGACTTGTATAACGCCCCTCCAAGATAGGTCATCTTGGAGGGACGTTATATATGTATACAGCGGCGTTCCCAGCCCAACTCCGGCGATAGAGATCAGTTTTCAGATTGACTAGTTCGTTTTTAAACACGGCACATGAGCTCTTGTTCTTTGAGTGCCGCTATGTAAATGTTAAGTTACAATTACATAGCCAACACTTAATACATTTCAAGAGGCACGGACGATGAACAGTGACGCACTTGGATGCGTAAATAACTCATATTCGTATCTAACCAAGAATTCCTAGGATCTATCTAGATGTTCATCCAACGGGCACCAGATTCAAATCGGCCAAGTATTTTTCATGATTTCTTCTACGACGTCGTCGTGTACAGCGTGTATGCCTACTGTTTGGCTTTTGATGCAATTTTAATTGACAGGATTTTGCTGTGTTCATATTTTGGCTATTTTCCCACGAACATTCGCACCTATTGCCTTCTCTTCTCGTAGCTTTTGTAGATGGTGATTATACTGCGTAGGCCTATAATTCATTCATTCACTACAAGAATTTATATAGTGCCTCTTTCGGGGAACTACGCAGAGACGATCCCAACCCCACGACGATCCCAACCCCAGCGTAGCCAAATAAGAGAAGGGTTCTAGGAAGGGAGCGGATAGCCATGGGGAGGCCATTCCAAATCGAGGGGCCAACCACAGAGAAGGCACGGCTCTGTCTGGTGGAAGTGCGAGCAAAAGGCACAGAGAGGAGGCCTTGTTCAGGCGAACGGAGGGAGCGCGAGCCCCGAGCACTAAGGGTGGGACACAGAGCTCGCCAAGGTAGGCAGGAGCCAGCCTAGCGGGCAGCGCCAGATTAAGGCAGCTATCCAATACTCAAGTACACGATAAGGCGGATTTTCAAACGAGATGTTCTCTGACAGATACTGTACTTATGGCGCCTAAATTGCATCCCGACGTAAGTAATGTAATGTAATGTAATGTAATGTAATTAGCAACTTCTATTGCGCCGGTGTCTAATGCACAAGGCATCAACCGATGGCACACCAAAACCAAGCCGTAATCAGGTCAACATCCAAAAGATCAGTCCGTAAGAGACAGAGAGACAGCCTACGGTGGATAAGCAATTTGAAAGAGGTAAGTTTTCAGCCGCGAACGAAATGACCCAAGCGACTGAGCACAGCGTACAGACACAGGAAGAGAGTTCCAAAAAGTAGGTCCAGATACTGAAAAAGCTCGTTTGCCAAGAACAGTTCTTGATTTTGGTATGACCAGACAAAGATGATCAGATGACCTCATTGAATAATGATAAGTCTGGGGAATAAGAACTGATTTTAAATATTGTGGTTGGCCAGAATTTACAGTTTTATATACTATGAGCCCCAGTTTGAAACGAATTCTTTGCTGAACAGGAAGCCAATGCAAAGATTTAAGCACAGGGGTTATATGTTCATATTTGGATGTATTAGTTATGGCTCTAGCCAGAGAGTTCTGAACCCTTTGCAGTTTAAGCAGGTTAGACTTATTGATGCCAGTAAGAAGTGAATTACAGTAATCCAGGCGACTGGAAACCAATGCATTTGCCAGAGATATTCTTGCAGACATTGGCACAAAACGCCTAATTCTGCGTATGTCACGAATGAACATGTAAGTGTCAACTACAAGCGGTACACACAGTCGATTTAATCAGTTAGCCGATGTAGTTTATGCAGCTGTTGTATGTATGCTATGTATGTGTGTAAGTATGTATCAAGGAATTTAATGTAGCGCCATTTAAGCACCTCACAAACGTGCTGCACGCAAAGTACTATGGCCTATGTAAAGGATCATCTGTCTTAGGCAAGTTTATTTTCGATTGTCTTTGAAACTCCGGAATAGAGAAGGAAGGAGAAGCCAGATGTACAGATAAAAATTACAACTTATCATAATAAAAACAAATGATAATAACAATATTTGAAAAAGATTAAGTAATAGCCACAAAAGTCAACGCAAATTTTCCTTTGAAATGTATCGTTTTTATGGGCAGACAACAACCAGCTTTTTATTGTATGCGAACAGATATCGCACAACACTTCGCAGCAGAAGCGGAACTTGCAGCGACATCTATCGACGACCCGAGTCTCCTTGACCTCGTAACCTGTTCCGCAGCATAGCATCTCAGAATCGTCGCTTTCTCCGGATGTTCGATTGCAGTGTCTGCCCCGCGTCCCCGCAAATCCAAACTTCTGACTCGCTTCGCAGAAGTCCGGCGACTGACTGCAATAGACAAGACTGTCTCTATCGATGGGTCTCACTGTCTGTCCCGCAAGACTTGGTCGCCCGGTGGCCTCGTCCCTCGTCTCCGGCCAGGAACCAGCACCGTTCCCTTCGGCCTTGACGAGCAGATGCTTCGATCCGATCCGCTTTTGTTGGACTCTCTTCGCCGCTTCTAACTTGACCTTGAGAGCGTTTCCAATTCGGCGGAAACTCGGGGCCGACTTCCAACATGTCTTGACTTCACAGGATCCGGAAACTCCTTGACACTTGCAGTGCATATCCGGCGCCTGAAACGAAACAATCATCAGATCAGCTTCGTCTGATCTTCACCCCATCCATAAATTCAGACAAAATTTCATTCAGTTTCGTTTTACTTTGTGTACGGTTTGTACGTATTTCAGTTCGATTAAGGATGGGAGTGTTCCTCTATGTTTCTCCTACCACAGTATCTATTCACGACGGATGGTCGTAATTAAGTCTCGGGTATCGGATCACTTTTCTGTTTCTGCCTCTGTATCCCGGGTAATCGTATAGTATCGTAACCTGTGATAGTGCGTATTTGAGATCAATAGAAGTTTAAATAAAATGAAAAGGAAAATTTCAAATGAAAAGAGAGGCACATCGTAATATTATGTCTTATTGGTTGATACAATAAGACTCGTTCCTTCATTTCTTTTTCAGATTTTCCTCTGTTCTTTTCTTCCTTCCTTCATTCATTCCGCGGTTTGTTCGTTCCTCCTTTCTTTCTTTCCTTTCCCTTACGAAGGAATACCTTGTAATCCTCTTAGATAATGCTGATGTTTGTTACTCGAAGACGTCATTACACCTTCCGACTGAATGTTATAAATATATCTGAATAAAGCAATGACGTCATAAACAATACAATAACATTAATATTTCCGTTAAATTAGTTTCGCCTTTCACGTTTATTTCGCTAAGTTTTGATATTGCAATAGGCCTACTTTAAACCAGTCGTTACATAGTTTAACGTTTTCGCGAGAAATTGCACGAATATCTATTATGCGAAGAGCCGTTTAAACTCCTAATATATTTTCTGGATACTGGGTTCTCGGAGAAAGTTCTTTCGACGCAATGGCCCAGCCAAGTGAAATTACAGAGACACATGAAGCGAATTCGTATGCTTTTATTACATTAACAGTAATGAGCTTTTAACTTTGTGATAGATGAGGTTATAATATTATTAAGGTTTAACTCCTAAAGCAGTTCATCTCGCTCAGCTACACCGTTGTTTACTGCCTCTAATCCCGCTTTTTAGCTTTGAATTTAATCTTCGGATAAGCCCATAACGCTCTCAACTCTTATCCCAATTCTTACCCTTCACCGCTCAACGAATATCCACGATGGCACGCACATCCTGCACCAGAGCATCATAGACAGACAGCCGTACTACAGACTGTCTGACACAGAGAGATAGAGACACATGCCGACTGATAGACCAACAGCTAGATAGGTGGAGAACTGGAGATAGACAGAAAGGTAGTAAAGTACAGAGAAGGCCTAGCAGAGAGATGGACAGACAGTTGGATAGAGGCAAAGAGACGTATACCCATTTTCAATGAATGAATAAATAGATGAATCAATCAATGAATTGGGTTGGAATCAATCACTCAACCTGTCGATCAATGAATCCGTTAACCTTGAGAACCTTCAAATGCGAACTCATTGTGCTTGAGTATAGCTTTTTTGTGATGTCTACGGTCTTCTTGGGTGTAAAAACAACCGCATTTTTACCCTCATAACTTTCCTGAGAACATACTTTAAGATATCCTCACAGCGAGTATCAATAAGCGCTTTTTACCTCGATTCGTAGCCAACAAGTCCAAGTATTCGCATACCTCTGAATAAATGCGAGATACACTTAACTGGCTTCCTGTTGCGGATCGCATTACTTTTCAGAATATCATGCTGACACGTGCTTTAATACATCAGGCAGCTCTCTGTTCCAGTCTCGAGGCAGCTGGGTCGGTGATCGTTGCGCTCTCCGACCTGCGGAGATATTCGGGTGCTACTCTTCTGCACTTCAACTCGAACCCAACGTGCCATTTCGTGTTGGGACTCTCCTCCGCAAACAGTCTGCCAATGCACTTGGGAACAGTTGCCTTTGACTTTGTGCTGCAAACATTTGCTGTGATAAAATTAACATGTTTAGATCTGTTAGAAAGTCGTAGGTACAGCGCCATTGTGAGTTACAAAAACTTCGCTATGTTACGTTTCCTCTTACATACAACTGGGAAGCATAGAAAAGGGCTTTCAGCGCTGGAAGCTGATTTAATGTGGAAAGTCAGCCACAGCAGGACTGCAAGCTAACCCCAGACGTGTACATGCCGCTGCTAGATCAGATCACGGAGTAAGACTGATTGAAAGTTTTATTTGATCTTGAAGATGACGACGACGTTTGGCCGCGGAAACTTCAACACTCCGGAGAGGGCATGACAAGAATATGATGATGATGATGATGATGATGATGATGATGATGATGATGATGATGATGATGATGATGATGATGATGATGATGATGATGATGGTGATGGTGATGATGATGATGATGATGATGCTGTTGTATTGTGTTTCTTTTTCCATTCGAAACATTCTTAAAACGAAGAGCGTTACTTTCATTGTCATCATCGGAAGACTGCGTTGCCTTTAATCACCGAGCGTGATACTGTTTGAGCAAGAGAAGCTGATGTCGTAATGTGAAGATCGTGACGTGATGCTGTTTCAAAGCGATCCTGATGAAGTGAGCACCAGAAACAGATGATTTGATGCGATGATTTATATTGATGTCGTCGAATGTGAAGTGCTAATTGATGATGATGATTGGTGTTCCAGGAACTGGCGACAGTTCTGGTTGTTGCTCTGGAAGAACTGGTTGCTCCAGAAGAAGAAGGTCATCCGGACTATCTTAATCGTTCTATTTCCGATCTTCGTCGTCGATACTCATCGTGAGCGAGAGATAGCCGAACGCAGACCCGAAAATAGCTCACAATCTTACAGCAGCTTCTCCGCTACTGCTGAACATGTGCTAAGACTATTTCATTTTGAAGGTTATCAAGTCATATTCCCCTCTGAAAGAGATGATTTGATGCGATGATTTATGTTGATGTCGTCGAATGTGAAGTGCTAATTGATGATGATGATTGGTGTTCCAGGAACTGGAGACAGTTCTGGTTGTTGCTCTGGAAGAACTGGTTGCTCCAGAAGAAGAAGGTCATCCGGACTGTCATAACCGTTCTATTTCCGATCTTCGTCGCTGCAATACTCGTCGTGACGCGAGAGATAGCCATAACCACCTTCAAATCTCAGCCAAGGACCTACAACAGCTTCTCCGCTATCCCGAACTTGAAACAAAGTCAAAGTCTTCTTCCGACAGAATTAGTCATCGCTTACGTTCCCAACACGACCCTCGTCGCCAGGATTGTGAATAGAGCAACGACCATCATAGGCGCCAGGTTTTTTGTACGGAGTACGTCGTATTCCTATATCGTCGTATTCCTATATTGTGTGTTCGTTTAACACATAATAATAGCCTCTGTCTCGCGTATTAATTTAACTCAGCGCTACCAGCGAATAAGTCAGTGTCAGCCTTTGTGTTGCGTTATAAAATAACGGATATTAACATTCCATTAGATTAATTGAGTAAAATTTGATTTGATATATCAACGGTAGATTACCTCAAAGCATGTCTACAGTTCAGCATCTGGGGTCTATAGTGTAGCGTAACATCATTGGCGTGAAGAGCAGTAGGTAGCGGGATCGCTTCCCGTACCCTCCCAAAGGTCCACTCAGCCTATCGTTCCCGAGATGGCGCGTTGGTAAAATGAGATGTAGGACGTGATGGGCGTCTTGCATGGCTGCCGTATACCGTTAAATTCGACTCCTGTAATAACTTGTGATCATCTGTTCATACTGATTTATAATCATACTGCGTTATTGTCGGTTTGAAAATGTTAAACGAAGAGTATTAAGTTAAGTACTTCAAAGCGTAGATTCGGTATTTAGTAATCGTATTCCTAATCAGACGACTTCTGCAGCGCCAAAGCACGCGCAAAGTCGTGGGAACCAGCTTAAAGAAAGCCGTTCAGTCAAAAAGAATCACGTAGGATCAAGTAGAGTATAGTATGCATTGTGGTTCAGTATGGTATCAAATGACGTTGTATGGTGTGGTATCGCATAACAACATGGTATGGTAGGGTAAATGCGTGGTACGATTTTTGCTCTAATTACTTCGTTTCAAATAGCCAATAATTATGCTGCGGCAAAATCTTATTGAATCGCAATATAACTGGATAACTACAGACTGGCACCAAGGCCACAAAGATTGCCAATACCTTTAGCCAATGAACTGCATTAGTTCCTCCTATCACCAACCATTTCAAATGATTTTACAAAAATGGTTAAATTCACCTCATATTGCTTTGTTGTAGTTCGGGGCTTTGCATCTGAAATTGCGCTAGAAAACTTTATGAGGAGAAACAAACGCTTTTTTGGCGCAATCGTCTTCATCGTTCCAGACGACGCGGTCAGTCTTCCGAAAAATATCACCTACAAAGTCCGTCTGCGATCATACAAGTGGTTTTCAGGGCTTATTGATGGAATGGAGGTATCATTTTGGAAGAGGGTCGATTGGAAAACAGGCGCCACGTTCTCTGACTTAAATACGCCCGGCCCGAGAGAGGGAGGCAATATATTTGGTGGAGAAGAACCAGGTATTTTCACCTGTATGAGTACTAATTATTAATTAATTATTAATCTACTTTTGCCTATCTCTTTAGGATATAATTATGAGCAAAACAACATAATTTTAGGTGGATATGCGTGTTAAGTCTAATACGTTTCATCATTCATGGGAGAAAGACGCTCGAGTGGAAAATAGCCGCCATGTTCTCTGACCTAAAAACGATCGGACTGTGTAGACCATTTAATGGAAGAGATCCAGTTATTTTCATCTCTAGGTCAACTAATTATTAGTCTGATTATTTAGGTGTCTAACGTATGAAAGAGTCAAATCTAATTCAGAGCAGAACTCAGAAAAATATTCCTGTATTAGGAAGATTTAACAAGCAAGACCGTTACAGTCGCATGAATACTGCAATCTAAGCATACAGTAGGGTGTTTAATGAATCAATTACTCAATAATAATGATAAATTCTTTTTATTACTTGTCCTATAATTGCACTTATTGCAGTAGTTACAGTCAAAGTTACAGTTGCGACAGAGGAAATAATTGTGGTAAAAATGACAGCAGCAGTAGGCCTAATCGTTTTGCTCATACGTTTCAGGGTATTACAACGAGAGTTTTCTGGCGATTCAGAATGCCATTGACCTGAGTCTTATTGTTGAAGTGAACGAGAATTTCGACCCAAAAAAGACGGTAAAGACTCAGCTGAAGAGATATCCGTTTCCTCCATACAACGAAGATCAACTTATCCATGTCCTTAGAATAGTCTTTCCTTTGTTCATTCTGATCAGCTTCGTCATTATTGCTCCGACAATCTGTCAGGAAATTGTGCTGGAGAAGGAAAACAAATTCAAGGTAAAATCACTTGCATAGCCTAGGCTACATGATTCACTATATTCACAACTGCGCTACGATTATAATGTATAATATTATATACATATTTATAATTATATATGTATATAATATATATATCCTAGAGATATATTTACATACCCTGATGCATGTAAGACAGTAAGTGATGCTTTAAAAGGCTGATCCGCTCCTGTCTCTAGTCTGCTCGCAACTGGACTATGTTTCACATTTAGTCCTGGACTAAATAAGACTCTGATTCAATACAGTGCTCACGAAAGAGCTGTTTCTCCTACGCTTAGCTTTTTGAGTAGCACTCATAAATTCTGAGTTTACGATTACACTTGAGGCTAGACGGAGTCGTACAAGGACCATTGTAGGAAAGTGAGTCATTTGTGATTTTGATGATGACAGTGAGTTGATTGAAGTCAAGTTCTTAACGGAGTATACGATGATACCAAATAGAATCGCGGCAGCAAAAATGACTTTATCCCAGGTTCCATCCACAGCAAAGTTATCAGAAGAATACAACAATTTAGGAGGGTAATGAGGGTTAGCAATGCTTTATTATATGAAAAGTGTTATCAAATAAATTCTCTACAGTCTGTTCTCTTTGTCGAAGTCGCTCAGATTCCGTACGTGTCTTACGACAGCCAGACAACCACAGAACCCCAATTTTCCCTGCCTTTCCGTCTTATAGCCTACCTCAAAGTTCCTCCTAGAAGCCTGCAGATTCTATTTGGGTCTTCCTACTGCCAGCCCACCGGCTCCCTACCCTCCAGTCAGTGGCCAAATATCTACCTGAGTCAATTTCTGGTATTTGATTAAATTCATGTAACGGAGTGGACAGGTAATGGAGTGGACAATTTCAACATAACATGAAACAAACTTAATAATAATATTATCGCCCGCATTTCGGACCACATTTTCCAACATATTAATTTTGTTCATTTAGGAGTTGAAACCTCATAATTGTTGAAAACATGAGCATCTTCAGTGTAGATTAATTCTCGGTAACGGAGTAGACGCCTATGAAACGTATCATTCGTAGCTTACACCTTTCAAACCAAATTATTACCGCATTAATTCGATATAAACGGAAGTATGCACATCCACAGTAGGGTGGATCGAATGAATAGGCTAAAAACTTTGTTCTTAAATAACTAAATTTAATAGTGGGCAAAAGTTGCCTATTGGTATGACAAACACACAGTAAAAATTTGGTAATTACTGTGCATCATCTTGAGGGTCCCCAAGGACTGTGTAGTTTAGCTATTATGGGGCCTTTATGTGCATAGGAAATATTATGGATTATCGTGAATCATCAGACGTGCCAACGTCTCGTATTACATGTAACAAATCATAGAATACATATTATATGTAACAAATCATAGAATACATTTTTATGCATAACTAAAATGCACAAATGTCTCGATAATCAGATTTTGTATTAGCCTAAACGTTGGCATTATCAATCGAGATTCTAGCCGGGATTTGATAGAGCCATATCGCGATTTTGCGCCACAAACCGCTGCTGGCGATTTAGTAACTAACTTTACACAGCGTTCCACAGCCGAGTATGACAAGATAACTTAGGAAGGTTAGCTATGGGTGGTTCAACGCTTTTCACAAATGCCTTCACATGTTCCTCCGAAATGTCAGTCGTCAGCGGCGGTTCAGTTATATATGTGTGAATTTTTCGTTCAAGTGGTAGTCATCTCGTGCGTCAAACCTGAGTTCTGGTGCTTTGAATTGTCGCACAGCTGATGTTCGAGTTGACGAACATGCCTTCAGAATGCGACAAATTCCGAATTCGCGTACGTGCTGACGATTTGTATGGAGAGAAGTAGGTTTTCCGGTTGAGCAGAATAGGCATTCCGCAGTATAACAGGATCGATAATACGTTTCTGTTCAACTGTAAGATAACGGGACAGCTGGACAGAACGGAGCAAATGTCTTGCACCATCTTTGCACGACGGCTTAGTCTTGATACTGAACCACCTTAACTTGCTGTGTGCCAACAAGATTTCTCAATAAACGATTATACCACAATACTGTATGAAGTACGCTGCAAGAATCTGCAATCTGTACTAACGGAGAAGTCGATTCGCAGTTGTAAGCCACCTAGAGTGATTCAATTTGCAGGGGTTTCGTTCAGATAAGTCATGGTTGTCATGTGGGCAGTAACCTTCGGAAACAGCGTTGGTTATTTCCCACATATATTTCTGGTCTGTACTGAGTTCCTTTATGTTGACATATGGCAAGTCAGCATTTATTTTGATATAGTTTGTCACCGGTAACGGTTCACATGCTGATAAACGTATAGGCCTACCATCGACCCAATATACGTCAATGACGTATACCAAGCGGACCGGAAAATGCACACGGATCAGAATGTTGTTCCATCAAGACTCTGCAGTAAGTGTCCCAGACGGAATTCATTACCATGAATCATGCAGATAAGCCACTGTAAGTTTTCTCAGTTCTTATTCTAACAACGTAATGACTTCTCCAACCCTTCCCCCGTTGACATTATTACCGCCGCATCCAACTGCAATCAACTTTCGATAGTTAAATGTGGTTTTCACTCAGGTAGGCTACTCAACAATGCTCGATTTCAAGCACTCAGTTGAACCACCTTTGGATGTAACATGACCAAGTTATGCCGAGCCTGCTTCTCTGATCAATGACAAATGGTGTTCTATAAAACGTCGTCAATGAAAGCATGCGCCTTCTTTTCTAATGATCTTAGTTTTGTCTTTTCGCCCGTCACAGAATAGATAAAAAACAAGAAATAGGCCTAAATAGCATAGATATTAAAGTAGTAGAATACACTAAGTGCTAGCCAAACATATTCTAATAAATCCAGATATACCAACTGTCACACGATGCAACAATTGCAAGGAATGAACAGAACTTAATTAAAAACTGCACGCGAAACTTTCCTTTTTGCTAATCGAGCGTGGACGATTTTTGATCTCGTTGGGGACCCTCAAGATGTCGTCCAAATTTAAAATAATTTTACACAGTTATTAACGTATACTAAAGGCAACTTTTGCTCACTGTTAATATCTGATACGAAAGAAAAATGTTTTTCGATCCACCCTAATCCACAGACGTCATTAAAATTAATGGTCTGACCAATTTGCAGCGGGCCCAGATATTGGTAAGTAGGTAGTTACAGTGCAAGGATTTATGTATGGTAAAGGAGTGGACATTATTTCAGGTGACATCTAAAAATAGTGCATTTAGCCATAATACGTACTGTATGTGCTTCAGTATTTGTCTTTGACTGCTTCTCTCGGAGCATTTCCTGCTGAGTCAGGTTGCCCCATGATACTGCCTATAGTATATAATTTATTGGAGCCTTTGTCTTGTCTTATCGCCTAGAATCCCTAGACTATATTTTCACTTTCTGAAACCCGGTTAGTAGGACTAACAGTACTGTTACTGTCAGGACTCAAGACTGACATTTCTAGATCTCGTTATAAATGTATGCGGTCCACTTCTACATCATGCAGTCTAATGTCAATAGTGCTTTCTGGCTGTCTCATACTTAATACTCATGTTATTATATTAATTTTTTCAAAATTTCACATGGCATCAGGCTAATTGACGTGTATTTTGATTACGTCGAAGTTTAACAATATAGAACGGGTTATGGAACTGCTTAGATACATTTAAGAGTGTGATTGTTTGTAAACGCCGTGCAGGAGTCGATGAAGATGATGGGAATGCGTACGTGGTTGTACTGGTCTTCGTGGTTCGTCAAGTACCTGTTGTTCATGCTCACATCTGTTATCGCCATGACGGTTCTCTTCCACGCTCCGATCTCTGCCAATGGACCAGTGCTTCTAAAAACCTCATCCACCATCACATTCGTCTTTCTTCTGCTCTACTCTCTATCCATCATCACCTTCTGCTTCGTCCTTTCTACTCTTGTAAACAAAGGTAGGATATATTGTATACAGGTATATCGTAGTAGGCCTATTGACAGGTATCGTCAATATAGCTACGGCTGGTGGATGCGAGGTAAAGCGACATGAAACGAAATGTGCTATTAGGCGATATAACAGAAGCTAACGAAACAAAAGGTAGGACAAGACTAAGACAAGCACGTCAGCTAAAATGTCATATTTGGACAAATTCGTGCTTAGAAATGTTTCAAATCATCCACTCTTTGAAACATTTATATTTGCTAGGATCGTGAGATATCTAAGAATAAGTAAACCCTAGCTGCATTAAAACTACACCTTCTGCTCGGCGTTGTTATAGGTCGCCTCAAGGTCTACAGTTCTACACGATTGAGCTGTATAAACTAATCCAACTGTAATCAAAACGTTGATATTTAATATGCACGTCTGAACTTTGTAACGAAAAACACCGAATTAAAATTGTATTAGATCTATATTGTTTGCAAAAATGATTTTTATATCTAAAAAATGTACATTCCAATTTATTATTTAAAGATATGACCTACCTCAAGACATTCATACACAGAAAAACTACCTTTTATTAAACTAATCTAAAAGGAATCAATCCAATATAATCAGTGCTTTTTTTCAGCCGGAACGGTCCGGAACGCCGTTCCGGGACCTTTTTCAGCTATTAAAAAATAATTTAGCTAATTTAAGTTTTTCATTAAAATTTTTGTAAATTATTTAGATATCTTTATTTAATCTAAGTGCTTTCAGTGTTTATTGATATTGATATTATATGAAATAGAAATATTACCATAAAATATGCCACTAAAACTGGTCTGGATTTGTTGAGTTCCGGAACCTTTTTTGTTGAGTTCCGGAACCTTTTTTCTAGAAAAAAAGCACTGAATATAATAATATAGGGCCATACGCAAGAGAAAATTGTAGAGACTTATTTAACACGTCAGGTAATGTTCAATTTATTCAGTTGTTATTCCTCTCTGTTTTCTGGCAACATTTATATAATTGTTGTCTGGGACTTGAAAGGAGCCTTTAACACTCAATGAAGGTACATATAGGACCATCTTAAAATTTCATAGAGTTTTTATAGGGACTTTGATGTACGGCTTTTTCACAGAGATGGCTCTACCTATTCATTTATAACTTTTGCCCCTATTGCTGTAGTAAGCATCGCTGATTTCGCTGTCAATGCCGGATTAACCTATAAGCAAAATAAGCCATGGCTTAGGGCCCACAACGTTTTGAGGGCTCCCAACTGTCAGGAAATATAAAATAAGACGGTACAAAGGTCCTATTTGACATGGCTTAGGGTCCCACAACATTTTGAGGGGCCCCAACTGTCAGGAAATAATAAATCAGACGGTACAATTGTCCTATTTGACAATTTTCTTCTGGAAAAAAGTCGGAAAAGCAAAGTAATAAACATGGTTTTTCTCCAAATCTGGAGAAAAAAAATTTCCATGGCTTTCCGGTTAGGGCCCCTATTATGTCTTAACATTGGCTCTTGGCTTGGGCCCTTGAAAGTCTCTAATCAGGCATGTGTCAGGCATCTGTAACAGCTCATAAACTTGTTAAGATGCTTTGAATTCTTCAGTACTCATCACACTCGTTCATTTTCTGTTTGTACGTTTATAATTGTTATATTAATTTACAGCCAGGAATGCCGCGGCTGTCGGTGGTATAGTTTTCCCTCTGACGTACACGCTTTATTTCTACCTGGGGACGATCTACAACAATTTGTCCCTGGCAGAGAAGCTATTAGCATCGCTGAACTTCAACGTGGCAATGGGACTGGGATGCTTCAAGATGACTCAGAACGAAGCACGCGGTATGTAACTAATGAGTACTTTATTACGACCGAAGGCCGAAAGAAACAAATCAAACGTGACAACATATGTATGCGCAATGCTGTAAAAACGTAAAGCCAAACGCATTGAGTCACGGACTGAACAACCTAACACCATAAAATAGATGTAGAGTGAACTTGTCGCCAATAGAACATTAAGCGATGTTTCTTAATAATGTGATAATAATTATAAGCAGTGCTTTTTCAGTCGGAGCGGTCCGGAACGGCGTTCCGGAACCTTTTTTCAGCAATTACAAAATAATTTAATTGATTTAAATTTTTAATAAAAAAATTATTTAACATTATTTAGATACTTCAATTTAATTTAAGTGCTTTCAGTGTTTATTGATATTGATATTATATGAAATAGAAATATCAGCATAAAATATGCCACTATAATTGTTCTGAATTTTTTGCGTTCCGGAACCTTTTTCTCTAGAAAAAAGCACTGATTATAAGTAAGTAAGTTTCACCACAAAATAAGGCAAAATGACAATACACAAATTTTACAAACTGAGTGGCGGGCTACCGGTGAAGTTTCATAGACTCATCTCGCCGGTTACCCTAAGTCTATAAGTCTAATATGCCAAGGCCACACAATCCCACTTATTAAAACCAAAACTCAGAAACAGAGTTTCAACGTGAGTTCAATTCTTGTTTCACCATGTATTTAACTACGGCTGAGGCGTAAGTTACTATTGGTAAGCAGTAACTTTCTTGTAAAGACTGATGAACCAACTCGTTAAGTAACGTACCTTTAACCATGCCAGTTTTCTAAAGAGAAAAACTATAGATGCTATACTATAGATCCTATAATAGAGGGTGGCATACCCGCTTGCAGCAATGAGTCGAACAATGACGATTGATGGCTGATTATTGTGAACTTAAAATGACGAGTCGCTATGCTTTTATTACAATATAATTTACGTTGTTTTTACAATTTGGTGATTCAGCAAGTATGAAACTATTTAATGCAGAAAACAAACGTGTGGCTGCTTGAATTTGACCAGGCATTGCCCAATACTGGAGCAACATTTGGTCTTCGGCGAATGCAGGAGACGATCTTATGATGGGTCACATTCTGATCATGCTATTCGTCGATGTAATCGTCTACTCGATGCTTACCTGGTATTTGGATGCTGTTATACCCGGGGACTTCGGAACTCCTCAACCTCTCTTCTTTCCCTTCACGGTCAGCATAATGAGCATATGGGGGCTTACTTAAAGTCATAACTATTTCAACTTGTCGATCCACTCAGGCATCAGAGAACGGTGTTCAGAGTCATGCTGAATGCTCATTGTTCGTCGTTTTGAGCAGGTCTATTTAGTTATTCTTATAATTTATTATTATTTATTAATTAAATTTGCAACGCACGCAAGGTCACAATCATCGAAATGTGAATCTGAAGCGCAGCTAGTCAGCCGCCAGGTGAAGATGCATTTAGATTTTTAATTCTTGAAAGCCGAGGAGAAATAGTGAGTTTTGAGCCACTTCTTGAAAGAAGTAAATAAATTAAACTGCGAAAAGAGTGGCAGTCGATTCCATTCCCTGGGAGCAGAGGCATGGAATGCATGAGAGCCCACAACAGTACTGTTCTGCATCGTGACTCAGGTAATAAACCTGTACTTGATGATCACAGGCAAAAAGGCGGGATGTAAGGAGTTGTAGGGCATGAAGAAAAGATTGCTAGGTATGCTGTGCTGAGTGCTTTGTAGGTCAAACAGGCCAATTTAAATTTTATTCTGAATTCAACAGGAAACCAATGCAGCTGGTGGGTAGAACAGATCAGTATAATGTTCGTAGTGTGACACGCAGAACAACGTGAGCTAAGCTGACTGATAAGGACTGAAGTTGGGAGAGGAAGTGATGTGTTTCCTGATACGCGTAAGAAAAAACGTTCAAGGATCTTGGAAATATTATTGAGGTTGGAAATAGGTTTGAAGTTAGAAAGGTTGCAAGCTGGTATCAAGGTCAGGTTTTTTAATAAAGGTGTGACCACAAAAGGTTTGAAGCATGATGGAAAACACCCTTAAGCAAAGGACAGGTTAGCCAAGTGTGCAATAAGGTGGGAGAAAACATCAGACCATGAGACAATAAGTGGTGTAGGTATGAAGTCCATTGGGGATAATTTAGGAACCATGCTCTTCAGAAGATTAACAACTTCAGAGTAGTTCGGCAGGATCAATACGAGACAGTGTGAGCGTAAGAGAGACAGCGACAAAATATTTAGAGAATTGGGACTAAATTATGACAGTGAGAAGGAATCATTTAAGGCGACATCGACATGAAACATACAGCGAGACGGAGACAGAGAGGTAGAGAGGATGCGAAAGAGGGAAGGAAGAAAAATGAAAGGAAAAGGAATGAAATGTAGGTGAGAGGGAAGGAGAGAGAAATAAAGGCAAATCTTTCAAAAAATGAAACCGGGTCAATGCAGTGTCAAATAACTATACCTTACCTTCGGTTTGCCAAAGTGGACGTGTATTATGCTAGTATTCGCTCAATCTAATTCACAGATAAATGTTTTTGTGGCTATTTTTATCATAGGAAACACGATCTTGACATGTGATTTTAAATACGGGCCCTAGGTGTTCGAATAAATAATGTTAAGAGCCAAGAGTATCGAAGTCTGCTTAACTGTGCCATTTGTTCGTCTACAGAAAGAGTACTGGATAGGTAGAAAAGGATCTAAGACAGAGCTATCGAACGAAGGCTTCATTACGCTGATACCAGAAAACAAAATACGATACTTTGAAACTCCATTGCAGGATGATAAAGCTGGGATTCAGATAAGAGGACTGACTAAGGTATGGTCTCTAATCAATCAATATGTGTCTCTTAAAATCTTATCTATCAAGTCAACGTTGAGTGTGTCTATGATCAGCATGCTCATTAACGCATCTTCTGGGAAATTGCTGGCTGCGATACAAATTATACAAAGAACTGTACAGTAGAAGGGTCACCAGTGGCGGTTTCCAGCACACACACTCGCACCCAAAACATGCGATTGCTATCAACATTTCACAGATGACATCATGTTCGGAGTTCCTGTCAGTTGATCGAAGCGTTACGAGTGACTAAAGGTCTATGTATAATTAGTAACTGTAAACTAATTTCAAACTACAACAAGAATGATTCCAAAAGGCCCAAAACAGAAAAACAGAGAACATTGAACTGCAAAACAGCTGAAATTATTGAGGAACTTCTGCATTATTGCAAAAGTATATAGCTTATTTCACTTAAATGTCCATTTTATATAAAGAAATTAATTCTGAAATTAAATGCATTACATGACTGTATGACTTAAAGTTAACATCGATGATATCTTGAAATTAGATTTTAACATTATTACCCGTTGCATTACATACATTTACTAAAATAAGCTCACTGCCTTTGAAAACGTTGATTTAAACACTGCTCTATAAACTGCTTTGATTTTAATTGAGGTAATGTATTGTTCACGTATGTGGTGTATTAGAGGAAATTGCCGTCCATTGGTTTAGAATTCTTTCCTGTAGAAATTCGGTTCCAAGATGCAGCCAGCAGTTAACAACCTTAACATCGACTTCAATGAAGGCAATATAACCGCCCTACTGGGTCACAATGGAGCGGGAAAAACAACAACTATGTTCATGTTAACAGGTAACTAGTATTGTCCATCTATTAGCCTAAACGTCTTTGTCCTTCCCATAGGTGTCTTTTTCGTTCTTCTCCTTGCTCCTTATTATTGCTGTTCTTGTTCTTCTTGTTCTTCTTTAAGTATTTTCTAGTTCTTTTGTGATATTTTCTAGCTCATGTTCGATTTCTTCTTCTACTTCTTGTTTTAATCCGTTTTCTTCTTTTCTGTTAATTCTTTCTTGATTTTCCTCTTTTTTATTCTTCTTTTTCGTCTCTTCTTTATACTATCTAAACTACTCCGCCCCTACACGTCCGTGCTCTAGTGCCAGGCAGTTCCAGTCCTAAGACTGGATGAAGTACGAAGGCCTCGCTAATGATCTTTGTAATCACAAAGTGTCTTTAAACTGAGACTACCATAAAAATCTAAACAGTCGTCAACATCGTTACTGGAGTTCGCAAGAAATCAGACTTTTGTCATCACTATCGATTTTGTTTTCCATTATAAATAAATGTGAAAATAGGTTTTAGTAATAATAATAAATTTTAAATGTCTCGCTTTTATAAAATTCGTCTCTTAGTTACTGAAGTTCGCAAGAAATCAGACTCGGAATTTAGCCATATCTACATAATAATACTATTTAAATGATATTCGTATATTAAATTTCGATATTTCTGATTGTGACTTTTGATTTTGAAGGTCTTCTACCTCCGTCGAAAGGCACAGCCTTCATAAACGGCTTCGATATAACGACAGATATGGATATGATCCGACAAAATCTCGGCCTTTGTCCACAGCACGACATACTCTTCGATAGCCTTACTGTCAGAGAACACCTTCTCTTCTTTGCCGTTGTTAGTAACCATTATTATTATTATCATTATTATTACTTGTAAATTATTGTAATTGTAACCGAACATTCATATAGCGCCGCTAAGAAATCAACAGCGCTCTTAACCTGCATCAGCGAATAGGAAAGTCTTAAGGCGTCTCCGGAACTGGGAAGGTGAGAGCCTGAGAGGGCTAGTAGCTCAAGGCGAAGAGACTGGGGAAGAGAGTTCCAGGGCTGATGGGCCAACACCGGCAAAGCATTTAGAGTGGAACGTAGCGGAGCGCATGCGAGGGACAGCCATAAGGCCACAGGTCGAAGATCGCAAAGAGGTCCTCGCAGGTAAGGAGGAGACAAAGGTGAAAAAAGACCTCAGGTAGGATGGGGCCACCCCAATGAGGCAGTTACGCATGATAATATTAATATTTCACTTTTCAGCTTGCAAAATAAGAAAGAAACGAAGCGTTCGAATCGTTATGTATAAATGTCAATGTGAACGTCCTGCTTCAAATCACGTTTGTAGTCACTAATAAATGTTGTTGTGTACTGTTACGCTAAGTGTCAGTCGACGTTTGGCAGATAACTAGTTAGTTTCTGCAATTGTGAACCATCATCACATGAAGAACCAAGTTCTCGTATGTTATACTGCAACGCAAATTTAAGAAAATTTGCCAAAAATCACGGCTATTCACGGAATTTGTAAAAATTCACGGCATTCATGATCTATGCCGAAAATCACTGAATTCAAAGTTTCCATGGCTTCGTGAATTTCTACTATCCCTAACAATGGGACAAGATATACTCAATAATCGTGTGATTATCAACACTGAACGTGCAGCTACATGTACAAAATGGAGGTCTCCAAATGCAGATGAACGACACTAATAAGACTTGGTAGACGCAAGAACAGAAACCCTTTGCTATTCTAGAGACACGTCAGGAACTATAAATGCAAGATGCCAATTATTCGCGATTTACTTTTGTTTTGGGCAGAAGCAGGGCCTACTACGTAGGGGGGGATGGAATCAGACTGCTTCCAATTTGTGCTTCCAAAAAGTTTTTCCCCCCTAGTGAAATGGATGTTGCTTTACAAACATATTCAGTCATTGACAGGTTCTATACTGTAGTTTTATAGTTTCTACAGTTTCCCCTCCGCTGTTTGTGTGTATGTGTATGTATGTATGTATGTATGTATGTATGTTGTTAGGGTCTCATGTCTGAGTCCTAACCGGTCCTGGGATGGGCATTCGTTACCCTTGAGTAGTTTCTTAGCCGAGGGGAGTAGGCTATATAAGGAGGTACGAAAAGGGGCGGTTAGAGAATCTCCGATACTCAGCCTTCGCGCTAGTCGGGTTGTCTGAGATTTCTCTGGGTTGCATGGTAGTCAAGTTAGTTCGTGACTTGTGCCATTTTCAAGTCTTCTTACGGTGCTTCCGTTTCTGATGTTCGTCAGCCCGTTGCTGAGTTACAGACTTCTTGTTAGTTAGTCGTTCTTCGTATTGAAAACGAACCTTTCTTCCACCGTCGTTCAACGGTTGGGTAATGTATCGTTTGATTTATTGTTTTTGTCGAGAATTATACCTTGAAAACTAGATTCGAGTCTTCAGCTTTGTTGTAGCTAGGAGGAACCCGTAACAATGTATGTATGTATGTATGTATGTATGTATGTATGTATGAATCAACTGTCAACTGTTGCAATGTATCGGCACAAACAAATCTTTTAGTTAAACTATAACTATTTTTCAACTAAAATAAAAAGTTTAACTAAAAGTTGGGAACTGATTTTGTAAATAAGTTAAATAAACTAAAAAATTTCAGTTAAACTGTTTCCAACTTTTAAGAAACTTTGTGACAAACGTGAAACATAGTCACAATAACAGAGGCTAAGTGTCCTGTAATAATGCAGAGAGGGTCAATGACAGTTTCAAGCTATTTAACGTGTACTAGAGTCACTAGACTAATAATAATCCTACTACAGTTTTACCAGAAAATGATGAAGACAGTTGGCAATGCAAACAATGATGCATCATGCAATGCAATGCAGTTCAATTGACTTAGTAATAAAACCAGTTACTCTGATTACTCATGACAATAATGATCAGCATCAGCAAGATCACTGTCAAATTTATATCTGGATCGTAAGAAAAGAATGTGATCAAGGATTTCATCAGACATTCGGCAACAGTTTGACCTGAGTGAAGAAAACAGTGATTAATAAACTATTAATTTTTACTGAAGTAGCCTTTAATTCATTAAAGTCGACACTCACAGTCAACCCATCAAGAATAATAAACACCAATGTTCTTATTTACACTGCACCCAATGAATCTATATTAATTTCAGTCCTTGCTCCTGGTAGCTTAGTTGCTGATTTTGTAACTTATGGTAAGCTTTCTAGCTAATAACTAAAAAATATTAGTTAAACGCTTTCGTTAATAACTAAAAATAGGCTTTAGTTAAACTGTTGTTAGAGCTAAACTATTTTTTAGTTAAACTTTTGCCTTAACTAAAAAAAATTAGTTTAACTAAAAGTGTCCAAAATTTTTAATTAACTCTTGCCCATCACTGTCGGCTGTCGACTGTAATCGAGTCTCTGGACTGTAAAGTTAATGCATTATGGTATTAATGGTATTATTTCATTCTGTTTGTAATCTCTGCATACTCTAAAGGTGGTACGGCGACAACATATTTTGCCGTAACACTTTTTTTCTACTAAAAGCTAGAATATACTTTTAATCAATTTAAACGTATTTTAGATTACGAAATCAGGCACAAAAACACTGTCAGTATATGCAAAAAGCGTCAGCTTCTGGGGGATGGAGTCCCCCCAGACCCCCTAAATTCCCATTTTTCCATATTTTTTTAATCGTGGCGACGCTCACCAAGTAAGGGGGGATTGCTTCCAGCTTACAGGGGGGAATAGTAGGCCCTGGGCAGAAGTAAAATCTTCCCCCTCACTACTGAAATTTCCCCTACGCATATGCGACTGGCCAATGGCCATGTGGTTTAGTGTTTCTCAAACTTTTCATAGTCGCGGACCGGTAGGAATTAACTATCAGTGTCACGGACCACAGGCATTTTCCCGCTGCAGGAAGAACGGTGGCAAATTTCTTATTTATTTCTCTTTAACGTTTTCGATCACCTAAATTCCTGAAAATGTATTAAAATTGATTTAAACTCATGTTCAGCCAATTATATGACTCTACTGCCCTGTTACTGTTAGCCTAATCAGTGTCTTTTCTCATGACTTTTAAAAATATGATTGCCATTTCTTGATTCCAGGACTAGTTTCTTAACTCACTTTGCGGACCGGCTACTGAGGGCTCGCAGACCGGCACCGGTCTGCGGATCACCACTTTGGGAAGCACTGGTTTAGATGATTTTACTAAAGACATTTTGTGAATTTTTTTACGAAGAAGGAAACGGTTTCCCCGTTGATTCAGACTTCACTACAACAGCGCTACCTATGGCAGTTTTTCTTTTCAACCCATATGCCACTACTGTGATGGGCTATGGTCAAAGTCACCAGCTAGCGGTTTCGTCATTTCTCCCACCGCCATTTTAATCACTCGGAAAACGGTTTCATTGTAGCTATTTGCTTCTGTAGACATGTCCTGTAACAATTTAAGTCAATGAAGCAGTGATGCATCAGCTGTCGTTGTTTTGATTTCAGCTAAAGGGAAGTCCACTTAAGAGGGCTTCATTGGAGGTTAATGAAATGATCAAGGTCTTGCACATGGAAGAGAAAATCAACGCACCAGTGGAAACGCTTTCAGGTGGACAGAGAAGAAAGCTGAGTGTGGGAATTGCGCTCATTTCAGGATCCAAGGTACACAATAATTATTACGAATACCCTATAACAGCAATGCTTTCAGCTACATTTCAAAGTCAATTGCCAAGCTGCAATGCGTCCAGATCTGGTTGGCTCGAAACTTAATCTAAACTTGCAGTTCTGATCACGTCTAACATTCTGGTAAAGCTCGATTGGATGCTCTAAGTGATGCAAAAGTGCGCCCAGCAGAAACCATCCGCGACCTCGGAGTCCCTTTTCACAGATGTCTGACCATGTTGGATTGTTGGTCCATCTGAGTCAACTCGGTCAAAGGCTGCCTTTACCCATTGCGCCGTATCAAGATCATTTGCGTGTTCATTCTAAACTCAAACACAGTCATCCTTGTCAAGCGCTTCATTGTCTCCTGGCTTGACAACTGCAACCAGTAGTCATCCAGATCTTTTCAGCAACAGTCGGTGCTTTACTCTGCTGCACGTGTCGTGTCATTATTATGACCGGACACCATCCGATCATGTCATCGATATACTGTGCAACAACCAACACTGGCTGCTTGGTCCTCAGCAGATTACCTACAAACTGTGCTTGATCGCCTATAAAAGCACTGCATGATATCAAGCCAGGCTATATCTCTTATTTCTGCATTCTGAAAGCAGATCCTCATCTAAAAATCAACTACAGTTGCCCGCGGTCTTCGGCGAGGTTTGGTGACTGTTTCCTCTCTGTCGCAGGACGCATTGCGTAGTCTTCTCGACGATGTGAAGAATGCACCATCTCTCTGGAGACATCAAAATCACAGCTCAAGACATGCCTTTAGAGTATCATGTGAATTTAATTTATTTGTTGAACTCGTGCATAGCTCCCTTTCCTTCAGGTTCTGTTGAATAACGATTTATCGTATAATTATTATTTTTTTATCTATGCCCCGAGGTATACATGATACCTCAGGGACTTAAACATTAATTAAGAATAGAATAAACACGTCTGGAACGGCACCTATTCGTCGTTGAGGTCCATTGTGGCAAAAGTACCGCGGAAAGCCACCGCTTGATTATTATTACACGTCGGCCAATTCTTTAAAGCGCTACCAGCCAGCCAACTATTCGATCAGTTACACAAAACTGTTTACCTGTTCATTAAATCCGCAATTATTATTCTGGATTTTTCCGACACAGCGTCAACAATATTGCATCATGCATCTGGAATAGTCTTTCTGTTCACATTACTCACAACAATATCGCCTAGATATATTTGTCGAGCGACTTAAGATCTATGTGAACCATCTTGCTTTTGTTGTCTAACAACGGTGATACATCCATGCCTCCAATTCCTCGCTCAGTTGATGGCACGATCTGAGTTGTGTTGAATGATCACAGTTTATGTTGTAATATATAGTATTTTAATGAAATGGTGTAATTCTTTTTCTCGTGTTTTCTCTTGGTAGGCTTAACCATTTTAAATTCACAAAGAGAACTTGAATAACATAATACAGAATGTAACATATTATTGCTTTTAACTTTTTTCATTGTCGTGTGGAGACGCATTCCAGGCTGACCGCTTTGTATTCTGACTAGTCTAGAAGCTTGTAATTGTCACTAATCTACGAAAATGATGTGATCTGTTACAATTTATTGCAGTTCGTGATTTTGGATGAGCCGACATCTGGTATGGATCCAGAGGCCCGCCGACAGACATGGGACATTCTACAGAGCCAGAGAAAAGACCGTACGATGATTCTATCGACACACTACATGGACGAAGCCGATCTACTGGGAGACCGCATAGCCATCATGTCTAACGGAGAGATAGAGTGCTACGGGACGCCCATGTTCCTTAAAAACAAATACGGTCAGAGGTTCTCAACTGTCCTTACTCATCTATCGTTTGCTGCTATGTCTATTCGTCGTCATTCTTGTCCATCACCACATCACCACCACCACCACCACCATCACCACCACCACCACCATCACCACCACCACCACCATCACCATCCTTATCGCCTTCATCTTCTTCCTCAATACTAGCATCTATTTGAATTATTTTGCGCGTGCTTCTCTACCGAGTCATTTAACAATAATTGCTCAAATACCTGTTTTGCTCACTAATCTTTGTTCTTTCAGACTTCCAAAATCACTGGGGATCTGTACTTAGAGTTATTTCTCTTTTTCACGATATTTTCTGATTGTATTAAACGGTGACCGTACGGTAGTATGGAGGTCTTGTGCGACGCCGGTAAGCATTTTCATATTGTGGAGTTCCAGGTAATTTACAGGACAGTATTAATTTTAATTTGGAAAGGCAAAGATACTCGTTGGATTGGGACACTGACAGTTCAACTTTGCTGACTCTTTACAACCAATATTCGGCTGCGAAAATGTCTCCCCTCAGACCCAATGGATCGAGGAAAGTCTTCTACCATCAGCGCGGGATTGCTTGGCCCTGAGATTCTCGTGTAGCGTGTCGAATCGTCTGTCATGCCCCTCTTCCTCGATGCTACGTGTTCATGAACTCTGATTGCACTGTGTCTACTTATGGTTCTGTATGGACATTCATCATTGGGTTCTGCGTGTCTGCTGGAGCTCATCGGTCGTAGCTCTTCAAG
The DNA here is from genome assembly GCA_020284085.1 of Aporrectodea caliginosa. NCBI lineage: Eukaryota > Metazoa > Annelida > Clitellata > Crassiclitellata > Lumbricidae > Aporrectodea > Aporrectodea caliginosa. The sequence continues at coordinate 272,507 of JACEVL010000166.1, read as the reverse complement.
TTATAAGAGCACTGTTCGCCTATTCATTAATTGTGTCAGTATTGTCAGTGTATTCTTGCTATTAAGCTCAGTACTAGCCTAGGTCTTACAGCAATAAGCCTGATTTCTGTAGGTGTTGGATATCACCTGACGATAACGAAGACGTCCACTTGTGATGTGAATCATGTGAGTGATGTTATAAAGAATCAAATTCCCATGGCCGATATGGTCAGCGATGAGGCTAAGGAGGTTATGTTCGTTCTGCCAAGTCAGCAAGCCTCAAAATTCGAGAGACTCTTCAAGACTCTTGAGACAGATCGCGAAACCCTCGGCATTGACAGCTTCGGAGTCTCGGTTACGACGATGGAAGATGTCTTTCTCAGGTCAGTCTTTCCTTTCTATGTAATAACTATCCACCGGAGATGTTCTCATCTGATCCAGCTTCTAGTTTAACTGACGCCCTACGATTCTCAGGCGATTTTTCATTAGAAACTGAAAAATGTCACAACCTATTAGCAAAAACATTACATGGCATAGACATGGCATAGCAAAAACTTTATATGCCAGGATAAGATCTAATCTAATCTAATCTAATCTAGTGACTTTCATAGCGCTGTTATCATACTTGCTAAGCCATCGAGTGATATCGTGAAAATTACGATTCTTTGGACGAACCAAGTTCAAAATAGAAAAAGAGAAACGAGAAGCCTGGTTGAGCTGGCTATTCAAATTGAAAGAGATGAGAAGAACAAAGGAGAGCATAATTTTCAATCTATTAACATTTGTGCTGCACATTGTATTTGAAAATTTGTAAAGCGCCTCTTACAGTACAAACTTATATGAGGCGCTCTCAGTGCCCCGATAGAAAAGACAAGATTTTAGGCAATGGATGGATGCAGTGAGACCACCAGTTAGGATCGTAGAGCGGACGGAAGGAGTAAGGTCATTCCACAGCGAAGGGTCAAAGCATTCAAAAGCATGGTTATGGACCATGACCGACCTCTTCCGGGAAACAAGAAGGTCGTAGCGGCTAGAGAGGGAAGAGGACGATGAGAGGCAACTGAAGTGAAACGACAAATAGAGTCACAAAGGTAGCATGTACTTTGGAGCGTGACTAAGGTAATACCTATAGATGAGGAGGAGTATCTTGAACTGAATGAGAACAGTAACAAGGAGACAGTGGAGGTGGTCGGTCATGTAAATCGAAATTTGAGAAGAATGGAGGAAACGGACAATCAGCGTTGGAGTAAGCGAATGGACGCACTTACTTTTGGAAGGCCGACCAGTAGAGAGTTGCAGTAGTAAATACGAGAACAGATAAAGGCACGATAAAGTACAGAAAGAAATTAAGCACGGACAACTGCGAAACTGACCAACATAACATGATCATTGCTATGATGTAACATAGGTAAATCTTCGAATATTTCAATAGGTCTATCAATATCATAGTAATGACAAAGTGGGTGAAATTCAATATTGTGACTCTATCCTTTGCAACAAACGCTAAGTACATCAATTGTTGTATAAGCTAAAATAACAAGGTCGACTAAAAAGCCATAAAGTGTCTTATTCCCATTTAAGGAGGTCGTTTATAAATGAGGACCAAACACCCAGAATAGTATTGAAGGTCTTTTACAGTATGTAGCAGTCCTTCCCGCACAGTCCCATTTAGATGGCGCGTATAAGCTAAATATCTGTCTGTGCAGCGGTACGCAATTCCAAGGCAATAATTTGACACATTCATACTGATTCATACTCCAGAATAGTTATCAGGCTAGTGTCTGAAATTCGCTGCTATTAGTGAAATGAATCGTGTTGGATATTTGAACACAGAGTAAAAGCTTCGTCCACACTGAAGACGGACACAGGATGAGCATTGCGGCAGATGCAGAAATACCTGAAAAGACTTCACGTTAAGTTCTTTCTTTTTATATTTCCTTATTGATGGCCAATCAGGCCAGTCCAGTCCAGGCCATCGGGCGCCAAACGCATTAGCCATCTGTTAATAAGGCAGCCAGTAGAGAAGCGTTTCCTTGTACAAGTTGATATTGCTGATAGATTGCTAATGGAGTTTCCTTTCACCACTGTAGTTTACACACACACATGCAAACATTCGTATATATAGACAACTCAAGTCATTATAATATACACGTGTATAGCCTGCTGACGTATCTACCCAGTTTCTTATATCCATTATCTTTTCACTTACCTATCTGTTTTCATTTGCGAATTTTCTCCTACAAATTCGTTATCTGGCATATTGTGGAAATCTTGCAGAGTAGGCTCCAAATTCTATTATTATGCCTTTTTGTGTTTTATGTTCTTGTATCATGTCCTCCTTTGTTCTCAGGAAGTATTCTGTGTTCCCTTGGAACATGTTCTCTTAGAACCTGCTCTATTCTGGAACATGTTTCCCACTTGTTCACTTGAAACGTGTTCTCTGTATGTTCTCTTAGAACATGTTCTCTCAGAACATATTCTCATGGAACAGGTTCCTTCGATATACCTTATCTCTTCCACCTCTGAACCCGGATCTCCTGTAAAAGACCGTTAACACTCCTCATGTACAAAGCACTTGCAAATTTACGTAATCATCTACCATCCTACTTATATTCTATGGTTACACCCAACAACTCTGTCAAATACCGCTCGTCTTCAATCAGTATCTGCAGGAAAGTACTTTGTTTCTGGTAAACGTCTTGTCTTTGGCCGGCGTTCATTCACATTACCTGATCCCTTCATCTGGAATTCTCTACCTCTTCATGTTTTAGCAAAACCGTCTTTTGCCATAAACTGCAAACTTCCGAATCTACTTATGGCTCCTAATGGTTGCTCGGCTTCAGCATGCACTTCTTAACTTTCGTAAGAGGGCATTATCAAAATACAGTTGCATCGTATTTTATTGTATAAGAATACAATGTATGTGGTCACCGGTGTTAATGAGCAAAGGTGGTAGATAACTGCTTCGAAAATAAGGCTGGCTGGTATATACTTATTATTGCTTTAAGATATAGAATTGTACTAGAAATTTGTTAACAAAATGATTGCACCATAATTCACGTTTTACTCATAATTTACATTCGCTTCTAATTCTTCCGTATTTTTGAATTGATGAGCCATAATATTTGAACAATGATATGAGTCTATAGACAAAACTAAGAATGCAGCAATTTTTACTGTCTCTTTACCGAAGGCAATATTTTTCATTCCTGCATAGAATTGCGCTATAAAAGCTAAAACGCGCAACATTCGGGCAGTGTGTCTGGCCGTAGGTGAGCAAGAAGTGCGTTAAACTAAAATAACAGTCGTATTAATTTGGTGTCATTGGGAGCAACACCTAACCTCATCGCATTGTACTAGATTGTCTTATATTGAATTTCAGATGCTGATTTGCCATTTCAGAAGGAGACCGGTTGGAATCGCCAAAAACTCCAGCTGCGTGCCATGTTGTACAAGCGATTCATTTATTCCAGACGATACTATATCCTTACATTGGCCCAGATTCTGATTCCAGTCTTTTGCACCTTACTCGCCTGCTCCACTCGTTTGAATCCGCAAGGAAACGATGGTTATATCCCCCCTCTAACCCTTGACCTGACCCACTTCAAAAGTCCAATCACTCCATACAGAGTTAGTCATTACCATACTGAGAAAGCACGGAAACTGTCAGATTGCTATAAAACTAGTGTTTCAAGGCACAGTGAGGCTGTCTTCGTCAACACCGAAATGGATGATTATTTAGTCGAGATCGGGAAAGATCACACAGACCAGTACAACTTTAACTACCAGATCGGCGCTACTATAGAAGAAGACGGAGTAGGACAGTTGAAAATTAGCGGATTTTTTAACAACCACGCCTATCACACGGTCGCCATCTCCTTATCGTATTTGGGAAACACGTTGATGCAATGCTTTGGCAACAAGGAGTACCAGATCGAAACCATCAACCACCCACTTCCCACGGACTCCTCTAAACAGACCCTGGAAACCGTCATTCAGAGTAACAGTGCCGGTATGGGTTTCACTTTTTCCATATCTTTCGGAATGGCTTTCCTGTTCGCCACTTTCATGATCTTCTTGGTAAAAGAACGAAAGTCAGGAGCCAAGCACAGCCAACTCGTGAGCGGAGTGAGACTGCATAATTTCTGGCTGGCAACATTTCTGTGGGATTACGTCAACTACCTCGTTCCGTGCATCTTGATCATAATCGTCATCCTGGGTTTTCGCGTCGATGGATACTGGCAAAATTCTTGGTTGGTATACATCTCCCTCTTAATCTCGTTCGTGTTTCTCAGAATGCGAGCGCAATAGGGGATGAAGGATAAGCATGAATAATAAGTTCAGGGGCGAGAAGAAATTTAAGTAGAAGATCGAGAAGAAGAAGAAGGGTAAGACGAGAGAATGACCAAAGAAGGAGAGAAGAAGATAATAAAAAAGAGGAGGAAAGATGAAGTTGATTAAAAGAAGAATGACAACAAAAAGAAGAAGTTACATTTGTAGGTGTTGTAGTGAAGAAGAGGAAGAGAACAATCATGAATTAGATGAAAATGAGAAGAAGGATGAAGACAGTGTAAATGATGAAAAAATGAGAAAACATCAGGAGTGGGACGTAGAAAAATTCTATGGACGGAAATGGGGAAGAAAGAGGAGATGGAGAAATGGATGAAAGAGAAGAGAAAATGAGATGACATCGGAGCCAACGAAAAGTCTCTATCATCTCTTTCTCTCAGTGGTCTCTCTCTGTCTCTCTCTCTCCTCTGATACTTACGTCAACAAAATACATCTATTTATATCTTAAATCTGAATTAAGCTATTAGCAAAAACGTCTTGAATTACCTTTCCTCCCGAAAAGAATGTGAAACTCCTACTTCTGTCTTGATAAATCAGACATCGTAAATGCTTCGTGAAATCTGTAAATACCGATGACTGATTGATTGAGAATGGTTGTTTTATGCAGGTGTGTGTTACTTTCAGGATAATCTTTATTGGTTTAATGCTATACGGTTTTTCCATGTTGCCCTTTACCTACGCGATGTCGTTCCTTTTCGGAGAACCATCAGTGGCATTCCTTTGGCTTTCCGTTATCTGCATTGTAACAGGTAAGAAGTCACGATAAATCAACGATGCTTTTTACAAGTCTTTCTGAGACGAATCGTAGCGTAGCTGCGTAACCTCCCATTTTAGATATCTCTTTTTTGGCATCGATATCGGTTATTTTAAGTAAAATATTCTGTAATAGCATAGACACATTTAGAAAAAATTGTAAAGAAATCGTAGTTATTGGAAACCAAATATATCGTTAAGCATCAGAGTAGGTTGAGCTTTAGCCGGGTCTATAATTAATTTAGGCATTATAGCACACTGTCCCAAATTGGCTGTAACACTGATGTTCCAACGAGGGATATGCAGCCGAAAGAAAAGAGCCTCAGAGTTTAGCGTATCATAAAATTGCTAAATCTACGATAATGCTACAGTCTGCTTCTGGTTATTTTGAAGGGATATTTGCGTCCGTCATTATCTACGTTCTGCAAGAGCTAACATCACAAAGTACCTGGAAACCGTGGAATGGATATTCTGCACCTTCTTTCCCTCTTACTGCTTCAACTTGGTTTTTAAAAACATCAACAAGAACTACAACAACCTTAATATCTGCCGGCAATTGGCAGAAAACGTTAACCTGCCTGAATTCTGCGAAAGTCTTAAGAAGATTCGTCACAAGGATCCATGTTGTCCAGGTATAAGATGTTTATGTGGAGTTTGTAAAACCGCTTCATCTTGCTTGTATATCGGATTCACTTTATGTTCATATGCAGCGGGCTACGAAAAAGAGTATGGATAAGAGTAAACATGCATGCTTATATATAAAAAGGTCAATTTCAGATCATGATTTTTCTATAAAATTGACCTTTTTGTCCTTAAAATAACTTTTCATCGTCTTACACTTGGTCTCCTTGTTTCTTATCGCAGGTAGCCCTTATCAAGACGAGAAATACAAGAAAGAATTAACCAATTTCAACAATTAATTCCTATCTGATCATTTTCTTTGATTTTTTTTATAGATTTTGTTGTTATGACCTTGAATGACCTTTAATTTAGTATCTATATTTTATCAGAATATAGCTCTCATCGAGACAAACAAACAGTAAAAGGTTAATTCAAGTTGGACTCCTCGTTAATTTTTGTGATAAAAACCGACAATGGACCCAAGTCCCAAGACAAAAGCATGGGCGCCTTCAATCCTGGGAGTTTAAGTAGGGTATGTTCGGGGGCTTTGATGGACCTCAGGATAACATTTTTAAATTCTGTAAAAAATATTTCTATACAATATATGAATAGAATAATGGGGGAAATATGGAACGGTTGGTTTCTGCAATGTATCATTTTTTCTGGACACCCCTAGAGTGTTTATTTGAACAAATGGTTGTCGATATGATTTGGATCTCTTTGTAGAGTAGGAATTAATTTCGGAGGCAAGGACGAGGAGTTATCTATAAATTACTGGTAATAAGTTGAGCAGATAACCATGTATAAATTCCCCGATCTCTGCCAACTACATTTATACGATTTTTAGTAGTTTAAGTTCGATAAATAGTTGACTAGTATAAGAACCGAACGGAACATCAGTCTCGAATATGTTTACGGATGAATTTATCACTGTATGTATACGATGCAAATAAACCGATAGACTTTCTGAATAGAAATCTTGAATGAACGCTATCCACATTTACCGAATGAACTAATTAATTCCCAAAGAACGAATGATTTATGACTAGAATGCAATTATGTTTGCATGCATGTTGTTCTGCATAGAGTGAATAGGGCCACCTCCATAGCGCTTTTAACGGCTTTCGAAAACGATATATTTTCGCTTACTGTTTCTTTCTATGAAAGACAATTATTTTGTGATGGTAGATATATAACTATTTTACGTTTACGTTTCCACTTACAAACAACCGTTGCATTTTAAAATTGGAACTGTTGTTGAATTTTAAGACAACTGTGGCGATGACTGCATGGAAATGGTTGACAACTACCTGTCGTGGACGTTCCCTGGGGTTGGGCGCCTATTTGTCTTCATGATCCTTCAAGGCATCGTTTTCTTCCTCATACTCTACGTCATCGAAACCGACATCGTCGGACGTCTACTCAAGGTGATGACCTCGAACCGAGTGAGTCAAGCCATGCTCAGTAAGATGGATGAAGATGGAGATGGAAAGATCAGCGAAGACTCAGATGTGGCAAATGAACGACAGCGCATCCAGTCGAATCCGATACAGGAACTCGTCAAGACGGACTCAGTCGTCATCCAGGATCTGACGAAGCTCTATGGAAACTTTGTGGCCGTTAACCAGTTGAGTATCGGAGTCTCTCAGAAGGAATGCTTCGGTCTCCTGGGCGTCAATGGTGCCGGAAAGACGACGACCTTCAAGATGCTGACCGGAGAAATCCGACCATCCTTCGGAAACGCCTATATAACCGGGATTAGCATCCAAGACGACCTCGCACAGATGCGTCAGAAGATCGGTTACTGTGCGCAGTTTGACACCATCATCGACCAACTGACTGTTCATGAGACGCTCTGGATGTACGCATGCGCACACGGAATTCCGCCTCAAGTCACGGAAAAGGTCATTGATCGACTGGTGGAACAACTGACACTCAAGCCATACATCAACAGAGAGGCCGGAAATCTCAGGTAAATACGATTATAAAACCTGTGAGAATAGGAATTGTGATCTGACTGCCGCATTGTGTTTAACTTCACATTTACAGTCTCTTGTTTTGATTTGTGCACCGTTTGCAAAATTTGAAAATACAGCTCTCGATACCCTCCTTTTCGTCAAGTTTTTCATCGCTTTCTTTACAAAGCCTTACCTTAGAATATTTAATCTTATCACATTGTTTTTGTCCTTTGTGATTTCTGGAATTTCAACCTCTGATTCTCAGCTAAGTTGCTGGAAAGATGTTGGGAGCAATGAAAGTAAAATATCTCATGAGTCTTCAGTAGTTTTGTGTGCAACATAATTTTTAGTTACCCTTTATGAGGCATATTTTAATTTTTATTTATTCGATTATTAATCGAAAATAGAAATACAACAGAGGTATATATATATATATATATGAGAAAATTAGAATTTTTGAGAAAAAATATTTGACCCAATTAGGCTCAAATTAGGTAACTTGAATTTATTTGTAAATAGTGCAACAAGTGCAAAAAATAGGGTTTTCTTGAATCAATAGCGTCAGCCAGACGAATTTACTTTTCATGCATTTAATGTAAGTCCTGCAAAGGAATGCTAAAACATTCTAACAAGCATAAAGGCAAGCAAGCAACAATGAACTTCGAAAACCCGTTGACCCCTATGCTGATCATAAAATTTTACAACAAGCAAAAATAATGTCCGTTGAACGGTGAATAATAAATAAATGTAGAGATGCAGTACTATAAAGTCCAGGCAGTGTATAATTGCAAAAGTGCGGTATAAACTGTGCTGTACGGCCTCTAATCTTATATTACAAAAGCTCACTTGAGGCATATAAAGGGTTAACATGGTTAGTATTTGACCTGCTCTTGTGCACTTTGTCGAATACTCTGTTCTTATTTGACAACTTAAACACTGCCTCAACAGTACGTGCCCTTCTGTTCGTGTCGGTTACCTCACCATGCCTTTAGTTACCTTGACCTACCTTAGGTTATTATGATTTACTAAAGCGTAAGATACCCTATAAACTTGTCATGTATTGTTTGACGTTGTTGGTAGCGGTGGAAACAAGCGTAAGTTATGCGTGGCCGTTGCGTTGATGGGAAATCCGACGGTCGTCTTCCTCGATGAACCGACAACGGGCGTCGATCCAGAAGCCAGAAGACACGTCTGGAATACTCTGGCCACCGCACGAAACGCCGGCGCCACCATCATACTCACGTCACACAGGTACAGCCACACGTTCAACTCATAGTTTTAAGAAACCTTTTTTTCGTTTTCAATTTTCCCCCCAAAACTTAGTTTTTTTCGTGTTTTTAATGTAACTTTTATATATTTATTTACTGTCTGTTAATATTTGTCTAATTTTTTTATGATATCCCTTACTTTGTCTCCGTCCTTTCAGGGATTCAGATAATATTTACGTCACTGTTTAATGTCATCAGTTGAGAAATAAATTGCACAGTATAGTAAATGAAATTTATAAACGTCATTTGAATTTCTAAGTTATCCAAAATGCGAAATGTTGTCTTTGTGTACAGTAATCTCCGATTGACTTACAAACTGATTGATAGGCCTATTAGTCCATATCAAGTTCTTATAATTATAAGTAAAAATTGTAAGTACAATTTTTAGTTAAGTACACTCTAGACTTACAAAGTTTAGTTTTAATTGTCTGCGTCAGCATGGACTTAGGCTATGTGCACTTAGTGCCCATGTTTATAATTTAAATTTGAAAAGATTTCAATATTTTTAATTTCTCTGTTTCTTATTAAACCAAACTTATAAAAAAAAGAAAATAATTGTTATAGATTAATGCTACTTGGTGTTTACTAATAAAGTTGTGTTATTTGCTGATTAATATAATTAAATGGTGTAAACAAGGTTTTTAATTTTAAAATGCAGTACAAGATGTAACAAAATCAAATTATTTTCTTTTTCCGTCTTTTTGCGTTTTCTATTTTTTTAAAGAAAAAACCCACGTTTTTTCGTTTTTATTTTGTTTCAACCGTTTTTAACAACTATGGTTCAACTCATGCTTATCATAGCCTAGTGAAGACCCAAATATGAGATAATCATGTCGATATCCAGAATTAAAATAATTCACTAATGAATAAAACCATGGGGGTAAAATGGGGTTTAATGCTTAAAGTTAACTTAATAAGTCATTCGTTCTTTTACTGAATATCTAGTAACATTATTCATCGTGTATATCGTTACATCAAGGTATCTAGTCAGAAACGCTTGCAGCCTATTTGCAAACGTACATCATACTGTACATACATGCCTACCTAGATGCAACTTTTTGCCGTGGAACCGTGGCTGAAGCGATGTACAGGAAAGTGTTGTCACGCCTGGGCCTCAAATCAACTCCAAGAGACGAATTATCTCTGTGACTAGGTATCTTTAATCTGACCGAGGCTTCATATGTAGGCGCTCGCTTCTTCGTACCATTCCAGGAAAAGCATTTCTTTCCGGTTCTTCCTAAGTAGGCTGTAGACCATGCGTTGTTTTCCGCCGACGGTGACTGACTCGTCAAAAAGGCTAAGACCAGCCAGGGTCTCCTACAAAGGTTTGGCGACAACTCGTCTACAGACTTTTCGTCTACGACACTTCGTCTACAGACATTTCGCCTACAAGTGTATCTGTATTCCATTAGGGCTAATCAACAGAGGCCATTTTCTTATAGTTTCGGTAAAACGTGCTAAATATTCTAAGGAATCCAGCTTCTAATTACTGAAACGATTATTTTCCTCAATCCAACTTCTGTTGAATGGAAACTTAGTCTTACCCATCCATCCAGCTTGGTATCCAGCTTCTATTAACAGAAAAAACTATTTCGATCAATCCAGCTTCTATTTCAACACAGGAATGTTTTCATCAATCCCACTTCCATTTAGGGAAAAAGTTTTTTCATCAATCCAGTTACTATTTTAAAGTGACAATATCAAATAACTTCTGTCGGCGAAATGTCTGTCGACGAAGTGTCGTAGACGAAAAGTCTGTAGACGAATTGTGGTGACACCCTCCTACAAATAGGAAAGGTGTCGAGAAATGCTGTTACGGCGACCTGTGAGACCTGTAAGTGTGGATTGTTTAAAGAATTGAAGACCATTCCTTGGGGTTCATTGGGGAATGTACGTGATAAGTTATTCACGTAAGTTGTCACAAAAAGTGAAACTCGAGGTGAATGATTCCACACTTTTGAGAGTAGGATTGTCGAGATGCCCTCTCTGTGCTCTGGCGTTGTTGAATGGGAAACTGATCCCTGAAAAGCCACAACTTGATCGCATAGATGGCACGTGCCATCCAACGCGCGCGGTGAAATGCCTCTGGGTACCTGCACTTTATTCCTTTCGGTGGAATTCCTCCTAGAAAAATGACTGTTAGTTCTAGTAGCTCTTTGTAGTCGTCTCTGTGGTTTTCGGTACTCAGTTGCTGCAATGCGAAGGTGATGACATTGTCTCGAACTTCTGTGACACACTGTGCTGTGTTTTTGTCCTATATTGCTGTGCGGTACTTGGCCTGCTTGATTTGTGGCGAGAAGTCACAGAAATGACTCGCGTTCCAATTTTTGAGACCTTGCAGAATCACGCAGTGAAAACAGCTTTTTAGAACAATTCCAGAAAGATGATGTCAACAGGCAAGGTTCAAGAGGTCCTTTCCTAATTCCGTTTCCAGCTTGATGCACACGCCGCCCTTGCAACTCGTGTTACTCGCCATTGCGCAGAAACACATGGCGATTTTGTCTTCCAACTCCAACTTCCGATCTCGGCCAAACACGCATCTGCAATGACGAGAACTGTCCCGGGTTGGATTGGGGATAGCCAATAGCTTGTTCACATCCTTAATTAACATATACCATTATTGGAAGGCGATCAACACACCCTCGTCCTGCCCTGCAACATCTGACATGATCATGCCGTCCCAGTGGATAGTAAGAGGAACCATACGATCGAAAGATTCATGAATATCTGCTGCTAGGGTTATCTGTTTCCTTGATCGGACGATTGCTGAAGGTGCTGCACATAGTTTGGATTCAGCGAGAGCAGATAGAATGCGAGAGGCTTTCCTGCTGCTGATTTCGGTGTGATCTAGAGCTAATTCAACATCACGACTAACTGCAGATATTGTTTCTCTTCGCCACTTTGATGGCCAAGCAGACGTCAAAAGTTCTGACCCTTTTTCTGAACTATCTGAAGCCGTCTCTTTCTCAGAATGATAACGTTTCCAGCAGAGAAACATCCGTCGCTACAGCTTTGCTTGCATGATAACGTTATTCGCGCTCTGCAACTGCTGCAGACTGGTCTTGCCATCGCTCTCTCTTTTAATTTCGGTCACTTTGCCCAAGTCCTATATGCCTAGTTATCAAGATTTTATTTCGGATATGGATTTTATACAGGAATTGGCATGACAATTCCACCTGGCCGATAAAAGATCTTTGAGTTGAAAATATCACATGTACCTTAGAAACACCCTAATTATGTACACATAGCTTACTTACATTCTGCATAATTACATACACACACATTCATGCGTACATGCAGACGTAGACATAGGTATCTATTTGTAAAACGCCTTTAACACTTTAACGACGACAGTGTACTAATAGTGCCTGCAAAACCAGTGTAGCTCGTACTTAAAGTGTTAAAGAACTAGCATACCTAACTACCGTGACACACTTACACCAATACTTACATGCAGTATTACATAGATGTATTTCGACTCAAACTTTCAACAACATGATGTTGCTTGTTTTCCTAGCTTGGAAGAATGCGAAGCCATTTGTACTCGGATGGGAATCCTCGTCAACGGTCGGTTCCTTTGCCTCGGGAGCCTCCAGCACCTCAGGGATAAGTTCAGTGATGGATACACGCTCATCATCAAGCTCCAGCGTTCAGCCGACACAGAAACTCGCGAGGAACTACAGGAACGAATTGAGAAACTAAAGACTTTCATCAGCCAAAAGTTTCCACAGAGCTTCCTCAAGGATCACCACGAGAACCTTCTTGACTATCAGGTCAAGACGAGGAATTTTAAATGGTCTAAAATATTTAGGATTATGGAGAAGGCGAAGGTGAAATACCAGATCGAGGACTATTCAGTGGGACAGACGACTCTGGAGCAACTGTTCATCGGATTTGCCCGTCAGCAGCGAGGACCTCGTGAAATCTTCAAGATGAAATGCTTTGGAATTTGCTAAGATGAAGACATCTCGTCAATTTTTACCATTTTCAACTCCGCTATCTATTGATCTGGTTTTTATATTGCGAAGAAACGTAGGCAGCAAAAGATAAATCAGCTTTATGGATGATAGGCTATTCCGTGCGTTGATTTTTACAAAATAATGTATGAATGAAATTACTCTGTGAATGTCTCTGACGTGTTGTGAGTAGGCCTACACATCTTGGCGACGTGAAGTACGTCCTTAACTTAAGTCTGTAGTAGGTTAAAGAAGTTCATGTCACTTTGGTTATTTTGCGAGAGAAAAGAAACTCCATACGTTGCTTCTGGTCATTATTAGGTTAATTTTAACTTCTATTGCGCCGGTGTCTAATACACAAAGCATCAATCGATGACTCGCCAAAACCAAACCGTAATCGTGTCAATATCCTTAATGACGATTTAATTGAGACAGAGAGGCAGCCTTTGGAGGAGAAGCAGTTTGAGATAGGTAAGCCTTCAGACGAGAACGAAATGACACAAGCGGCTGTGCAAAATCAAAGTAGTTAGCAGCAAAGTACTGTATCATCGTATATCATTTTTCAGTATATTGAATCGAGGCTTGCCAACGTTTAACTTATTGTCTATTCGCTTAGTCTTAAAAACCCTGTGCCAAACCGTGTTGCCATTGCTGGCGGTTCTTTGTACAATCATCTCTCACAAAGCAGCTCTCGTGAATAAGCTGGTGCCCTTCGCTTTTAAGTAGATATTAGTAAATTCAGTAGCATGTCGCAACGCCTCCGTAATTCGCCAATGCTAGGCTATTAACCTCGCTAATAATACAATCTTAGGTTGTCATCTTAAAGTCGCAGACCTGAAATCGAATGCAATTTTAATTTCACTGATCTGACTGCGTATTTCTTCAATTATGACAATTGGCGTCTACAAAGCGAACTTAATTTGATAAAATACGGAAACGCTGGCACTTAGTTTATATAAGGCATTAAATAATACATTTCAGATTAATCATTGTCCTTGAAAACTTTAATCCTGTTTTCATCGGTCTTCGTTTTCCACCAATAAAGCTGATGTCGAGATAGCCGTTCCTCATTATGAGTCCATACACAGCCTTCCATTGTTCTGTCACCAAGAGATCTGTCTGGCAAGGTAAACCTTGAAGAGTGCCTCTCATCAGTGAATGGTTAGTTCTGCCTTAATGGTCGGGTGTTGAACCCGGATAAGACCGAGGCTATAATGTTTGGCTAAACACAACGCCTGCGCTCCTTCCCTTCTCATTCCAGCATTGACCTTGATGGCACCTGTTGTTCCGCTATCACCAACTGTTCAAACACTTGGGTAGTTGGGTTGATTCATGGGCAGTAATCTTACATTTTGACATAGGCGTACGACCGTACGTCCTCCACCCTGTCCGCAATGTTCGGACATGGGTCTTTTAGTTGAGTAAGATTTGATCAGCAATCTGTTATCGTCAAAATTATTCGCCCGTTATAGGGTATCGATTTAGCAGGGCCGTAGCGAGGCATGTGCCAACGGTGCCATGGCACAGGGCGCAACTCAAGAGGGGGCGCAAATTTTGAGACGGAATGATTTCATTACTAATAATACTTTCTCTTGAAATATGAAATATCCATCACAAATGAAATAAATGCAATAAAATTAAATAATAGCAAATCTGGCATAGACCAAAATGGGCGTAAAAGCCAAATATAACTAACTGCCGTGATTGGTGGAAATTTACGAGGGGAAAAGGGTGCTTGCGATACTGCGTTGTGATTGGTGGAAAATGAAACGAACGCGGTTCTTTGGGCGCGTAGATTAGCCTATAAAACGAGGCGAAAGACTCGGAAGGGGCTCTTAGATGATTTTGCAGGTACCGTCTCTGATTACTAAAAAAAGTACATTGCTATTGAATGGACGTTTGCTAATTCGATCCCGATGAAAAAGACAGCTAACTTTATGAAATGGGATGAAAAATGTAATTTTGGCGTAATTGGATGTGGAAACCGCTATTCGGTATCTTCCGTGAATTTCTTTTAATTAAACTATTTTAAAATCAGAACTGGCCAATTGGCGAATGTTGAGTTGTCAGTGCCAATGCAGCAGAGCTAGATGATTTAATCCAGAAAGTTGTAGGCCTACACCGGCAAGAATACTAGGCAGAAGTGCTAATGAGTACAGTGAGTGCTAAGATGGGGAGTGAACCCCGGACAGATGATGAAAGTACTGGTGTACAGGCGAGGAGCCCAATCAGAGCGGACACTTTTCAATCGGTACCAAAGCCGGTCGTAAGCTCTAAGCTCAGCCTAGTACCTGAAGAGCTGTAAGACATAGCTGCTAGTGGCGCTATACAAGGCACGGTACAGGCGGGCCCCGTAGTAGCGCACGTCTGCTTCATAAACCCCGTGTTGATTAGACGATGGGACACCCATGACCTACGGTGGGGAATCGTAACCAACGGAAGTCGAATCCTTTCCTCAGCAAACTTGCCCGAATCTCCCTGTCCTCAAAGTCCCAACAACAGCGAAAAAATTTGAAGTGACTCAAATGAAATATTAATAGAAACACAGAAACCTTGTTTCTATTTTCTTTGAAAGACAAAGCCTTATGTTATATTCGAGATAACAAATTTGGTCGTTATTGGTTAAGCTGCTCTTTGAGGGGTGGGCGCTAGATCTACGCTCGGCACAGGGCGCAATTATAGCTTGCTACGGCCCTGCGATTTAGCATCACAGATTGATTTCAACGTCAACATGCATAGTAGCCTACGCTCACAAAAGAATATAAGCTTGTAAAACAAGCATGAAACACGAATGTATACATGAATACAGGAAACATGAATCAACAGGAAGTTAAAGAGTTGGTATTGGATGCCTTTGGTTAGTTCTCTGCTTCTTGAGTTGAATAGCATTTCGAATGGTCGTTCGCTGTATAAACCCATTCTAAATAACAATTTCTCTAAAAACGGTTTAATTTTTAACGCATAATGAACTAGGCCTACTAGTACATCCTATGTGTAAAGGATTTTCGAGAAGATAGGCTATAACATTAGATTTATTTTTGGACGCTGAAAACGATAGATGACCATCGATTCATTTCATTTGTTTGTTTATTCAAATGCTAGTGAGATATGCTATATGAATGTGTAGTCTTATGATCGTTTCATTATTTCACAGTATTTGCCATGATGCAGATTGATCCTCTCATAAACGGCAAATAGGCTATGTTGCTTCTGGTAGCTACGCGGTTCGTCTTTGGCCGGTCCTAAAATAACAGTTGCTGGTCCAGAACTGCTTGTGAATAAGCTGGTGCCCGGCGCTTAGCTTTCAAGTGGCGCTTTATATATTATATGGAGTTTACGATTGCGACTACCATTTTGCTAGCGACTCACTTGCTGGTGTTATCTTTCGCTTTAGTCTGAGAACTTTCCTCTTAATGGTTTGTAATTCTTGCTTCCGTTGGGGAAGCTCTTGTATTTGTAATCGTTGTAGTTTAGTAGGGAACCAGCGTCAACCAATGGAGCCAGTCATAGTGGTGGACATGAACAATAGACGTTTACACCATGGTGTAAGAGTTGACTCTTACACCATGGTTTACACGAAAGCGGGGAATATAAATATCGGACATAATTTTTGGGAATAAAAGATATTAAAACTAACATACGATACCTGGCAACGAGGACTGGCTCCACCACTATGACTGGCTCCATTGGTTGACGCTGGTTCCCTACTAAACTACAACGATTACAAATACAAGAGCGTACCGATCCCCAACGGAAGCAAGAATTACAAACCATTAGGAGGCCTATACGTGCTTGACCGAGATTTTAACGGGTTTGATTTTCGCAGCATGCAAATTAAAAATGTCCATATATCGGAATTTCAAGTAAATTGTGAGCTGAAAATAGTTTCGTTGACTTAAAAATTCGCATAAGAACGTTTTATAAACGTTTTATAAACGTTCGTATAGCTAGAGTGTTCCGTTCGCGAGCCTTTAATGAGACGGCTAAAGAAACAACGGAAGGGCGGACTATCAGAATGATAGCATAAACGCTAAATTAGTCAATCGAGCACGTCATTATATCTGACGTCTGAATATTATGAACACATCTGAATAAAGCAATGACGTCATAATAAGAAATTTAATATTAAGTATCCGTTGAATTAGTGTCGCCTTTCACGTCTAATTCGCTAAGTTTTGATATTGCAATAGGCCTACTTTAAACCAGTCGTGACATAGTTTAACGTTTTCGCGCGAAATTGCACGAATATCTATTATGCGAAGAGCCGTTTAAACTCCTAATATATTTTCAGGATTCTGGCTTCTCTAAGAAAGTTCTTTCAACGCAATGGACCAGCCAAGTGAAACTACACAGACACATGGCGGAAATCCGTATGCTTTTATAGCCTAAACAATAATAAGCTTTTAACTATGTGATTGATGAGATTATAGTATTATTAGAGCTTAACGCCTAATACACGTCATCTCTACCCCGTTGTTTATTGTCCCTATCTCCCCTTTTTAGCTTTGCATTTAATCTTCCCCTAAACCCGTAGCTCTTTCAACTCTTTATCCCAATTCTTACGATGCTTACCATTGACGCCCAACGAATATCCACGACGTCATACACATCTTGCACCAATGCATCAGTGTGCATCATAGACAGTGTCAGCTACACACACTGACAGAGAGAGATAGAGACACATGCAGACTGATAGACCGACAACGAGATAGGTGGAGAAAGGTAGTAAAAGACAGAAACTATAGCAGAGAAATGTTTGATAGAGGCAAACAGACATATTCATTTTGAATTAATTAATTAATCGGTTTATCAATCAATGATTCAAGTTGCAAATCAATCACCCGATCAGTCAGTCAGTCGCCCAATAAATCCGTTAACCTTAGCTAGGAGCTCTTACTACTGCAGTCAGCTTGAAAGTGCTCAGGATGCTCGAAAGCTTTCTTTCCTTAACCCTTCGTCGGGCAGGAAAAAAACTATACAACGAAGGGCGTGGGGTCAATTTTGACCCCATAGTAATAATTATGTAATTTGAATAAAACAAGCGCATAAATTGCATAAGAATGTCATTATTAACACTAATATTCACTGAGGTGTCAATATTTGTTTTACTTCCTCATGACATGACGTCATAACGTGACGTCATGGAACGACGTCACTTCATAATGTCATGACGCCACATGTATACAAACATATGCTTGTAATAGTGCTTGTACACTAATGATTGCATGAGAAGGTAATTAGTGTAATTATTATTCACTGAAATGTCATTATTTGTTCTTCTTCTTCATGACATGACGTCATAACGTGACGTCAAGTGATGACGTCACTTCATGATGCTATGTTGCCACATACAAACATATGCTTGTAATAGTGCTTGTACACTAATGATTGCATGAGAAGGTAATTAGTGTAATTATTATTCACTGAAATGTCATTATTTGTTCTTCTTCTTCATGACATGACGTCATAACGTGACGTCATGTGATGACGTCACTTCATGATGCTATGTTGCCACATACAAACATAGGCTTGTAATGGTGTTTGTACAATAATGATTGCATGAGAAGGTCATTAGTATTATTAATATTCACTTAAATGACATTATTTGTTGTTCATCATTGTTATTATTATTAATTATTATAATAATAAATTATTACAAACGTTTCCAACGCCTGCAATGTCATACAGAAATTAGAGATCGAATGCGCTGAAACACTGATGATAAATTTCACTATTTGCAAATTTTTAGTTAGAAATTTCAGTCTTGAGAAGCAAAAATATTTCTCAGTAGCGGTCAACGATTTCGTTTACATTTCTTAGAATTTGTCGACAAAATCGACTATAAAAATGATTCGATTCGATTATAGAGGTATTTTTTTATTATAACTAGTATGCAAAATCTATAGAACTGCTTAAATCAAGCAGCGAAGTCTTCACGATCGGGTGTTTAATATAGAGAGTTTCTCTAAGTAAAAAATAACAATGAGCTAAACATTAAAAAATCGTTGACTTGTGGTTATTTGATTACAGATTTATTACTAGTTAGTAGGATATAGTTTATATCAATCAGATCAGTGTTAGCAACTTCAACAAAAGGAATATTAAAGATATAAAAAATAGCACATAGCCTAAACGCACTACTTCCAAATTAATCGGTAGAGGGCCATCAGTTTGAAAAGCCTGTTTAAACGTGTAGACCTACTTCCAATATCTAATCATTTAGAACAGATATTGGGCAAAGGCTTATATGAATGTTGATGCTGGTGGTATTCAGTCAGCATTCAAAGACAACTTAAAGCAAGAATAATACGTTCGTTAAATAGAAGAATAAAAGAAAATAAGTTAACGTATCAAAACTGATCAATTAAACTGTGATCACATCAAATATTGGTATACAGGCTAACTAATAGCCGCTGACGTAGACTAAAATTTAATTTTAATTTTCGTGACAACAATTTTTTTAAATTCCACTCGAAAATGTACGGCGGCCCTTTCAGGCAATCGGATAAAACTTTCTAAGCGCCTTTTGAGGATGTTTAACCCTCAGGCTACCGAGGTTTTTTGTAACACTGGCTACCAAGGGGGGTGGTTACCACCCCCCCGGATTTCGTCTTTGGTTTCACATATCATAACTTGTAATATAGCATTGGATTCAGTATTCATTTCTGCACAGAATGGTATATTTAGTTGTACATTATATGAATGCACCTCGAAATTAAATCACTTTTAACAACGAAACACCCTATAATTAGCGATATTTTATATTGTTGCGTACATTTTGTACTTTTTGGATAAACAAATATAAAATTATGTGTGTTTGAAACTGATCTATGTATCCAAGATACACATACATCCCTACATATATGTTTATATACGTACAAATATACATCCATACATATATATCCATACATGTATATAGGCCCTTTAGGCATTGTGATGCTGTATTCAGCCATTTTCACACAGATTACTCTGTATTATTATTTATTTTGATCATTTCCGGTTTTCAAAAGACAAACATGTAAGTACGCATATAAAGCCCTACATTCCCTCTAAAGAATGGTATATTTGTTTCTATTCCAGGAAGATAAGTGAATACGCTACAGACAAAAAACTAAGGGGGGAGTGCTCCCATTCAGCCATTATTCACGTTCATATTACGCGTATTATTACTTATTTTGAACACTTCCGGTTTAGTCAAAAACAAACATAGAAGTATGTAAATCAAGCCTGTGCATTCCCTCTAAAGAATGGTATATTTGTTTCTCTTCTAGGTGGAATAGTCAATAAGCTATAGTCGGAAAACTAAAAGGGGTGGTATCCACACCCCCCTGGTGCCTCGGGTATATCGGGTATAACTTTTGAATGGCGTGGGCTACCACCATGATGTTTACCTCAAAATGTGCGCCTATGAATCTGCTACAGCGACCTAAAATGCAAACATTATATTCCATATGAAATAAAAATTATGCATAAAAACTTAGGGGGTGGGGTGGTAAAGCACACCCTCCTTGGTAGCCCGAGGGTTAATACGTTTATTTTACGACGCCGTCATATCGAAGATGATTGGCGTCATAACAAAGTACCGTACTTTACATATATATTTGTAAAGTATCCTAGGTTATGGGTCCAAGACAGATAAGCTGGTTGCCGGCTACCCAACCAGAAAACCCCTTCCCCTGCTTTGGTTACATGTAACGGGGTGAATGTCTTTGGGATATTAGTTTACAGTGTTCATGATAGTATATGCTGTACTATTGTGAAGTGTTTTAACAGTTTTGCTGTCTTTGGCTTCTTTTGCTTCTTTTTTGCTTCTTGGTCGCAGTTGGTACGTTGTGGTTCGTGGTCGTCAGTGTTGTTCTACGACCTAGACCCATAGGTAGTGCAAACCAAGAGCTTGAGGAGTTTCGACACGCATATCGTGCTCTACAAAGACTGTGCTTCCTAATGACTTCATTCCAGACGATTGAAAACTAGAACTGATTCACCTAGATGATGCAAACATAGGCAGTGACGATGATGACGAGCAAAAGACAGAACCTGTCGAGAGGAATTGAGGAGAGGATTGAAATCAGTTAGATTGAACCATTAGGCCCATTACGTGTAACTTTCAGGCTATCCCACGCTATTAGACTGGTCCAAACTTACATGGGGAAATATATTTTTTCAAAATATGCTGCTCCACAAGGCTGCCCCTGTTACACTTGACTAGAAGACTCTGTGTTGAAAAAATTGAAGAGATCTGAGCATGTTTAGAGGTCGCTAGGTTTTGACACTTTTTGTAGAAATTGCAAAAATTGCGCATCTGACGCGTTAATAGCTTCATTATGAATTAAAATAAGCACCCATGAACACCAAGCACCATCTTTCTAAATCATGATCAATATGCCAACTGTATTTAAGTAACTAAAAGAATAATAAGCTTATTTACAAATAAAACACTTATTTCAAGTTCTTTCTGATAGATAAACGGTTGTTGGCTTATAACTAATTTTTAAATTTTGCATGCCACCTTTTCATCACAATTCGTTTCATATCCTACAATTGTATTGTTCAATATTGCTCTGTATGCTGCTAATTTAGCGTGATTCGAGTACTTTTTCGTCTGTGAAGCCAGCCTTGAATATGAAATAAGCTTACAGCACATGTTTTTTCACTTTCTGCAATAAAAGCTCGTACGTTACAAAACGGCAGCTATGGTGAAACTGGCATCAACAAGGAGTTCCTCACAATGTTGTCTGTTAGGGATGCCTGACAAACACTTTCTTGGGTCTGGACTCCCAAAAATTGGGCAATCCTGAGGAATTTCATATTTCATTACCAGAATAGACTATAGCATTTGGTGAGGCCACGAAAGCAACAATAGTCGCTGCGTTGGTAATTCGGGAGGAGGCTAGAATCCCCGCACAGTGTGTGGATTCGGGTGTTCGCAAACTGTGGAAGTTGTATGAACACAAATTTGTGCTGATTCAAGGAGTTACAGTTTGAGTTCGATTTAATTAACTCTTTCAGTCATCATCTCCGCTATTTCTTCGAAGCGTGTCACTGAAGACATCGAGGCTGCTCTGGTAATACAATCTTATTTATCCACCTAATCCGCTATCCATGTAGCGTCTGGACAGGAAATCCTTCGACCACCAGACTCCACTGGAAGAGTATGTAACAAGGAGATCTTTAAAACTGCTTGATCTTTTTACCATCCAGGGTCAAGAACAACCCACAGCCTTCCTATCAAAGTCCTTTACTCCCTGACCACTGGACCCTACTTTCCAGTCGATGAAGGCAAATGTCAAACTGTTGATGGTCGTCAATGACTGCGCAGAACGTGGAGTGGCTCTGATCCATTCTTACAATGATATACTAAGGATGAGTCACAGAAACAATACTTGCTGCAACTTGTCTCCAGTCATCGGACAAAATTTTCTGTTCCAACAAAGGCAAAATGAAATAATAGTAGGTTGCGGGTTTTCCAGCACTTCAATGACGGGATTTATGCAGACTGGATTACTTCTTTAATTATCCAAAATTATATTTTATTACAAACGTAATGCATCCTGACTAAGCAGTAACACTGCAGTATATATTTCTAAATTGGGCTGTTTATTTTTCAAAATAATAACTGACTTGAAAATAATTTATAACCGATTTGAAAAAAATCAAAATTATACATGTTTTTTGACAAGTTCATACTATGTAGCAAAAAGTCGAAAAACATAGCGACCTCTAAATATAATCAAATCTTTCCAAAATTTTGCATACAGACTCATGTTTTCATGTGTAACAAGGGCAGCCTTGTGGAGCAATGTATTTCCAACTTTTAATATTGTGGACCAGTCTAGTATGTATGTATGCATTGATGTATGTTTGTATGCATGTATCTATGTATGCATGTACCGTGATGTACGTATGTATGTATAATTGTATGTATGCATGCATGTATGTATGTATGTATGTATGTATGTATGTATGTATGTATGTATGTATGTATGTATGTATGTATGTATGTACGTATTGTACGTATGTATGAAGGGATGGATCTATTTATGGATAGATGGATGTATGTATGTATGTAGTATGTATGTATGCATGTACGTTTGTATGTACGTATGCAGGGATGGATCAATGTATGGATATACGTGTGTACGCATGTATTTACTCATGTATGATTGTATGTATGTGTGTACATGCATGAATGCATGTACATGCATATATGTATGGATGTATATTTGTATGTATATATAAATGTGTAGGGATGTATGTATGTATGTATATATTTATGTGTGTATGTAAGTATTTATGGATGGATATATATATGCGTATGTATATACTTTTAGGTATGTGTGTGTGTACATGCATGTATGCTTGTTCATGTATATGTATGGTGTGTATTTGCATTTATGTATATGTGCATGTACGCATATATAGTTTCTTTTTAAACACAGGAATGTTTTCATCAAACCCACTTTCATTTAGGGAAACAGTTTTTTCATCAATCCAGCTTCCATTTTAAAGTGACAATAACAAATAATTTAGAACGTAAAAATAATACGGTTTTGGACCACCATACCTTCTGTAGCTGTCAATGATTCGGTTTACATTACTTCGAATTTGTCGACAAAATCGACTTAAGAAATTCATTCGATTATGTAAATAATTTATTGAAATGATTTATTGAAAAGAGTTATTGAAAAGATTTATTGAAAAGAGTTATTGAAATGAGTTATTGAAATGAGTTATTGAAAAGAGTTATTGAAATGAGTTATTAAAAAGAGTTATTGAAAATAGTTATTGAAAAGCGTTATTGAAAAGAGTTGGGTTATTGAAAAGAGATATTGAAAAGAGTTATTGAAAAGCGTTATTGAAAAGAGTTATTGAAAAGAGTTTTTGAAAAGAGTTGAGTTATTGAAAAGAGTTATTGAAAAGAGTTATTGAAAGAGTTATTGAAAATAGTTATTGAAAAGAGTTATTGAAAAGAGTTGAGTCATTGAAAAGAGTTATTGAAAAGAGTTATTGAAAAGAGTTATTGAAAAGAGTTATTGAAAAGAGTTATTGAAAAGAGTTATTGAAAAGATTTATTGAAATGAGTTATTGAAAAGAGTTTTTGAAATGAGTTATTGAAAAGAGTTATTGAAAGGAGTTGAGTTATTGAAAAGAGTTATTGAGAAGCGTTATTGAAAAGAGTCATTGAAAATAGTTATTGAAAGGAGTTATTGAAAAGAGTTATTCAAAAGAGTTGTTGAAAAGAGTTATTGAAAATAGTTATTGAAAAGAGTTATTGAAAAGAGTTGAGTTATTGGAAAGAGTTATTGAAAAGAGCTATTGAAAAGAGTTATTGAAAAGAGTTATTGAAATGAGTTATTGAAATGAGTTATTGAAATGAGTTATTGAATGAGTTATTGAAAAGAGTTATTGAAAGGAGTTGATTGAAAAGAGTTATTGAGAAGAGTTATTGAAAAGAGTCATTGAAAATAGTTTTTGAAAGGAGTTTTTGAAAGTTATTATTGAAAAGAGTTGTTGAAAAGAGTTATTGAAAATAGTTATTGAAAAGAGTTATTGAAAAGAGTTATTGAAATGAGTTATTGAAACGAGTTATTGAAATGAGCTATTGAAATGAGTTATTGAAAAGAGTTATTGAAAGGAGTTGAGTTATTGAAAGAGTTATTGAGAAGAGTTATTGAAAAGAGTCATTGAAAATAGTTATTGAAAGGAGTTATTGAAAGTTATTGAAAAGAGTTGTTGAAAAGAGTTATTGAAAATAGTTATTGAAAAGAGTTATTGAAAAGAGTTGAGCTATTGAAAAGAGTTATTGAAAAGAGTTATTGAAAGGAGTTATTGAAAAGAGTTATTGAAAAGAGTTATTGAAATGAGTTATTGAAAAGAGTTATTGAAAAAGTTATCGAAAAGAGTTATTGAAAGGAGTTGAGTTATTGAAAGAGTTATTGAGAAGAGTTATTGAAAAGAGTTATTGAAAATAGTTATTGAAAGGAGTTATTGAAAAGTTATTCAAAAGAGTTGTTGAAAAGAGTTATTGAAAATAGTTATTGAATAGAGTTATTGAAAAGAGTTGAGTTATTGGAAAGAGTTATTGAAAAGAGTAATTGAAAAGAGTTATTGAAAAGAGTTATTGAAATGAGTTATTGAAAGAGTTATCGAGAAGAGTTATTGAAAACAGTCATTGAAAAGAGTTATTGAAAATGGATATTGAAAAGAGTTATTGAAATGAGTTATTGAAATGAGTCATTGAAAATAGTTATTGAAAGTAGTTTTTGAAAAGAGTTATTCAAAAGAGTTGTTGAAAAAGTTATCGAAGTGAGTTATTGAAAGAGACATTGAAAAGAGTTTTTGAAAAGAGTTATTGAAATTGGTTATTGAAAAGAGTTATTGAAAAGAGTTATTGAAAAGAGTTATTGAAAAGAATTATTGAAATGAGTCATTGAAATGAGTCACTGAAAAGAGTTATTGAAAAGAGTTATTGAAAAGAGTTATTGAAAAGAGTTATTGAAAAGAGTTATTGAAAAGAGTTATTGAAAAGAGTTATAGAAAAGAGTTATTGAAAAGAGTTATTGAAATGAGTTGTTGAAATGAGTTATTGAAATGAGTTATTGACATGAGTTATTGAAATGAGTTATTGAAATGAGTTATTGAAAGTATATATTGAAAAGATTTATTGAAATGATTTATTGAAAAGAGTCATTGAAAAGAGTTATTGAAAAGAGTTATTAAAATGAGTTATTGAAATGAGTTATTGAAAAGAGTTATTGAAATGAGTTGTTGAAATGAGTTATTGAAATGAGTTATTGAATTGAGTTATGGAAATGAGTTATGGAAATGAGTTATTGAAATGAGTTATTGAAAGTAGTTATTGAAAAGATTTGAAATGATTTATTGAAAAGAGTCATTGAAAAGAGTTATTGAAAAGAGTTATTAAAATGAGTTATTGAAATGAGTTATTGAAAAGAGTTATTGAAATGAGTTATTGAAAAGTGTTATTGAAAAGTGTTATTGATAATAGTTATTGAAAAGGGTTATTGAAAAGAGTTGAGTTATTGAAAAGAGTTATTGAAAAGAGTTATTGAAATGAGTTATTGAGAAGAGTTATTGAAAAGAGTTATTGAAAAGAGTTATTGAAAAGCGCTGTGTTGTGAATAAGATCCTCTGAAACAAGTAGGCTAGCTGATCTCTCTCGGTTGACCAGTAGCTAGCGTTAAGTGGTGACCCAGGTCCGAAATAAAATTGATGCCAGTGGTAGCCTATTGATTGGGCCCAGCGTCTCCACGGCCAGCGGGATGAAAATGACTGAAAACGTGTGTCTCAAGAAAGGCGTGATATTTTTATTTTGGTAAAGTCGGTAAAGTCGTAGTTTACGTTGCTAAATTATTCTAATGTCTTCAATGCCGTACTTGACGTTGGTAAGTAAGAAGTCTACCTATGTGCATGTTAACTATCATCAATCCACCTTCCATTTCATTAAGAAATTTTCATCAATCCAACTTCTATTTAATTTGAAAAAATTACTTTTATCAATCCAACTTCTATTTCATGAAAGAAATATTTTTCATCAATGGAACTTTTATTTAAGTAAAGATATATTCTCATGGATCCAGCTTCTAATTACGGAAACAATTATTTTCATCAATCCAGTTTCTATTGAATCCAAAACTTAATTTCATCCATCCAGCTTCTATTTCGGGGAAAAATTATTTCGATGGATCCAACTTCAATTTTGAACACAGGAACGTTTTCATCAATCCCACTTCCATTTAGGGAAACAATTTCTTTCATCAATCCAGCTTCCATTTTACAGTGACAACATCAAATAATTTAGCAACGTAAACTACGACTTTACCGGTAAAGTCGTAGTTTACGTTGCTAAATTATTTGATATTGTCACTTTAACATGGAAGCTGGGTTGATGAAAGAAATTGTTTCCCTAAATGGAAGTGGGATTGATGAAACATTCCTGTGTTCAAAATTGAAGTTGGATTGATCGAAATAAATTTTACCGTAAATAGAAGCTGGATGGATGAAATTAAGTTTTCGATTCAATAGAAGTTGAATTGATGAAAATAATTGTTTCCCCCTAATTAGAAGCTGGATCCATGAGAATATATCTCTTTGCTTAAATAAAAGTTCCATTGATGAAAATATTTCTTTGGTCAAATAGAAGTTGGATTGATAAAAGTAATTTTTTCCAATTAAATGGAAGTTGGATTGATGAAAAAATTTCTTTATGAAATGGAAGCTGGATTGATAATAGTTAACATGCACATAGATGGACTGCTTACTTACCAACGTCAAGTACGGCAATGAAGACATTAGAATAATTTAGCAACGTAAACTACGACTTTACCTTTATTTATTATTATTATTTTTATTATTATTAATTTTATTATTATTATTATTGTTATTTTTTACAAACATTTCTAACGCGTGCAATGTCATGTAGAAATAAGGTGTGAAAACGCCGATGATGATTTTCACTATATGGCCTATTTGCAAATTGTCAGTCAGAAATTTCAAAGTTGAAGATAAAAAAAACTATCTTTAGTAGGTGTCAATGATTCGGTTGAAATTACGTTGAATTTGTCGAAAAATCGACTAAAAAAATCATAGATTGATTATTTGCATTAAGAATATTGAAACGAAAAGCTATACAACATTTTAAATTAAGGTCCGAAGTCACTTCGATCAGGTATTTAATAACTATCAAGAGTTACTTCAAAGTAAAACAAACGAATGAACTAAACACGAACGTATGGTTGACTTATGGTTATATGATGACAGACCTCTTTCTAATTAGTCGGATATAGCCTAGCCCTAGATCAATCAGATCAGTTTTTAACAGCGTTCAACTAAACCTTAAATTACGATATAATATTAGCCTATAAACCCACTACTTCCAAATTAATCGGTAGAGGGCCAGCAGTTTGACTCTGATTCGTAATTATAAGTAAGAAAAGAAAGAATATTCTTTATTCAGATGCACTGTTTAAGACTGTTTAAATAGAAGCTGGATTGGTTAAACGAATTTTTGCATAAATAGAAGCTGGATCGATGATAAGGACTCTTGCCAAAGAAGAAGTTGGATTGATGAAAAATAATAATGCTACAATGGACGAATAATTTACGACGCTGAACTACACAATTAGCCTACCAAAAATCGATATAGACCACTTCAGTGGCCCCGAAAGTGTTTAAAAGTTGTGTGAGTCAACCCCAGCCAAGAACAGACCTGAGGGAGTAAAATTGTGGGTAAAATTGTGCAGTGGGCCGTGGCGTAGCTATAAGTATTGGCCTACTTGGGCGCCCGGGGCGAGTGGCAGCAATCGCCCTCTCTCAATA
The DNA here is from genome assembly GCA_020284085.1 of Aporrectodea caliginosa. Taxonomy (NCBI): domain Eukaryota; kingdom Metazoa; phylum Annelida; class Clitellata; order Crassiclitellata; family Lumbricidae; genus Aporrectodea; species Aporrectodea caliginosa. Next base: position 244,283 of record JACEVL010000166.1, on the reverse strand, counting down.
TAATTTTTTTAACGTAGAAGTAGGCTAGGCCTACGGTAAAACAGCAATTTAGATAAATATCATGTGTTATAGGCTAAATGTTAATCGATGACATAATATTATGATAGCATACCATAACACTTTTCGAGCCTTGATAATTGCAAGATCTGAGAATTTCTCCAAAATTGATGGAAGCTGCCGAATTTATTATCAACGGAAAGAACAGCAGCGTTTGTTGGTCTCTGTAATCGTAATCGTAATCTCCAAACTTCTAAAGCGCCACTCGAAAGCCAAGCGCAGGGCACCAGCTTATTCACGAGCGCTGCGTCTAGTCAAAAGGGTTATCCGAGAGAATAGTCCGAAGGAGGTCCGAGTCCGGTTTCCCAGAGGATCAGAGGTGTCAGAGTAGCTGCTATAAGGTGGGTGTCGTTTACGTCGAGAGTTTGAAGGTAGATGATCAGTTGAGCCGGGGTAAGAGTTCTTGAAGAGAAGAGACTTTAGTTTCGAGTGGAAAGCCTTGGCAGTGATGGATAGAGGAGCCTGATGCGGATGATGATTGGTGATTTGAGATGATGGTGGAGGAACCGAAAAGTGCGGAATTCAGGAGGTAGGTCGTTCCAGAGACGTGGTGCAGTGTTGGATATTGCTCGGTTGGAGAACTTAAGGTGAGTAGTGACAGGAGGTCGAGAGAGAGTGAGAACGGAGGATGATCGGGTAGAGCGGGTTGGCTGAATGGTGAAGAGTTTGCGGAGATATCTGGGCTGGGAGTGTTGTAGAGAGTTGTAGGTTAGTGATAAGACTTTGAAGTGAATTCGCTCTGAGATTTTTAACCAATGGAGTGATTTGAGGATGGGAGTGATATGATGATGCTTGGGCGTTCTGTTGACGGCTCTGGCTAATGAGTTTTGGATGAGCTGCAGACGCTTTAGTTGGGTGGATTCAAGGTTGAGAAAGAGGGAATTGCAATAGTCGAGCTTTGAGTGGACAATGGAGGTAGCAATGGTGGAGGCAGTTTTGAAGTCGAGCATGGGTCGGATGCGGCGGAGTTCACGAATGTGCATGAAGCAGGAGCGAGAGAGGTTGGAGATGTGATTAGAGAAGGAAAGATGTGGATCAAAGGTTACACCAAGATTGCGGACAGGGGCATCGGAGGTGAAGGTAAGAGATGAAGAGTCAGTGGCTAGGTGTATTGAAGGGTTAGGGATTTTCTTGATTTGGTCAGGAAGGCCTAGGATGATGAATTCTGTTTTGGAAGGGTTGAGGCAGAGGACGTTGGACGACATGCATTGAGAGACTAGGTTAACCACATTGAGTAGTTTTGCAATGGAGGTGGAAAAAGAGCTTGGGGAGAAGGATATGTAGAGTTGGGTGTCGTCGGCGTAAAGATGGTGGTCAACAGAAGAGGATTCAATGAGATGGCTTAATGGTGTGGTATACAGAATGAAGAGCAGTGGACCCAGGACGGAGCCTTGAGGGACACCACAAGAAAGTGGGAGGGGTTGGGAACAGTGGCTGGAGGCTTTAACGGAGAAGGATCTGGAAGACAAGTAGGACTGGAACCATAGTAGAGCAGAGCCAGAGACGCCAAACCAAGATGACAGTCGATGAAGAAGGAGGCTGTGGTTAATGGTGTCGAATGCGGCGGAGATGTCGAGGAGACAGAGGCAGGAGACTTGCTGATGGCTGACGGCAGAGACCAGTTTATTGTACAAAGAGGCGAGTAGAGTTTCTGTGGAGTGGCGTTTAGTGAAGCCAGATTGGTGGGGGTTGAGCAGTGAGTTTGAAGAGAGGTAGTCATTGAGCCGGGTAAGGACAATTCGTTCAGTTAGTTTTGATAGAAAGGAAAGATTTTAGATGGGACGGTAGTTAGATAGGTTTTCCTTGTCAAGATTTGCTTTTTTGAGAAGGGGAGAGACGAGAGAGTGCTTGAAAACCATAGGGAAGTTACCAGTGGAGAGCGAGAGATTGATGATTTTGGTGATTACAGGAACGAGGACAGAAGCACAGTCTTTTAGAAGAGAGGTGGGGATAGGATCGAGTTCACATTGCTTGTTGGGAAGAGCGTTTAGGAGGAGTGACACTTCTGTTTCAGTGGTAGGAGAGAAAATTGGGAGAGATGATTGAGAGGCAGGAGGAGTAGGGTTTGGAAAGGGGAGTGAATCAGTGCTGGAAGAGTTGGAGGCTAGAAGAGATTGCAGTGTAAAGCGAAGGGATGAGATTTTGTCCGAGAAGAATGAACAGAAGGTATCAGCGATAGAGGGGAGGGAATGGAGCTGGGTAGTGGGGAGGGAGATTTGCGATGGAGAAGAGAATTTACAGCTCTCCAGAGATGTCTTGGATTGGAGGAGCTGGAATGGATTAGCGAGGAGTAGTACTTCTTTTTGGCAGCAGAGTAGGCTACTTCTTTTTGGCAGCAGGTTGGTATACCGCAAAACGTAAACAGGGTTTCATCATCAGTTTCATTTTGCTGAGATAACGTTCACAATTCGCCAGAAACAGGGTAGTGCCAACAGAGTCTGAAGAAAAAGGGCCTATGGCAAAAGTCTTGGCTTCCTCTATAGTTCAATTGATTAAATGTATTTGATCACTTCACTCCGAGTTAGCCAAACTTCCTATTTCAGCCAGCTGATTTAATGGAAGCGATCACATCCGCCTAGCCAACAGATCCAATTCAGTCAAATCCCTTGACTGAGTAATGCTGTGTGACTCATAACTTTAGTTTCAAGCAGTGCTATTTCAGTTATGGTTTTTCAGTTACAGTTACCTTATTTATGATTTTTCAGTTACAGTTATAGTTACAGTTAACTGCAATCAGATTTTCCAGTTTCAGTTATTTTTTATATTTTCAAGTTAGTTACAGTTTCAGTTATTAAGTATTCTGAACAGTTACCATAAATTTGCACCCACCAAATCAATCAGATTTAACGTATTGTCGGTTTACTTTAAGGAAAACACGACGTTCCAGATTAACACTTGCTCGAGATCTGTTCCGCTTTCGTGCGCATAAAACCAAACTGAGAAAACAAGCTCAATATAGGCCCAGGCTTGTGAAGATGGCGCGGATAGGAAGTCTTTAGCTTACACATCCTTATGTTTTGCTGTGCAAATGATTTCGAAGATTTCGTGCATTTTTCTGACTATCAGCGTGCCACACTCATGGTTTTTCTACTTTTTCGACCGCTACTTGGCTTAAACATGTTTAAACATGTTCTCGTAAATTGTTGATTATTTCACGGTTTGGCGCCAACGACAACACAACGAAAGGAGAAGGAACTGGAAGTGAAATGAGCATAGAAAACTGAAAAGGAACATGGTGTGAAATGAGCACAGAAAACTGACCGTAGACTAGAGTAGGATTACCATTCAAAAACTCAAAAAGTAAGTAAGGAAAAAGCTCATGTTTCATTTTCAAGTTAACTTTTGTAATTTTTCAGTTATACAGTTTTCGTTTTTCAGTTAGGCTACTATTACAGTTTAAGTTATTCAGCATTTTTCAGTTTCAGTTACAGTTACAGTAAACTGCAAGACATTTTTCAGTTATTTTGCTATTTCGGTTACAGTTACAGTGAATAGAAATAACACTGGTTTCAAGCATAGAACGAGTATGCGCATATTACGAATATTAAGATTTTTAGAAATTTACGAATATTGACGAATATTAAACTGGCCAACGAATATTAAATTTTTGTTTTTTTAATTCTTCAAAATCCGGAAATTAGTAGGCCCTAGTAAAAAACATTCAGTGCACAAACTAGGTATTAGAGCTAGAACAAGAACAGTTACTTGTTTCAGTTACTCATCTTATATCAGTATTCACTTAGTCTATTGTTTGAAGTCTCATACGGAATTCAAATTGTTGGCGCCCAAACGAACGATGCCAGTACCGTGTATTACACAAACAAAGATTGTATGACCCAGATCTCTCTAATTCCCTATACCTCCGCCCAAGATTCCTAAACTGAGTGGGAGGATCTAGCCCTCAGCCTAACCTGGCGTATAATTAATAAAAAAACGCATCAATGGAACTTCGGAACATCAGTCATCCAAACATAGCTTAAATGATATAGAATTACCGAGCGTGTGGGTTTCACCGCTGAGAGAGAAACAGATCGAGACAGACGGATAGAGAGGGAGAGCAATCGTAGAGAGAGAGTGAGAGACAGACCGACAGAAAGGGAGAGAGATCGTACGATTTCTTTCCCTCTCTGTCCGAGAGGGAGAATCGTAGAGAGACAGACAGAGGGAGAGAGATAGTAGAGAGACAGTGATAGACAGACCGACAGAGAGGGAGAGATCGTACGATTTCTTTCCCTCTCTGTCCGAGAGGGAGAGAAATCGTAGAGAGACCGACCGACAGAGAGGAGAGACAGACAGACAGATAGAGAGAAAGAGAGAGAGACAGACAGAGAGAGAGTCATGGTTGGCTTTTTACAGAGTTCTTCAAGAGTAGAGAACGTTTTGGGTAGGAAGCCTAATTAAGCGTACCAGCTTACGGACCACGGCTCTAAGTACAGCACCGCAAAACCACTGCACATATTCTTAAATTACTTTTCTTAAATTAGTTCGTAAAAAGCGGAAACAGTAACGTCATCAACGAATATTTACGAATATTTACGAATATTAAAAATGTCCTAATATTCACGAATATTTACGAATATTAAAGCCTGAAGTCACAAATTGTCGTTCTATGGTTTCAAGTAGGCCTAGTCTACATGTAGCCTACCATGCGCTGTTGAAGATTTTGAAGATAAGGCTGAGTCATAGAAGATTAAATCAGTTTTAGGCCTACGGTGAAACCTAAAGTGGTTCTCAAAATCTGATAGAACCTAATTGTTAAAAACGATTGCCTAATCAAGTTGTGAAGAAGTTCTCTCAGAGAATTAAGCACTCTTTCCTACGCGATCAATCCAGCATCTGACTAGAATCGGATATATAAGCCTTAGGCCTACACACATTCTACGACTGTATGGCTCTTTGGCTCAGTTACATTCCCTATGCCGCTATATAATATGCGCCTCAGATTAACGATTGTGTGGGATTTATATGCTAGTGCATATAAATCCCACACAATGCACCACCGTACGTTAGGCTTACACTCAAGACTCGGCGGAAAAAGAAACAAAGGCAGACCAAGACTACCATGGACAGACAACATGAATGAGGACATAACATCACTTGGACTAACACTGAGGGGAACAATGGACTTGACAAATGGCCGACAGTGGAGATCTTTCATTCGTACCCATCCCGCCAGAGGGCTGGCGTCAGGAACTGATGATGATGATGATGCTAGTGCATATATTAGGGACCAAATAAATGTTTGAATGTGTGTATATTAGTTACTTACTTAACTTAAGAGGCTGCTCTTTTCTTCTTCTAACAACTATTTGAAGGAGAGCAAAAATAACAGCTGGCTCCAAGAAACAGTTAAGCAGATTTATTTAAAGCTGAACCTTGACAAATTGCATAGGCCAATACCTTTAATTAACAACCATCAGCGTCCCTCACTGCTCCTACTGTCCTACACCTTGACAAAATGACTGAAGTCTTCATGACACTAAAAACTCCGTCATAGAATCTGACCATAAATCCCTCTTTTTCATTCCAATGAGTGAAAGTTAAAACACTTGGCAGAACATTAAAATCTGTAAGGAGAATCACACTGCATTAAAAGCATACCGTACTCCTAAGTCACCGCCGTTACCCGCCGAACCGAGACATTTTCTGCAAACCCACCGGAAATTTTGCGGATTATCCGAAACACCGCCGAGTTATTTCACGGCTAGCCGCCGGAAAAAGTTCAGCTTGAACATGAACACAGTTGTGATTATACCGCTGCGGTGAGTGCTGACGTCAGTTACATGGCCGTCTATTGTAAGGGCCTTGTCCAGGTTGTCCTATGAAGCATATATTCCGAGTTCTACTTCCGGCTTTTATATTCAGTTTTAAATGTTCTATAGATACGGTGTTGCTGTTTATGGTATTGTCGATGTCAAAATTACAGCTGAAGGAACTATGCTTCAAGCCGTAATGTTTTTGCTAGATGCACTTACAGCCGAAAAGGTAGTCTACGGGGTTTTACGGCTATCCAAAAAAAACAGCCGTAATTTGCTCAACCCAGCCGTTAACCAGAAAAATTGCGGCTTATGGGTAGGCCTATGATTAAAAGCTATTTAGGAAAGTGGAGTGGATGATAATAACTTCAAGAAAACCAGTGAACCATCAAATGAGCAACTACAAGCCTTTTTATTCTGGAACCAATAGCTGTTCTAGCATCAATCCATAAACATCTAGGTAGCTCTATCAAGTCTTCATACAATGAAACCAAAACACTAAAAGCAAATCAGTACATCTTAACTACTATAGCCTACTTTAATCATTGATGGTTGAGCAGAAATAAATCAATAAAATTGGAGCACATTTTTACATAATAGTTCATCACCTGAAAATAATTCAACAATTTCGCTTCAAGACCTACCAGTCACAGCAAAAATTGCACTGCTAGGCTCGTGAAAATTACAACATGCACTGTGCTGAACTCCCAATAACCATTTATCACGAAATAGAAAAGCTGAAAACTGTCAAATTTAAATTCTAAAATACTGTAACCAATCACATCACTCAATTGCTTGAATGAATAGGCCTACAGGAAAACTCAAGCCTAAACTAGCCTTATGGGTAAACATTAAAAATTCCGTCATTCCGTTTTAATTAACGCAGGAGTGGAGAGAAGTTATAAATAACCTCAGTTGTTGGCTTAAAACAATTTCATTACTGGTAGTGGGACGCAAAGTTCTCTAAACTGTCTAAACATTTTGCTGATTTTAATATGTATTTTTCCTCCAGTTGCCTACCATTTGCATTCTTCTTTTAAAAGCTTTTATTCCGACCTTTCTACAAATTGCTACCACATAAAAGCCATATTTTCTCTGCCAGCATACATTAGACAAAGTCCGACAACTAAGTAAGACCTCCACATCAATGCATTCGCATAATAACCAATTGGAAAAACTTCTCAACTCAAGATTAATAAACCGTCATATCGTTTATTAGCAATAGAACATTTTTTATTTATTTTATTTTATTTTATTTTACTGTCTTCAATGCAATCATCAGCGTTTAAAACGTTTTAGAGAAAAGCATTAAATATGGCAATTAATGAACATCAGTGATCGTCATATGCAAGATAACCATGTCAAATGTCACACGACGAGTCTCTTGGCCGTTTAATCGTCAGGCTCCACATCGTTATCGTCTTAGATCTCTTCAAAATCCTCTGGTGAATATTATGGGCTGGCAAGGATTACTTTGAAGCTGTTGGGGGATATGTTGGACTGGAAGGGTTCTATTTTAGGCTGGATGGTGAATATGCTGGATTGGTTGGCGTGCACGTGGGGCTTGTTGGCAAATAATATTATGGTCAGGCTAGTTGGCAAGTATACATGGGTGAACTTCGACGGTAGTCAGAGAAGCTTTGGGCGTAGCAAATGAGGTTGGGGAGTATTTGGGTGATCGGGGGTTGACAGATGGGTATGTTGGAGAACTTGGAGAGTACTTGGGTGAACTTGGCGAATACGCTGGACTGGTTGGTGTTTACTTGGCCGTGTTGGCGAGTATGTTTGGCTAGATGGCCAGTACTTGCGTGAACCTGGATTACCTTGTGAATAGTCAGAACTGTGAGGTGAATATGAAGGCCTTGTTGGGGTCACTGATGGTGACGTAGACATGTAAACAGGTGAAGCTGGGTTTTTAACTTGATGACATTCATTTTCCTGGGCTCGGGATGTAGGGGCTAGCTCCAGGTGAGCCAGGAGACATAGCCCTCTGAGGAGACCAAGCTGGCCTGTACCCACGACTAAAACCTGAGTCCCCTGGAGGGAATCCATCAGCACCTGGCGTCATTCTACCAAAAATTGCAGGCGACCATGAAGCATAGGATTGAGAGGCGCTTGGATCCTAGTGTCATCTGTGGTGAACGTATGCTTCTACAGTGCAATGAACTCTTACTCTACTTTGTCCTCTACTGCGCAGGATCTAGGAGTAATGCTCGAATAAATGCCCTTTATAACCCAAAAGCCTTGAGATATTCATAATGGGGAATTTGTCCAGGTAGAATATGTGCAATAACATTTGGCTAGTGGCACTTGGTACATACTGCAAAAGTAATCCCAACCTACCCTTTACTATATTGCCCTGTCCCATGAAGACAAATGGAATGAAAAATTGATAGACAAGCAAAGACAGTTTCAAAGTATGTGAACCAATGCTTCAATAACCTACTGAACTGTATTAAAAATAATATGATAAACAGTGCACTTGCAGATGTTTAACGGAAATATTATACACTAACATCAAAATATTCCACGTTTACACGTTTATTGAAATACAGAAATTAATTAATAGTTATTGACTTACTAAGTCAAAGACTTTTAACAGAGTCACTGAAATCGTAAACAGAAATCAAACACTAAAATCAAACACAGAAATCTTTTTCAGATTTTCACATACAAATAGTAATTTATTACCATCATCAACAGACATGCACCTTGGCCTTTGTAAAGGCTGAGTTGGATTAATGTAACTCACTAGATCCAAATTTGAGTTCAAGACAACAATCCGGCAATAACCACGATCAGCCACTAAAATGTTCCCGAAACCATCTACTGTCAAATAGACTGGTTCATTTAGCAGCTTCGGTCCACAAACTTGTGGCACTTGTTGCACTTTAGAGAAGCATACACCCGACGCTGGCATCTCTCCAAACGACTTTATAATTTGTCCTCTTTTTGACAACATAAGCACTCTGTGCAAACGATCTTTGCCAAGACCATGACTGACCACAAAGTTACCACTGGGCAGTTTTAATGCATGTAATGGGTGTGCAATGCCCAAACTCGATGGCAACTTCATTTCATATACCAGTACTCCATCTCTTGAGTACTCGTTTAATAAATTGTTACCAGTAATTACAATAATATTCCCTTCTCCAGTAACTGATAAATCTGAAACAGGAGTGCTACCATCAATTTTCCACTCTTTTACATTTGATCCATTCACATCAGTCCTCTGTATTACTGGATCACATCGTACAAAGCCACCAACTGTAGAGACACATGCATACAGATATTTATGTCTGGTGCAGGACGCCATGCAACTGATATGAGCAAAACCCGTATTACTTGGAGATAAATATCTAACTTGCCATCGACGTTTAAAATTGAATGTTTTAATGTCATACACTTCTACAGCAGAACGACCAAAGATGCAATCAGCGAAACATCCCAGGAACAGTTCATCGTCCAAAACTGTGAAGCCAAAGATGGTTCCTTCTTTATGTGATCGGTCACCACCTTGTATACATAGTGTCTTCACCAGATTTGGAGATCGTTTGTAATCGATAGAGATTCTAGGTGGAGGCAATTCTAAATAATTAAGATCATCACAAATTAAACACACATGTATGTACAAATGAATGCATGTCGCATGTCTGCATTATATGTATGTGTATCAAGCAGAGATGTATTTGATACTTGTACTTTAGTACAACTCGATTACAGTCTTTAAGTATTTGTACTCGTACTTTAGACCAAAGTACTTGTACTTGAGTAGTGTTGTTTTAGTTTTGCCTTGAGTTTTAGTTTTAGTTATTATTAGTTTTACATGCTAGGTGTTTTAGTTATTATTAGTTTTAGTTATCTCGCCAAGTTTTAGTTTTAGTTATAGTTTTAGTTAATAGAAACTGACACTTCTATGTTTCAGTTTTAGTTTCTTCAGTTTTAGTTTTAGTTTTAGTTTCAGTTATTTGTTCACTGAAATTTAGCCGACAACAATGTATATCAAATTACTGCCAATAGGCAATAGCAACCATTATTCTTGCAGTATGACAACGTGCCATACATGATATAATGTCCCTTTAATGATTAGTGTGGTAAATATTTCTTGTTGAGCTTCATGTGATTCCCAGAATTTCGCCCCTATGTACAAAAACATTGAATATTCAAGAACGCTAGGTTTTCGTTGTGTGTTTTCGTTAGGTTTTCGTTAGATGTTTTAGTTATTATTAGTTTTGACCGTTTTAGTTTCAGTTATCGTTTTTGGCCGGCTCCGCGAGTTTTAGTTATTATTAGTTTTAGTTATTTCACCAAGTTTTCGTTTTAGTTTTAGTTTCAGTTAACTATAACCCTGAGTTTTCGTTAACGAAGGTTTTCGTTTTAGTTTTAGTTAACGAAAACAACACTATACTTGAGACATTGCTTGTGTGATAAAAGTTCTTAAAAACTCATCATAATCGTAATCGAGGATTTAGCGCCACTCCAGATCAGAGGCGCTACCGACCCGGGCCAGTGTCTTCAGTCTTACTGTCTTAGTGATAAATAGAGAGGTTTTCAGGTTCTGGCGGAACTGGTCAAAAGATATAGAAAAACCGGTCGACCCTGAGGGACTGAGGCAAACCGGTTCCAGCTAGTAGGGCCCATAATGGCAAAATTTCTAGACTGGGCCGTAGAAGTACTCACCCGTGGGACAACCAGGTGACCACATGCAGCATATCCTATTGTTAATACCGTTGCTTTCGTTTTTTATTTTTTGTATGTAACCTTATTTACAATTTACTGTCTTTTATTATTTGTTTAATTTTATTTTTGTCGGATATCCCTAACATTGTCTCCGTCCTTTCAAGCATAATGAAGCATTCAGCTAATTTACGTCACTATTTAATGCCATCAGTTGAGAAATAAATAGCACAGTACAGGAAATAAAATTTATAAAAGTTATTTGAATGTCGAAGTTATCCAAAATTCGAAATGTTGTCTTTGTACGCTGTAATCTCCAATTGACTGATAACTGACTGATATTTCTTCATATTAAGTTCTTATAATTATAAGTAAAACTTGTAAGTACAATTTTTAATTAAGTACAATCTACACTTACAAAGTTTAGTTTTTAATTGTTTTTGTCAGCATGGACTTATGTGAACTTATCATTACAATTTAAATTCAAAAAGATTTGAATATTTTTAATTTAGCAGTTCTTACAAACAAACTCATAAAAAAGAAAATAATTGCTGTAGATTAATGTTACTTGGTGTTTACTAATAAAGTTGTGTTATTTGCTGATTAAAATTAAATTGTTTAAAAAATTTTCTACATTTTAAGATGCAGTACAAAATGTAACAAAGCCAAATTATTTTCTTTTCGTTTTTTTTAAAAGACGTTTCTTCCGATTTTATTTTGTTTTTACAGTTTTTAACAACTATGCAGCCTATCAACAACTTAGACATACAGATAACTACATGGTTTTGCGGGCACTTGGATTGGCTACCAAATAGTCACACTGCTTGCATTATAATCCAAGAACTTGTACTTGAGGCCACAGTAGTACTTCTTCTCGTACTTGTACTTTAGGCCAAAGCACTTGATCTTGAGACCTACGTATTTTTACTTGAGCCCTAAGACTTCAAAGATCTCAAGAAGGGAAAGAGGAAAAGTGAATAAAGATAGTAACACTGAACAGAACGAGGACTTTACATTGTTGTTAACTTTGCTTTATTTAAACGATGCAATGTTTTGACTTCAGATGCCTCAAATACTGATTAAAAATGAACAGTAACCTATAATATGACTAGGTACATTTACAATATTAGCGGTTGTCCATTCAGGACGTCCACAAGCAGAAGAGTCATCCAAATGCGGAAAAGGGGACGGGGTTATGCCCATGCAGTGCGGTCGTCTGCATATAAATTTGGTGCATACAGTATATCAGAACAGCCTGTGCCCTAAACACCAACTTCAGTCAGACAGCAGACAATCTTCTTTGCACAGACCCTTATTCAGCTTCTACGCCATCACACGACCACCATCACCGCCGATTGCCATCGTGATGTTTCCTCGGTTTGACCTCCCCGGATTCTGACCTGGCGCCGGAACGGACAAAGCAGCCAGGTTATTGCAGACTTGATTTGATAAGCCGTCTCTCTGACGCGGCCTGTGTGTGGCGCTGCGAAATTTCGCAAATTACATTACATTACATTTACATCTGGGCCCGAGTACTAGGACTTATTAACTCTTGGTAATGGATTGTCGTGTATACTCACGTTTATATAATGGCTGTGAAGCCTGTGTCATCGGCAATCCCGAGGTAGATTTCCGCTGTCTCTTTATGCCAAGTTCCAATTCGAGTTCGTTGATTCGTTTTTCAAAAGCTTTCTTCTCCATTTCTAATCCACATATCCGGCATCGCGCATTCTCCAGTTCTTCCTTCAAGTGGTTGATTTCTGCTAGAAGGCCGTTGCTACCAGATATGGGCATTCTGCAATTGTCTTCCATTTCAATGTCTCCATCGTGTGAGCTATTGTCAGAACTTGTTTCATCTTCCTCCTCTCCTTCCGTTTGGCATTCTACATTCAATGACATGAACACCATAAGATACTGGTCAGCAATTTATCTATCAAGTCGTTAATTATTTTATTAGAACAATATGTCTATGCAAACGTGTATGTTTGTGTGTATATATATATATATATATATATATATATATATATATACGTATATATATATATACGTATGGATGGATATTAGGGTGCATCATGTGCCCCAAAATATTTCAAAAGTGTCTGTCCCTATTTCATTTCTTTTCCTATTACTAAAAAAGTGTGTTTACCAAAATTTTACAATATTCTGACATATTCTAGGTATCCCACCAAACAATTGAAGTTTTACAACATTGGCGAACCATTACGAGGATTTATACAAGTTACACATAATCATGCCGCAATAATACGGTACTTTAAAGAATGTTCCAATAGTTCTTATCATTGACAATGCTGCATTAGTCAATGGCCATCTCCAGGAGCATTGCAACGATTTTAAAAAGTGAATTTTTTTGCTCGTAATGGTTCTCCATATACAAATGAACATTGAACACATATATCTAGAACTAGTTAATGTTACAAGCTGCTTTCTGAATAAACGAAAATTGATTGATAATTGATTGTTTCGGAAACGCATCAAATACATTTTATGCGTTAATGACAGCACTGACTTGGGTCGGGAGCGAATCTGAATCATTGAGTGCCCCTATATAACGTTCGATTACAATTCCAGTTACGTGGATTTGTGGCAACAGAGCGACATATTTCCTATAAGCATAGACTACTTAAATTACAGGACTGTAGGCGCTCATGCTCGGGACTTGGAACTTGGGTCCATTCTCAATTTACACTTTGTATCACAAAAAATTAACAAATAGTCCGATTTGCATGAACTCTTTTTTGTTCTATTTGACTAGACGAGAGCTATATTGGGGGAAATATTGAAGCTAAATTCTGGATAATTCAACGTCATTTAATCTAGCAAAAATCAGAGAAAAAAGGCCAGATCTCAGCCAATAATTCTTGAAATCAGCTAATTCTTTCTTGTGTTTCTCTTCTAGATAAGGGCTACCTGGGACAAGAAACAAGGCTATTAAATGTAAGGCGATCCAAGGTTATTTTAAGGTAAAAAAAGTCAATTTGAGAGGAAAATCAGAGAAAATAGCCATAGCTCAGACAAATATTGTTACATTTTAATTACTCTTTTACCAATTTGCTCATGCCGATAAGGGCAAGACGACAGTGCCTAAAGGTTAAAATAATCCAAGGTCATTTCAAGGTCAGAAGGTCAAAATCAAAAGAAAATGACCATATCTAAGCCAAATGTTGTTTTATTTGATTGATTCTGTGTAATGGTCATTGTTCCTTGATTTTGACCTCCTTACCTTGAAATGACCTTGGGTGAACCCAAGGTCATATGAAGGTCAAAGGTCAACATCAAGGAACAATGACCATTACACAGAATATTGTTTAATTAGGGTGATTCGGTGTTAGGGCAATTCTCCATTTATTTTCACATTTTGACCTTGAAACGACCTTGGGTTACTTACAGGTCATTTGAAGGTCAAAGTTTAAAATCAAGGAACAATGACCATTACACAGAATCAACCAAATAAAACTACTTTTGGCTGAGATATGGTCATTTTCTTTTGATTTTGACCTTCTGACCTTGAAATGACCTTGGATTATTTTAACCTTTAGGTACTGTCGTCTTACCCTTATCGGCATGAGCAAATTGGTTAAAGAATAATTAAAATGTAGCAATACTTGTCTGAGCTATGGCTATTTTCTCTGATTTTCCTCTCAAATTGACCTATTTGACCTTAAAATAACCTTGGAACGCCTTATATTTAATAGCCTTGTTTCTTATCCTAGGTAGCCATTATCTAGAAGAGAAGCACAAGAAATAATTAGCTTATTTCAAAAATTATTGGCTGAGATCTGGCCTTTTTTCTCTGATTTTTGCTAGATTTAATTTTTTCTGACCTTGAAATTACCTTGAATTATCCAGAATTTAGCTTCAATATTTTTCCCCAACATAGCTCTCGTCGAGTCAAATAGAACAAAAAAGAGTTCATGCAAATCGGACTATTTGTTCATTTTTTGTGATAAAAAGTGTAAATTGAGAATGGACCCAAGTTCCAAGTCCCGAGGTTGAGCGCCTACAGTCCTGTAATTTAAGGGGTCTATGCCTATAAGTGACCAGAAGCCCAAGTAAACAGATAGCTTCAGGATCAAATCACAACTCTTAGGTAAACTGTGCATGGTATATCATGCCAAGATCACTTAAACTTTACTGCATCACCCATTCAGACAATTTATGGCAATTTAAAGCAGTAAAAATAATCAACAAACCCTGAATGGTTCCAATGATGTTGCAGTTTTCCGTATTCAAAGAGTCTTCAAGGTCAACCATATGAAAAGACATTTTACGTAAATAAGTTTTTATTTCAGTTTCTGATTCAAGCTGCTCCTTGATTTCTTCAGCTCTTGCTTTTAACATGTCGACGACACAGAATATGTCACGGGCTGATCCTTTTGTCATGACCTCGGCACAGTAGATAATAAGAGATTTCAGGCAAGTCAAATATCGATTAGTGTCTTCAATTTCGGCCTGTACTTCACTCCGTTTTTGAATTTTCAACTGACCAATCTCTTGCATTATGATGTCAGCATGTTCAGTCACAAGCTTTATGGTTGCATCTCTCTGTGCAAGAACTTCAAGTTTTAATCTTTCCAAATTTTCAAAATACTCCTCCACCTCAAAGTTAAGAACTTCTTTTTTTTCAAGTACTTCAGACTCACAAACTTCTAAGCTAGAAAGGCTGTCCCTGATCTTGCTTTCAAAGTCTTCAACTGCGGTTCTAACATCCTGCAGTCTGTGGTTTTGATGGCCCTCACCAAAGCATGATTTGCACAGCAACTCTTTGCATTCAGAACAATACAGCATATGTTCTCTCTCGTGTTTTTCGCAATTGCTCGATCTTACGATCTTCACTTTGCTTTGGGAATCTACAGCAGCAACAAGCTGATGGTTTCTGGTCAGTTTGTTTTTCCTGTGATGCCTGCTACATTCCTCACATAGCTTTTGCTCACAGTCATTGCAATACATGTCTGCTAAAGGAACTTCTGAAACTGACGTTGAGTCACTCTTTTCTTCCATGCAAGCCTCACAAAGACCAGTACCTCCAGAGAGACTTTCAATCTTAGCCATCTCTATTAGCTTTCCCATGAAGACATTTTTCTGTAGGGCTGCGTACCCCTCCTCCGGGATTGTGAACTCCTTTCTGCACATTGGACATGGCATTTGGTCGCCAGAACATTTGCTCGTTTTACTTCCTGCCTCTTCCAGGCATTTCCTGCAGAATGTATGAATACATGGCAACATCTTTGGATCCTTGTATGTTTCGCTGCACAAACAGCATTCTGTTACGTTTTTCACTTCTACTCGAACCTCTATTTCACTCGTTTTCGTACCAGCCATTGCTGGATCTTCTCACTTCTGCTTTTAAAAAAAACCAGCCAACAACAGAATACACTGAGAGATAAGATCTATCGTTTAGACGTCCGCAATTATTCCACCAACTATGGCCCATCACTTCATCGTCCTAAATGAAAAATACAAACATGCCTTCAAGTTTTATAATGTGCTAAAAATGACAACTTCGCAAGATAAATTGTAATTTAGAATGGGTTTATGGAAACAAATTACAAAATGCTATTCAGTTGATGAAGGGAACTAACCAAAGACCTCCAATACCAGCTTTTTATTCATGTTTCTTCCTAATACATTTTGATCGAATTGGTTATTTTATGCATATTTTACAAACTCATATTATACAAGTCAACGTTGACATTAATTTGTGACGCTGAAAAGATATGCTATACAGGTCGAATAACTGGGAACGCTAAAGCAATAGATAACTTCGATTTGCTTTTCCAGATAGGCCTATACCTCCTGTTTTGCAAACTCTGTAGATCTGACTGACACACTAACAGCGATCTTAAGTACTGAGATAAAAAAAAATAGCAGTAGAATAATCGAGAAACGTTTAACCAGAGCATCGTTTCCTAAGTAGGAATAGCCTACTAGGCCCTACATTCCATACGACTTGCATGCGACATGATTCAATGAACAGGAACTTTGTAATGTAAATGGATCTGTAAATAGGCCTACACTTGCTTTCTGATCACCGCAGACCTTTTTGAAATAATTATAATTGCGATGAAAAATAATAAAATAAAATATAACAAGAGGCTTAGCAGAAAACAACTTCACAAAGTTATAGCAAAATCACGTGATCTGTCACGTCAAGTGCATAGTTAGCGCCATCCAACTTCGTAATCACAAAACCGTCTGCAATAATTATTATACATGTAGGCCTAGATAGCTCTGCGTAATCATGTTCGCGGGAACCAGCTTATTCACAGTCGCTCAGTCAAAGCAAAACCGATAGGCAGATATGGTCAAAATCGGCTTCAGATTAAGATCTAAAGGTCAGGCACACAATCAGTGAGCTGGCGTTTAGAATTGAAACAGCGAGAGGTAGGAAGGGGAGATGCAGGATAGGACCTTTGACAGAGCAACTGGTGTTTCTACTTACGCAATAGTTGTGTTTAGCTGCCAATCAAGGAATCTAATTGGGCCTTGAAGGACGAGAACACAGCTAGACATACACCACACAATCAACAAGAAAAGGAAGACGTACGTCAGAGGCCAGTCGTATCGTATCCTATAATTTATAAAATTAATCGTCTCTCGCACAAAAACTATTCAGAGACGCTTTCAGCACGAAAGCCCCGGATAAAAAAAAGAAACGCCTTTAAGAGCGTGAGACAGATGAGGAAAAACCAGTAATTAGTTTAGCCCTTATATAGTGAGGGAGTAGGTCATTCCAAATGGATGGATCCACCACAGCAAACGCCCGGTGTTGGCCAGAGGCTCGGAGTAGTCCTTGTCCTAGGAACAAAGACATCAAACCGATCTGAAGAGCGCAAAGAGCGAGATGAGGATGCAGATAACGACTTTCGCATATTGTCTGAGACGTATTTCGGGGCACTGCCTAGCTAGGATTTGGAGACCAGAAAGAGGATCTTATACTGGATGTGGGGGTCGTCCATTAATTATGTCAACAACTTTTAGGCAGTTTTTGACCCCCTCCCTCCTTGTCAAACATTGACGGACCCCCTAAACAATTATGTCAACAATCCAAGAAACCCCCCTACAAAAAAGAAACACAATGGCTCAATACAATGTAGAATCATTTTTTTAAAAATACACTAAAAAATGCAATCTTGAATTTCAAAATATACGAGTTTATTTTATGTAAACCAGCTTTTTAGTAGTATTAAATATTAATCACTTTATACATTTTTAGCATTAGGCCCTACTTAATGTTTTCTCTACCATTTTGAAGGGTCTGTGTTGATCCATTGGAAAACAATAATTTGTTGACGTCAAATTGTACCGAACCCCCTTCCCTTTGTCAACAACTGTCACACTTTTCCAAACCCCTCCCCTTTATTCTGTTGACATAATTAATGGACGACCCCTGTGCGCAGCAATAGGGAGCCAGTGCAAGACTTCAAGCATTATGTGGAGATATGAGCAGAGCGAGGGAGTCAGGCTATGAGCCTAGCTGAAGCATTTAAAACCGATTGAAGGGGAGAGAGACGCTGCTTTGGGAGGCCCATGAGAAGAGAGTTGCAGTAGTCAATGCGGGAGCAGATAAATGCATGGACTATGTTGGTGAAGATAGAAGGAGAGACCGATCGTCTGATGGTACTGAGACGCCTCAGCTGAAAGAAACAGGAGTGGCCTTCTTTGCTGCGGCAAGGACTGTTTACGACATACGAGAAGTCGAGAACTGTTTCACGATACCTTGTGGCGAAGAACTTTGGAATCATGACTGTTTAACTGAGAACTTTCGTCGTGGCTTTATAAGGACTGTTTAACTGAGAACTTTCGTCGTGGTACGAAGAACTTTGCGAGGACTGATTGCGGGCATAGAAAGGCGGTGAACAATTAAAATGCGCGTGTTAAAGTGGATAACAACTGCCACGAAATAAGTCAATAGCCCAATACAATGTACAAAAGTCGGACATTTTCCAAGTTTTTAGCTTTTCTTGCCGGACAGAGGAAATGAGGCCAAAAGCAGATCCGTTTGGGGGTCCCTAGGCACAAACCTTCACCTTAAACGTAACCTAATGTCCGCCTCAATCTCTCAGTCTCCGATTGAGAGTATTGCATTAATGCATTGAATGTGCATAACATGTGTCATTTTGTTAAATTTATTAATATAGTACTAAACTGCTAATAATATCTTTTCTTTATTGAAGCGCCTGACAAACGCACTGCGCTGTACATCTACATGTTATGACAATTAAACAATTCACAATAAAGAACACAAATGACAGAAGACATAAATCTTAACTACTAACAGGACAGCCTGCAATACACGGCACTAATAGCAGCCTACAAAGCATGTCCGCCTGCGAATATCGATCTCGGTACCTCTCACTCTCAATGCCAGTGTGTTATCCAATGCGCTATCGGGCCCCCCAGCTAAGACAGCAATCTTTGTGTATAGGCCTACTACAAGTGTAAAATAAAAGTTTAGTTTAAAAGTTCTTATTGTTAATTTGTTATACAAATTGAAAGTGAGATTGTAATGGGTAAATATTTGCTATAGCCTAGATGGATTGTCAGGATATTTTCTTTCGAAAGCGCTTTCGTGTTTTGCTCTGAGCAAAGTCTCTTATAATATCATCGAAATTCAAAGACATCAACACTTTTGATTCGGTAATCTTGGCTGTTAGCATCGGAAATTAATTTGCAAGTGTGAACACATTCCATATCGGTTCATCTTCAGCAAAGAAACTGAAAGAATTATTTTCATCAATCCAACTTCTAGCTTCACAAAAAGATATTTTCATCAATCCAACTTCTATTTAGGCAATAAGCTTAATTATTTTAATCAATCCAGCCTCTATTATATGCAAGAATTCTTTCAATAAATCCAGCCTGTACTCAAGCAAGAATTAATTCATCAATCCAACTTCAATTTTAAATTGAGAAATGCAAAAATGCAGAAATTAATTTCTGACGTTAAAACCCAAGATAGGCCTACGGTACCTCTGATTCTATGCTCATGACAGACAGGCAGTTTAACCGTTCTTGCACCATACGGCTGCGAAGCTCGTTCTTGATTAATTTAAAGTAAGGTAAAGTCGTAGTTTACGTTGCTAAATTATTCTAATGTCTTCAATGCCGTACTTGACGTTGGTAAGTAAGCAGTGTACCTATGTGCTTGTTAAATATCATCAATCTGACAATCCAGTTTCCATTTAATCAAGAAATTTTTTCATCAATCCAACATCCATTTAATTGAAAAAAAATTACTTTTATCAATCCAACTTCTATTTGACAAAAGAAATATTTTTCATCAATGGAACTTTTATTTAAGCAAAGATATAGGCCTACTCTCATGGATCCAGCTTCTAACATTTATTTTCATCAATCCAGCTTCTATTGAATCGAATATTTAAATTCATCCATCCAGCTTCTATTTGCGGTAAAAATTATTTCGATCAATCCAACTTCAATTTTGAACATAGGAATGTTTTCTCCATTCCCACTTCCATTTAGGGAAACAATTTCTTTCACCAATCCAGCTTCCATTTTAAAGTGACAATATCAAATAATTTAGCAACGTAAACTGCGACTTTACCTAAAATAACTTAACGCTAATACACTGGAAGCGGAAATGAAGTGACAAGAGAATTTTTAAATTTTTTTCAGTTAATTAAGTTTGCCGAGTTCACTACCGAGTTCCGACATGGCGATATCTACTAACTCAGTCTAACTGTGAGAAACTTGATTACTCTTTGTTATAATTCAAACTTTTAAGCAATTTAGGAAATGACTAAATTATAGGACTGAGAGAAATTTCATATTAAAAATTAATATAAGCTTACCAAGACGTAAAAGTTATTTGATAACGTAAAAGCAGACGAATGAAAGCAAACAAAATATACGGTAGGCCTACAGGAAACTGTGCGCCATGCGCTAAAATTATTAATTTAGGCTATTTCAATCTAACTTCTATAACGCTCTGCTAAGACTGCGCTTATTACCGATAATTAGGCCTATATTTAACTACAAATGCAGACGTTTGCTTAAAATGTGTTATTCTTACTCAATTGTTAGAACTTATACTATTGATCATTAATATTAGGCCTATCTTATTGTTATTACGTGGTCGCGATCAAAGCAGTTTTTGTTTCTGGATCGATGCGGGGCTCTCTGTTGCGCGGGGCCTTAGACACGTGCCTCGCGTGCCTATAGGCCTTAAAACGGCACTGCCAAAAAGCAGGACATTTCCTCCTGTTGCCGGACGTCTGGCAACACTAGATTAGGCTATGTTAGTTGCTAGGATCATAGTAGTGCATAGGCCTATATTAGGCCTACGGACCAAAAAAGTTGGTTTCTTTAAATGTGTAATAAAAGTTCGTTTCTTTCAATATCTTAGGGAGACTTAGGCTAATGTTTCAATGCGTGTATTAGTTATATAGGCCTACTTACACTAAGGACAGCAAAATAATAGCAGGCACCAAGAAACAGTTTACACATTTCTATGGCTCTAACATCTTTGGCTGTATAGGCTATAATTATACCTTGATAAAAGCATGTATCTTAATTAAAAACCATCAACGTTCCTCACCGCTTTTTGCATCTTGACAAAAATTATTAATATTTTCATGACACTATAAATTCTGTCATAGAATGAGGCCATAAACCTCCTTTTTTTATTCCAGTGAACGAAAGTTACAATAATTAGAGCCTAATTGGCAGAACGTTAAAAGCGATTTAGGAATCTTGGGTGGATGATAATGACTTCAACAAAACCAGTCAACCAGCAAATGTGCACCGACAAGACTTCTTTATTCCAGAACCAATACTGTCTGTTCTAGCATTAATCCGTAAACATCTAGTTTGCTCTATGAAGTCTTTATACAATGA
Organism: Aporrectodea caliginosa; assembly: GCA_020284085.1. Lineage (NCBI taxonomy): Eukaryota > Metazoa > Annelida > Clitellata > Crassiclitellata > Lumbricidae > Aporrectodea > Aporrectodea caliginosa. Next base: position 222,915 of record JACEVL010000166.1, on the reverse strand, counting down.
AAGAAAAACATTAAAAGCAAATCAGTAAGCTTACAGCTTAACTACTATGCTTAATTTTTTATGGTTGAACCGAAATAAATCAATAAACTCAAACGCTACAGTCTATCATCTGAAAATATAAAACTGCTTCAAAACCTAGCAACCACATCAAAATTGCACGGCTAGGCTAGTGAGAATTAGAACACTGCTGTAGGGCCGTTAACCCGGTGTTACAATTATTCATCTAGACTTTTCGTCTACGACAACACTTCGTCAGTGTCACGACAATTCGTCTAGACTGTTCGTCTACGACACTTCGACTACAGACATATCGCCGACAGACATTTCGTCTACTAAGTTATTTGACATTGTCACTTTAAAATGGAAGCTGGATTGATGACAAAAACTGTTTCCCATAATGGAAGTGGAATTTATGAAAACATTCCTGCATTGAAATAGAAGCTGAATTGATCGAAATCATTTTTCCCGTAAGTTGAAGCTGGACACCAAGCTGGTTGGATGGATGAAACTAAGTTTTCCATTCAATGGAAGTTGGATTGATGAAAATAATCGTTTCAGTAATTAGAAGCTGGATTCCTTAGCACGGCTAGTTTGCTCGTAAATGGGTGAACTTGAACCTGGTAAATAGGCAGAACTGTGAGATGAAAATCCAGGACTGTGAGCTGAATATTCAGAACTTTGAGGTGAATATGAAGGGCTTGTTAGGGTCATTGATAATAATAATAAAAACAGCAGCAACAACAATAATAATAATCATATAAATAATCGTTTATTAATTCAAACTAACAAGTATGCAGTAAGATTACATGATATAACAGCAACAGATGATACCAAGTTCAACAAGAGTCGAATTTAACTATATGGCGGCCTGCAAGGCGCCCATCTGTCTGACTGCTCATACATATACAGTCGCCCTCTACGGAGTTGAAGGCTGAGTCAACCTCATGGGGCTAGTGGGTATCGAGCCCACGTCCTTGTGACAGTGTGCTACCATTCAACCATCTCCCTCACCCAATGGTGGTGATGGAGACAAGTTTGCAGGTGAAGGTGGGCTGTAACTTCGTGACATTTCGTTTCCTGAGGTCGGGGTGTAGGGGCTGGCGACAGATGAGCCAACAGATATAGCGCTCAGAGGAGTCCAAGGTGAATAGGACAGAGGGCTAGGTAGGCCTACGGAGTGCGTTGTTGAGAAACCATCAGCACCAGTCATTGCAGTCAACAATGAAGCACAAGATGGAGTGGCACTTGGACCCAATGGTGTCATCTCTGATGAGTCCGCACTGCTGCCTGGGCTGGCATCACCGTCTCCTCCAAAGACACCAAGACCTGGAAACGAACATATACATGTAGAATGCACCAATAATTGCATCCATCTAATCCCAACAGGAAACCTGTACAGCAAATGACATGCAAAAGAAGGAAGACCAGAAAATTCATACAACTGCGTAATAAACATAACTTTAGAAGTCAATACGTCCATCTCAGAAATTCTAATCACTATTACACACACTATTACCCCAGCACCCTCACAGCCCTCATTTGCTCAACATCACTAAAACTCACACACAATGTATATGAGTAACAGCTGGAGCATATTTGAAAGATCCATCCAGTCATATCGTGATAACAGAGCAGCAGAAACGCAAGCTGGGAGATGGATTATGGAAGCAATATTACAAATTAACTGGCTGGTAAGGAATTGCAAGCATGATATATACAAGAACTTTCTTTAGACTCTGGATTTCAAGCTTCAAAACTAAGATTTACAAGCACATTTTAATGTGTGACTTCGATGACAACTTTAGGTCACACTTTTGACACACTGCTGTAATAACTGTACACTATATAGTAGGCTGAATAGTCTAGCGGTCTATGCGCCTCAACTTAACCATTGCAAATTCGATCTCAATTATTGGTTTGACCGTTTGTAACCTCGAGATTTCTACAGCACCCAAAAAAGAGGAGCCCTAAAGATCCAGCTTATTAACTGGCTCTTAATAAAATCAGGTAGGGTTAAAACTGGTTCAAGGTCAAGTGCCAAAGGGGCAGGTAGGCAGACAGCCAGATGGCTATGGTGTCTATACTTGAATCGGTGAGGGAGGTAAGGGAAGATCTGATGAGGAATTAGGATGGCATTTGTGAAAGAGCAGTATATTCAATTTTAAGTGCAAGACCTGTAGAGAGACAGAAATGTAGGATCTTAGAGGAACAGTTCTGTCTCTCTGCAGGTCTTGCACTCAAAATTGAATATACTGGCACTTGACCTTGAACCAGTTTTACTTGTTCTGGAGACCGAAGACTTGAAAGATCTCTATACATCAAGGCATTAAACGGTAGAAAGTGAATGAAAAAAGCAATGCTGACCAGAATGAAAACCTTGCATTGTGGTTAACGTTGCTTTATTTAAAAAATGCATTGCACTGACTTCTAATGACTCACACATCTTGATTAAAAATGAACACTTACTTATAATATAACTCAGTAAACTTGATATTATTAGCGGCCGTCCATTAACGACGTCCGTAAGCAGAAGAGTCACCCAAATGCAGACAAGGGGACGGGGTTATATCCAATAGGGTTCCGATACAACTCGTCTAGACTTTTCGTCTACGACACTTCGTCTACCGACATTTCGTCTATAAGTGTATCCGTATCCATAACGGCTATTCAACAGAGGCCGCTTTCTTATAATTTCGCAAAAAGATGCTATATATTCTCAGGAATCCAGCTATTAATTACTGCTAAGATCATTTTCGTCAATCCAGCTTCTATTGAATGGAAACAGTTTCATCCATGCATTCAGCTGGGTTTCCAGCTTCTATTTACGGGAAAAATTATTTCGATCAATACAGCTTCTATTTCAGCACAGGAATGTTTTCATCAATCTCATTTCCTTTTAGGGAAACTATTTTTTCATCAATCCATCTTCCATTTTAAAGTGACAATATCAAATAACTTTGTAGACGAAATTTCGGTATAGACGAAATGTCTGTAGACGAATATTATTGCCGTGACACCGTCCAATACTGACAAGGCGACGGAGTTATGCCCAATCCTGACAACGGGAAGCCTGATTTATGTCCAATGCGGCCGTCTCATATAAATTTGGTGCATACAGTATTTCCTGTGCCTTCAACACCATCTTAAGTCAGACCGCAGACCGTCATTAAATTCGTTTGCTGGATCCTGCAGCACCAAAGTAGGCCAACCCCAACCCTAGCATGATAGCACAGCAAGCCTTCCAAGATCAACAAGGTAGTTTTAGGCCTTATTAACTCTCTGTAATGGATTGTCGTACTCACGTGTACATGATGGTTGTGTATCCTGTGCCATTGGCAATCCCGAGGTAGATTTCCGCTGTCTCTTTATGCCGAGTTCCAATTTGAGTTTATTGATTCTTTTTTCAAAAGTTTTCTTTTCCATTTCTATTCCACATATCCGGAATCGAGCAATCTCCAGTTCTTGCTTCAATTGGTTGATTTCTGCTAGAAGGTCGTTGCTACCAGAGATGGGCATTCTGCAATTGTCTTCCATTTTAGTGTCTCCATCGTGTGAGATATCGTCAGAGCTTGTTTCATCCTCCCCCTCCACATCCGTTTGGCATTCTACATTTAATGACATGAACATCATAAGATAGCAGTAATTTATTAAGTCATTAACTTTACAAGAACAATGTGTCCATGCATATGTATATGTTTGTATATTGCACATGTATTTATGTACGTGTGTATGTATGCATGACATAGCATGTGTATGTATTTAAGTAAGTACGCATGTATCTGCATTTATGTATCGAAGTACTTAGGTTAGTGTATTTCAAATTACCCTATGAAGGTTTTGCAATATGATCATTGATCTCCATGTACCGGTGTGTCAATCCTCAGTAATAATCGGCTACTTTGATTCAACAATAAACCTTGAAAACAATGCAAATCAATTCAATTGTAAGAATACAGGCGTAAGTTAGCGACAGGGATCAGTCCAACTGGGCGTATTAAGCTCAATGCCACGTGGATCAGGAACTTTGAAATAGATGACAAGTGTAACTCTGGATAGGATTCCATTGCTTGGGCTTTGTATGTGTGCAAGAGCCCAAACATATACCCAGGGGCGCAACCACGGTCCAGAAGTTGGGGGACCTACTAGAATGTCTGAGTGGGGAGGTGGAATTGCGAGCGCCGAAGGCGCGAAGCTGCGATTGCCGAAGGCAAGAAGCCCCTAACGACTATGGGGTATGGGGAGCGTCGTAAGCTCCCCATCGGGGTCTGGGGCGGAGCCCCAGAAGCCTACGCAATTTTGAGCATATGATGTCAAATGGAGTACATTTTGGGCTTTAATTTACCTCAAATTTGTCACCGATGATTTCGATATAAAAGTACCTAAACCACCTAGGCTAGATCTGTGAAAAATGTGACTTTATTATATAAATAAACTGGACGTGACAAGGGTTTAAGAGAATTGAACGGAAAAGAGTAGAATAAGCTTTAGAACAGTATTTGTCAAAACTAGGAAAATCGGCAGGGAGGAAGCCTGAACGGGTCAATTTTCTCAGAATAACGTTAGGCGTTTACCTTCCCCTACAGTGGCAAATCCCCACCAAACAGAGGAGGCATAAAGTAGTCGTGCGAGGGTAGTAGCCCTAACGTCAAAGAGACGTTGACCGTGGTGACCGTGGGCGACCAAAACACGTAGACGAACATGGATTTTCGGGCTTTGCAGCATATTTTGTCAATGTGTGCCCCAAAGCCAATCCCATCAGAGATGGTGACACCCAAAATAACCATCTTCTGGACCCACTCGATGCCAGGGATGACAGGAGGGAGGGCAATAGGTTTGAACCTCGGTCGTTTGACAACCATTTCTCTGGTCTTAGCATGGTTTAATTTAAGATTCCTAATGGATGCCCACTTAGAGATATGGTCAAGTTCAGAGAGTGCTGTCAATGCAGGAAGCAGGGACCAGCAAGTAGCTATCGTCGGCATAATAATTTTAGTGAGACGGTTTTCACTGTATTTAGGTTTAAGACTAGAAATGGCTATGACAAAATCAGTAGGTCCAAGACCAGAGCCTTGTACTATAGGCCCTACTGGCATTAATGGTACAGAGGGAGAGATCGCGGAAGGCAAGAAGCTCCTAACGACTATAGGGGGTATACGGGGAGCGTCGTAAGTTCCTCCATCGGGGTCCGACGCAATTTTGAGCATTTGATACCAAATGGAGTGCATTTTGGGCTCTTGTTTGCCTCACAATTTTCAAAAGTTGGGGGGGACGGTCCCAAGCTGTTCGAAAGTTGGGGGGACGCGTCCCACGGGTCCCATAGGGTGGTTGCGCCTATGCATATACCAGTCATCAGAGTTTCAGTGTCTTGCAGATGAATTTATGATCCTAATGAAGTTTAGCAACACTTAGGCTAATGAGAACAGTATTTTTGAAAAATTAGTGAGTCACTATTATAGTGTCAAGCTAGAAACATAATGTACAGAAAAGGAGAGCAGTTCACAGGCGGATTTGTGGCCAGCCAAACCAGAGTGACACATTCCCTAGACGTGACCAGAAGCCCAAGTAAACAGTTATCTTCAAGATCAAATAACAACTCTTAGGTAAAACCCTGCATTGTATGTATGTATGTATGTATGTATGTACGTATGAGCACTTGTTATAGCGCCCCTTCAAGATTTCTACTCAGAGGCGCTCCTGACTACAGCACGGACATTGAATCAGAGTTTCACGCCGAAGCGCATGAGCAATTGCGCGTGAAGGACTTGCCCAGGGTCCCTACGCGGCGGCTTGAGGTGGATTCGAACCCGCAACCGTCCGGCTGCAAGTCACCGAACTTACCCCTACACCACCGCACCCCACATGTATATAATTACAAGATCACTTAAACTTTACCACATTACCTTTTCAGACAATTTATGGTAAGTTAAAGCAGTAAAAATAATCAACAAACCCTGAATAGTGCCAATGATGTTGTAGTCTGCTGTCTTTACAACTTCTTCCAGGTCAGACATCTGAAAAGACATTTTACGTAAATAAGTTTTTATTTCAGTTTCTGATTCAAGCTGCTCCTTCATTTTTTCAGCTCTTGCTTTTAACATGTCGACGACACAACATATGTCACGGGCTGATCCTTTTGTCATGACCTCGGCACAGTAGACAATAAGAGATTTCAGGCAAGTCAAATATCGATTAGTGTCTTCAATTTCGGCCTGTACTTCACTCCGTTTTTGAATTTTCAACTGACCAATCTCTTGCATTATGATGTCAGCATGTTCAGTCACAAGCTTTATGGTTGCATCTCTCTGTGCAAGAACTTCAAGTTCTAATCTTTCCAAGTTTTCAAAATACTCCTCCACCTCACAGTTAAGAATTTCTTTCTTTTGAAGAACTTCTGACTCACAAACTTCTAAGCTAGAAAGGCTGTCCTTGATCTTGCTTTTAAAGTCTTCAACTGCGTTTCTAACATCCTGCAGTCTGTGGTTTTGATGGCTCTCACCAAAGCATGATTTGCACAGCAACTCTTTGCATTCAGAACAATACATCATATGTTCTCTCTCGTGTTTTTCGCAATTGCTCGGTTTTAGGATCTGCCCTTTGCTTTGGAAATCTGCAGCTCTAACAATCTGATGGTCTCTGGTCAGTTTGTTTTTTCTGTGATGCCTGCTACATTCCTCACATAGCTTTTGCTCACAGTCATTGCAATACATGTCTGCTAAAGGAACTTTTGAAATTGACGTTGACTCGTTCTTTTCTTCCATGCAAGCCTCACAAATACCAGGACCTCCAGAAGGACTTGCAATCTTAGCCATCTCTATTAGCTTTTCCATGAAGAAATTTTTCTGTAGGGCGGCATATCCCTCCTCTGGGATCGTGAACTCCTTTCTGCACATTGGACATGGCATTTGGTCGCCAGGACCTTTGCTGGTTTTACCTCCTGCCTCTTCCAGGCATTTCCTGCAGAATGTATGAATGCATGGCAACATCTTCGGATCCTTGTATGTTTCGCTGCACACGCAGCATTCTGTTATGTTTTTCACTTGTACTCGAACCTCCAGTTCACTCGTTTTCGTATCAGCCATTGCTTGATCTTGTCCCTTCACTTGCAATAAAACCTGCCAACAACAGAATATAACTATATATGGCATTGGTTTCCCAAATATACCAACTTTCCAAACTCTGCAAATTTTACTGAACTAAGAAAACCGTGATCTAAAGTAATTAATCAAACATGAAAATAACACGAGACTAATTATTGCAGGAAGTTTATCCCGAATATATAGCTTCGTAAGTAAACGGGAATGAAATGAAAACTGTGTAACATAAAAATCAGGTCTCTAAAATAATACCTTTGATCACGGCAGGCCTTACTGAGACAATTATAATTGTGATTTAATATAATAAAATAAAACATTCGCAGGTTTAGCAGAACGCAACGCATTTGCGTTAACACTAGAATAGTTTTCAAACGACGGACAAATCACGTGCTCTGGGCGTTAAGTGCATTGTTGGCGCCATCCAACTTCGTAATCGTACTTTCGCGATAAAACTTCAGCGCAAACCCTGTGAAGCTTGGTTTTTGTTTTTGTTTTTTTGTTGTTTAAAACAAAGAATCAAAAAAACGCGAAATTGTTTTTTTTGTTTTAAAAATTTGTAAATAATATAAATGCCAAATGGCGGCTCTTCAACTCTCTTGGCAATAATAATTATTATTGTTGTATTTTCTTTGTTAATTTCGTTTTATAACATTCTACTGTTCTAGTTAATTTATATGTATTTGATTAATTTGAACGGTACTATGCCATTTTTATCAGTTTTATGATCCGAAATAGAAAAATCTTAAAAACAAAAACAAAAAAACTTTTCATTATGAAAAAGTTTGGTTTTTTGCACCCCTGGCTGGAACCAGCTTATTCACAGTCGCTCGGGCAAAACAAAATTTGAAGGTAAATTGGGTAAACATTGGTTCCACGTTAAGATCTAAAGGTCAGGCAGGCAGAAAGTCTGTGACAGAGCAAAGTTACTGGTGTTTCTACTGACGCAATAGTTGTGTTTAGCTGCCAACTAAGAAATCTAATTATTGGGCCTTGAAGAACGAAAACACAGCTATAGACCGCAAAATCAACAAGAAAAGGAGACCCAAGAACCAATGCTGTCACAAGACGTAGGCTAGATGAAGCTTGCCATGCAGTTGCCAACTTTCTGATTATCGGTCTTTGGTTACCAGTAGGCCTAAGCATATAGGCCTAATTATATAATTATATATATATATATATATATACTACATCTGTACCACATTCCTTCCCAGGTGGCCCTGACATGCGGGACCTTTGGCCCCTATTGGGTCTCCAGAGTATCTATACTTGTTTGCCAATGTTACTGAATGGTTATAAAAGTAAGGCTTGTATAGCACCCTTTAAGTAACTCATACACAATTAGGGCTCTCCGGTACGGCTAACCAGGGATCACCGATGAAATGCCCCTAAGACGAGCAAAAAACGTTTTCCGAACTGTTACAACTGCTAGCGATTGTATATTTGGTGGCAGATTGTCCCAGAGAGACGAAGTTGTAGTAAATCGTAGGCCTACTGTTGCAGTTTTGTGTGGTGAGTGTAAATGGAACAAGCGACGAAAAAGAGGAAGGAAAGGAAGAAAATGGGGAGATAGGCTATAATCTGGAGTCTCGGCATGGAGCCTCAGCATCGATCTGGAGACTTACCGTAACTATAGTGCAGTTCTATACAGACGTGCTGAAGTCATCGTTTCGGGATCGTTCATTCGTAGCCATCGCCTCCAGAGGGCTGGAATCAAGCACCGATGATGATGATGATAATTATTATTAATATTATTATTATTAGGCCTACTATTACAGACATTAATTTTAAAACTCGCGCAATGTCACACGGAAGCGAGATAGGCCTACGTGTAGGAGGTATGGAAAGGCCGATGATCAATTTCACTGTTATTTGCAAATTTTCAGGTAGAAAATGTCTTCAGTAGCAGCTGTCAATGATTCGGCTTAACCCATTATATTGCCCAACTTTTTTGTTCAGTAAAATATTTTAATTTGGAGTTACATAAAATGACTTTAGACCATATCTCCATTAGTTTTGTTTTCATTTTCCCCAACATTTGTCCGCACTTTGAAGTTTGTGCCCACAATCCCATAGGCTATATGAGATTGTAGGCACAAACGATGGCGTCAACTTCTAGACCAAACAATAATATAACACTTACCAAATGATTAGGTCTGAAAAAGTTTCATCGCGTTAATCATGAGAAGGCTCTTCTGAACAAAGATTTAAGGTAGGCCTATTTGTCGGTTTTACGACCCCCAAAATAGATCCTTTAATTATAACTAGACGAGACCTCTGTAGGCCTACAGGAATGTGTTCGCGACAGTTAATATCTGTCTTATAATGACGACACTAACCCTAACCCTGACCCTAACCGACCCTCACGACTTCAAGTTTTATAGTCCATATCGGTTATGTTGAGGTTATGCCTCGTTGTTTCGCGCCGTGAGGGTCGGTTAGGGTCAGGGTTAGGGTTAGTGTCGTCCATGTTTTCTAATGACGAAAAGTTCAGGTTTATGATATAATAGATAAGCTCTGACGTAACAAAGAATTAAAATAACGTAGAATATGAAGAATTTTAAATTAGATAATATATGAAGAATTTTGGGGTCGTAAAACCGACAAGTAGCCTACCAGATTTAAAAGTGTTGCCACATTCAAACAGTTTGATTGCATTTTGCTCATTCCTCAGAAGCAGTCAAACTGGCAATAACAAATTCAGCTTCGTAAGAACATTTTCAAAGCATCCCAGAAGCAGTCCGTTGCATTTAAGACATTTCGACTTGGCCTTTCCTGCGCAAGCACCACAATTCAGCAGTGCTAGGGTTGCCGTATAATTTATACGCGGCATAGGCCTACTACGCCATCAAAGCGTAGGCCTACATCGACAGTCAATTGTGTTCCATTGGATGTAGGTCACTTGGTAACTCAGTAGCCTAATTAAGTCAACAATGACAGAACTTCCCATTCCCAGTCAGGCACGCATTTTCGCCGATCCAAGGTGAGTACAGCAACAATTTTCTGACTAATCAGGATAATTTATCGTTTTAACGCTTTAAATTATTTTATATAGGATAGCTTTAAATAGAAGCTGGATTGGCGACAATAACTCTTGCTTCAGTAGAAGTTGGATTGATGAAAATAATTCTTCCATAAATAGAAGATGGATTAAAGAAGAAATAATTCTTGCTTAAATATATAAGCTGGATTGATGAAAAATATTGCTTGCCTAATTAGAAGTTGGATTGATGACAATTATCCTGGACATTGGTATTGAAATGCCATGTATATAATATTATTAAGAAAGCAAAAACGATAAATTATCCTGACTAAGTCTTAGTCCTAAATTTTTTTGCTGTACTCACCTTGGATCGGCGAAAATGCGTCAGGCACGTAGCGAGACTTAAATTCAAGAGGAGACAACTTCACAGACACCAAAAGTGTGATTTCCTTTGTCCCGGCATAGGCCTACTTAGCGATATTAGCAGTAGGCCTATCTGTTTGAGCTAATAATTATAAGTTCTAAATCTGTAGCTGTTGACAAAAGTTCACGTAGAAATATCGGTTTACGTTGTGATGTTGCATCAGCCATTTTCACACAGATAATGCGTATTAATTAGGCTAGGCCTATTTATTATGATAATTTCCAGTTTGCAAAAGACAAATAGGCTAAGTAGGCCTAAGCCAGCACATGCAGCCTTGCGTTCCGTCTAAAGAATGTCATAGGCTATTTGTTTCTCTTCAGGGAAGAATAATGAATAGCCTACGCTATAGCCGAAAAACTTGGAGAGGGGGTGGTATCCACATCTCTGCAGTACCTCGTCTATATCGGGTATAACTTTTAAATGGCATGGGATAGCCTACAACCACGATGTTTACCTCAAAATGTGCAAAAATTGACCTAAAATGTTACCTAAAATGTCAAAATTATATTCCATATGAAATCAGTTTGTGAAGCAGAAAAACGTATCGGCGGTAGCCCGAGGGTGGGGTAAATTACTTCGAATTTGTCGAAAAATCGACTCAAAAAATCTAACAAAGTTCATTCTTAACAATGCATTGTAACAAAAATAAACTATACAATTATTTAAATAAAAGCGCTAAGTCCCTATGATCGGGTGTTTAATATAAAGAGTTGCTCTAAGTACAGAAACAAATGAACAAAACATTTTAAAAATGGTTGACATAATGTTTATGCAATAACAGATTTCTTACTAATTAGTCCGGTATAGCTTAGATTAATCAGAACAGTTTAAACAACGTTCAACAAAAGTTTCTTTGAGAAATAATATTTAACCAACTACTTCCAAATTAATCGGTAGAGGACGACAAACAGTTACAATTTGACATCCAAAAATCTGTTCATGCGTTACAGTAGGCCTAGCTGCTTCCAATTTCTTATCATGTAGAACCGATATTGGACAAAAGTCCAACAGTCCTGATGCTGGTGGTATCCAGCTTTCAAAGGCAACTTAAACAAATAATCCATGCATGTAATATAAATCTTCGAAATATCTCAGCGCCACGCCAGAGAGATGAACTTAAAATAGGCTACTGGCGGCATAGGCTATTAGCCTATTATAGGATCCAAATCCCAATGGCAATAGGGTCTACGTACAGCAGTTCATAAACATGGGCGTATTTAGGAGGTGGTTTACGGGTTCACCCCCCCAATAAAAGCATTACTGTTATTAAAAACTAAAAATGTAGAAAAATACGACATTTTTCAATGAAACCCCCTGAAAACGTGAAACCACTCCAATTTTTTTCTGACTATATACGCTCCTGCAATCATAAATATAAATGTTGTATGTTATAGTAGAACTAGAAGTTGGATGATCATGGTATTTATGCTAACTTATTGCAGTACGGTAACATCACAAACTGCATGAGCATAGCCTAATCATTTATAGCAGAAGTAAATGTGGTATGAGCGAAGAAAACGCGGCATTCCTGCTAAATTATTGCAGCAAAACTAGAAGTCGGGTGAGCCATCAAACATTTCTAGCAGAAGTATTTAAAGTTGACTGAGGGATGGAAATATGTTAGGCTATAGTAGAAGAATAGAATTTGGATGAGCGATGAAAACATGGATAAAATATATTTTAATCAATATTAGGCCTATGCGCTGTACCATCAATCAATCAATCAATCAATCATTTATTTCTGTAACCATCAGAAGAGAAAAAACGAACAATGAAACAGTAAGGCAACGGCTTGACATTATACTGGCTACAAGGAGGCCCAGAAGGGATCATGGATCCCGCTAAATAGGGACACCTAAACATGCAAAAAAATACAGATAGTGAAAGAAAGACAGTCAATGTTACATAGAGTAGAGTAAGCCTTGGGCTCAAAAATCAAACAACAAATAACAAACAAGACCAAATAAAATAAGACGGATCCATTAAAAATCACATTAAGTTAACAAAAGACTATAAAATCTTAACTAAAATAGCTTTACAGACAAAATCTAAACCATGGCCCTCTGGATATTGTCAACATCTACAGGGCCTTGGCTGTAGCCCACGTCTTGAGATTTGGGTATAATAATTATAATTATAATTGTAAGCATAATAATTATTATTTATTATGCTTAGGCCTACAGAATGGTGCAGATCGGGAGCTTTAAATTACGTCACCGATGCATGGAATCTCCATCGATTGCAGTCTATGTGCATGACAAGATGGCGGAGGAAGAGGACGATAGCAACAACTTCGTTTCTCCTCTTCACAGCGATCCTCCTCCTCAGCAGGAGATCTTTCTAAATGCAGGGGAAAATAAAGATGCGGAGTCGTCGTCATCCGCACCCCACAGGGTAACCTCATTATCATTCACACCAGACCGACGAAACATGCATTTAAGGAACAATTATTTTCATCCATCCCACTTCTATTTAGCAAGAATTCTTTTCGTCAATCCAACTCGTATTCGACCAACGCTGAAACCCATGCACTGGCGAATAATTAAATGCGTGGTGCTTCTGCGGCGGAAAATGCCGCCACGCAACCTGCGAAAACTTGTTTCTGCGGCGGAATTTTTTCACATTTTATCTAAAAACGATTCTAACCGTAACCCTGACCCTAACCGACCGTCACAGCGCCTAACCCGACACTCACGAGGCCTAACCTGACCCTAACCGACCCTCACGACGCCAATTTATAGGAAGTAACTTATTTTGAACAATGCGTGTGCGCCGAAGGTTGCGTGTGCGCCGCGCAAGGTCTTCCACCGCAGAATTGTGTCGAAAATGTTACTTCTGAGGCGGAATTTTCCGCCGCAGAAGATTTATCCTAATTAAATACGCTAAAATACAGTTTTACCCTGTTGTGTTATTAGGACCACCTGTTGCAGTGGATGGAGATCACGGTCAGCGAACCGGAGAAGAGGATTGGAGGATCATCCGTGAAGATGCAGGACACATATGTCATCTATTTGGTCGAAACAAAGTAAGATTTCCACGTCAGACGTCCCTGTTTTCACTTATGCTATGCTGTGCCAATGGTAAGGTAATTGTAAATTTATATAGCACCACTTCAAGACAGACTCATCAGAGTCGCTCCTGACCTAACACATTGAAACCATTATCAAAGAAAATAGTCTTTAAGCACTTGCGGAAAAGAGGCAAAGAGAGGCCGAGGAGGTAGCATCACAGGTCATTAGGTAACTTTTTCCAGGAGGATGGACCGACCACAGCAAGACTTGTGTGCTGGACCGTGGAAGTCGGGGCCGGTGGAACAACCAAGTCACGGTCTTCAGCTCCTCTATCTCCTCTCTCTCGTCTCAGTGGCAGCCAGACTTGGATCTTTGCTTGACATCTCTGGACAACCCTCTAACATGACGCAGCGCTCGTGAATAAGCAGTAGTAGTAGTTTCAGTTTAACGACACTGTAATTACAAAGATCATTAGCATCGCCCTCCTCCTTTATCCAGGCTTGGGACTTGCACTGTCAGAAAGCGAACAATGGCAGAGTTGTGAATAAGCTGGTGTCCTGTGCTTAGCTTTATAGCAGCCCTTTAGAAATTTGGATTTTATGATTATGATTTATCTTCTGTCTTACAATGTATTTTGTGTCTGTCACGTGATTTCAGGGTAACAGATCCTGATATGCCACATTACGCTGAACCGCCGTCATCTGCTTGGCGACGCTACTCAGAATTTGAACTTCTGCGAAATTATCTGGAAATCATGTATCCAACAATTGTTGTTCCTCCCCTGCCAGAGAAGCGAGTAAGTCAGACACATGCATGCTGACTCTCTTCAACCAAAAAATATTGCATAATCTTCGTATTGCATGTGTCTTCTTAATCAGCTACATTGGATAGAGTGCATGTGAATTCCGGTTAGTTTGATGATCATGGCTTATTTAAGTAAGTAATTAAATAAGTAAGCATATTCTTTAATGAACCAGTTGCAATCCGCATTCCGGTGTACATACATCATATATAATAAACAATCAATAGTCAATATGAATAAAGCATTCTAACTATAAAAGTTTTTTCATATTATGGTTAGCTAAAGGTAAAACACGGTCATGTGACCGGGGTCGAAAGGAATAGGCCAACGGCTTTTTTGGAGGGAGAAACCTGTGGAGAACATGGAGATTTAAATCTCGGGCTAGTCCATACGTGGAGACCTTAAAGGGCGTGGCACTCATTCAAACGGTCAGTGATGGTAAGGGATCTTATTTTATCAGATCAATTCATTTAAAAATTAGAAGCGCTGAGGCCATATGGTCACTCTATAATGGTCTGTACCTGGGGTCCATAAAGGGTGTGGCACCCATTCAAACGGGCTGGTGTGGTGAAGGTTCTCACCTGATGTATTCATTTAAAAATAAGTCATCGTAGAAAAATGTGTACATATTATTGAGAGTTTATTTGGTGGACCATTTGTCTGGAAGAGCTTACCATTTGATAAAGTTCTACAGCCACTAATGGTCTATACATTTAGAATATGAATTAAACCACAAATGTTCTCTGATACATCCATACATACATACATCGATTGAAGGTTTTGCCTGTATATTGTCAAAACTTGTGTGTAGGTTACGTATGCATGGCAGAAACTTCCCACAGATCGATTGGACGTGGAGTTCATCGAAAGGCGGAGAGTTGGTCTCGAGGTGAGTTTTTTGTCGTTTCAGCAGTGAAAGGAATCTAGTCAGCTTCAAGTGTGTGTTTTCTTAACCTTGGAATCAAAGCTCGAGGGTACGTACTCATACGTATTCTATTTTTTGAAAGGTACGTACGTTTTTTAACGCACCCTATTTTAGGGTACGTAAACAATACAAAAATACGTTAACCACGTCATTGCTCATTATAAGAATGTTCAATTTAATTTAAGCAAACAAACCATAAATAAAATTTTTGTGTATGATACGTACCATACGTATTCTATTTTTGAAAGGTACGTACGTATTTTAACGTATTCCTTTTTAAGGTACGCGTACCCTCGAGCTCTGCTTGGAATATACTTGTAAAGGCGGTGGCCAGCTTTCTCCCCCACCACCTGATCTTCCCACAGACAGTGTATTAATAGTGTTCTCATTATTGCTGATTTAGCTAGTGGACACTGGTGGATCCGAAATTTCGGAATAAATTTCTACTCTAGTGGGTTTTGAACCTCTGACCTCTCAGTTGACTCATTTCGCATGCGACCCTTGGGTCCCATGCAAAATTTACGACCATATCATATGGAATTTTAGCAGTGCCACCATTTTGGAAAATGTTTGGACTTCATGATAGCCTTCATGACACCCTTCACTTCTTCTAATATAGTATTAATTATGATATGTTGGAAATTTAATATTGTACATTTACATAATAATATAATAATAATGTTATTAATATGTTGCAACAATATAGAACTATAATATTATAGTAATATAAACATTTCAGTGTGCTTCAGAGTGACTTTACGATTTCCAGTTGTGTTGTAAGATTATGTGTTTAAATTTCTATTATTTTCAATGCAAATATGTATTTTAAGTTTCCTAGGTTGCTGCTTTTGCCATGCACTGGGATCAATCTATCAGAGTTCTCGCAGAATCAGGTGAATTGCTTGATATTATCACTCTGAAACTTTAATTAATTTGCATAATTCTGATGAGTTTGTTTCTCTTTTTTTGTAGAATTTTCTGCTGCGTGTTGCTTCGCATAGTATTCTCTCCAAAGACAAAATATTCCATGGATTCCTCAAAGATGTAAAGTACTTTTTGTCTGTATTTAATAAACATTTAGTTTATGTTTTTGGAGTTTTTATTGTCAGTTTATTTACTTTGCTTATATTAATTTTAAAACTTATGATAGTTTTTTGCTTCGATGGCACTGAGCAATTGTTAGTGAAATTATTAGTGAATGTTGCATGAGAATATATCACCGGTATGTGCCGAGGCCAAGAAACTAAAGGTGTTAGCAGTTTGTAGTCATAGTTACCTGTGAGAGCTGCTAGAAGATGGATTCACCTTACATTTCATTATTGTATTGTATTTGTTAATTTATATAGCGCCGCTCACAGCAGTGGCCATTCAGTACGCTCCCAGTGCGAGAGCCCCTAGAGAAGAAGGTTTTGAGGAGGGAGAAGGCTGTAGGAAGAGACCCAGAAAGAATAGTACATGTAACACATAGAGAGGAAGGAAGGGCATTCCATAGGGAAGGCCCAATAGTGTGTATGTATATTATGCAACATATTATTAGCGTGATTATTATAAATATTATTACAATAATGATTATGTGTTGCTGTTGTGTTTTTTTGTAGGATGGTTCTGGATGGAGAGATTCTGTCTATGCCACAGATTTCCAGAGCAAGGTACCAGCCACAATCAGTTGGCTTAATGGGTGATTGGTTGAATGAATGAATGGCTTACTTACTTACCTAGTTACTGATTGACTGCCATATTGGCTGATTGACACGATTGATTTGCTGGTTGTCTGATTGAATGCCTCATTGAATGACTCATTTGACTGACTGAATTGAATGCCTGGTTGTATGTCTTAATGACTGATTTGAATTCTTGGTTGAAAGACTTAATGACTGATTTGAATTCTTGGTTGAAAGACATAATGACTGACTGAATGCCTGGTTGAATAACTTAATGACTGACTGAATGCCTGGTTGAATGACTTAATGACTGATTGAATGTCTGGTAGAATGACTTAATGACTGACTGAATGCCTGGTTGAATGACTTAATGACTGATTGAATGCCTGGTAGAAGACCATACTTATTGTTTGTTTGTGTTTTAGCCCTTCTGTAGAAGACCATACAGATGTTTTTTTTTAGTCTGAGTGTGGGTCCTTGCAAATGGTTTGTGTGTGCTGTATCCTGAGTGTATAAAGGCTGTACCAATTTGTTATGTGTTTTAGGCTGAGTGGAAGTTGCGAATGTTGAGCGCTTCCTATCGTCTGAAGAAACCTGACAAGAGATTTGAAGAGTTGAAGAACTATTGCAACGAACTTCAGACGCACATCAACAACATCGTCAAGATCCGAGTCGTACGTTGTAATTGATCACGTGATTCATTCTGTTCTGCGATCCCACACAGTGTCACCAGAGGTCACCAAAGACTAATTTTTTAAGGAAGAAGTAGCAGAGGAGTGGTAACTGGAGCAAACAGTAACATAAGGTACACTGAGGTACGGTAAGGAAAATTAGGATACGGCACAGTTACAGAAGGAAAGAATAGGTAATCTGTGGGATTCGGTCGACTGGTAAACCATCAGAGTCTTTGCTGAATGACTTTGTCTAGTAGAGTTGTTTGGATACCTAATGATTGTCTTATGTCACTTGGAAAAATTCTTTTTGTGATTTCATCACCTTGTCACCTTGTGCTGTCAGTTCTTGGAACTTTAGCGACCTTCATGATCAAGCCTCTCCATTTCCTTCTGTCCGCCGTCGCATCTCTCAGTTCTGCCAAATTCATTCCAGTTGTTTCATGTATCTCGTCCATCCACTTTTTCCTTGGTCGTCCTTGTTTTCTCCTTCCCTCTCCATATGCTAACATCATTTCCTTTTCCAGTCCATCTGATCGCATGACATGACCAAAGAACCTCAACTTTGCTCTTAGCACGGTTTGTTGTAGTGTCTCTTCCTTCTCTATTCCAATACTCCATCGCACCCAATCATTGGTCTTTTTCTCTTTCCATGATATTCTCTGCATCTTCCTCCATATCCACATTTCGCATGCGTTAATCTTTTTCTCATTTTCTTGGTCATTGTCCATGTCTCGCTGCCGTATGTTACTGTTGGTATGATCAAAGCCTTCACCAATCTTTTTTTCGTGTCTATACTCACATGTTTGTCCTTCCATATTTTTTCCAGACCATTCATTGCAGCTTTTCCTATAGCCACTCTACGATTTATTTCCATATCACACTTTCCTTCTTTTTCTATTACTGATCCCAAAAACGTGAAGTTAGTTACCGTTTCTATTTCTTCTCCGTCTACTTCAAAACTGTCCTCCTCCTCTGTTGTCATGATCTTTGTCTTTTTTATATTGAAGTAGAGTCCTGCTTTCTCACTTTCACTCTTAAGCCTTCTTATCAGTGTTACCAACTCGTTTTTTTTACCCGCCAATAATGTTGTATCATCAGCGTATCTCAGATTGTTCATTATTCATAATAATGAACTGTGATTTCATAGAGGATATATATTTGCTTAGCAACCTGTTGTGATAATTGCCTTGTGATTTCATAGAGGTTATGCTGCAATAGTAACCTCTTATAATAATTGCGTTGTGATTTCATAAAGGACAGATTGCCTTGGCAACCTCTTCTAATAATTTGCATTGTGATTTAACAGAGGCTGTATTGCCATAGCAACCTTTTGTAATAATTGCATTGGGATCATATAAGCTATATTGTAACAATTGTATTGTGGTTTCATGTAGGCTATATTCCCATAGCAACCTCTTGTGATTATTGCATTGGTTTCACTTAGACTGTATTGGTGTAGCAGCCTCTTATAATAATTGCATTGTGCTTTCATATAGGCTATATTCCCATAGCAACCTTTTGTAATAATTGCATTGGGATTTCATATAAGCTATATTGTCATAGTAACCTCTTATAATAATTGCATTGTGATTTCATAAAGGCTGTATTGCCATAGTAACCAATTATTATAATTGCATTGTGGTTTGATATAGGCTATATTCCCATATCTACCTCCTAGAATAATTGCATTGTGATTTCATAGATATTTTGCCAGACCAACCTTGTGATGTGATTGGCTAAGACACTGATAGAGTGAACATGGTGACGATTGAATGGTAATACACAGGCACAAAGAACAGAAGGACGCGGGTTTGATACCCGCTAGCCCCTTTAGGTTGACTCGTTCTTCCACAAGAATAGGTAAATTAAAGTAAGGAAAGGGTAAGTTAAGAAAAGAATATGTAAATTAACGGAAAGTAAGGAAAGAAAAGGTAATTAAGGGAAGGGAAGGAGCGGTAAGTTGTAAGATCAGCCTCTGACGGAAGAAGGAAGGAGGTAGAAACGAAGAACTTAACTTTTCCACATCAGTAAAAATTTCTAGCTTTGAAAGCTTGACCCTACCTTAACTTGCCATATACTTTGATTATGCCTTGCCATCGTTGTCTTGCCTCGGCATGATGTTAGTGTGTTTGTTGTGTGGCAGCACATTGTGGATAAGACGTATGGTATTCACAAGATCCACGCCAACTACGGCCGACTCTTCAGTGAACTGAGTGCGCTCGACAAGGAAATGGGAGACGGATTGCAAATGGCCGGTCACTACATGGACGTGTCAGTTTCACAGGATTATCTAATCTAACTATCTAATCCACTTGAATCTAATCGTGCATTTGTTAATTGCTTTATCTTTGTTGGTCATATGGGTGTTGGTCCTTCTAAATAGCTGTTAGAGGCCGCTACATAGAAAATCAATCCGATCGCACTTTGGTGCAAAATACTTTTAGATGAGATTAAATCATTTTCAATGTTTTACATTAAGAAATAATGCACAAAGGTCAAAGTTGAAGTGCACCAGACACTATAAGATGTGGAATGGATAGAACACGAATTTGGTATGATTCGGTCACGGCCATGGATCCCAGAGTTAAATTATGCACACGTGATCTATGGAGCAAAATATACTGTATATTGTTTCTTGCAAAAAAGGTAATTTTAGGATGTGTGTATGTTTCAAGATACCTAATATGGCTGTTTTTTAAGTGCCTCACAAAAGAGCTACACACTTGGCTGTCTGTTAGATCTAAACAAGTGCATTCTAAGATGGTGTGGATGAATTCCACGCAAATTTAACTATAATTATGTTCTTGCATGGATGCAGTGTATTTATGCTGTAGCCATGTTTGTTTTCTTTCCAGCTACTCTCAGTCGATTGATGCCATACTGGAAGATGAGGAACAGTTTGCCGATCAACTGAAGGAGTATTATGCCTTTGGTGATTCCCTGAGGTACCTAGTTCGTCCTTTGAACGCTAAACTACTTTATGCATCATTGAGTACCTCTTTCAGCTGAGATATTCTAACCATATGTTAGCAGCTCTCATTCTAGTCTTCCATTCTGTACATCTTCTGTTCAATACAATTGTATTTGATATCATGGTCCTTCCAAAATGTAGAAGGGCACACACGACGACCATACGACGGAATATTGATGGCAATGAGCAATTGTATGTGAAGAACTTTCTCAAGGTCCTGTATACGCAGTGACTGCCTGAGTGGGGCTCGAACCTTGGCACTCGGCATTATGGGCCAAGTTCTCTATTCAGTTGGCTTCCGTGCTTGCAATCTTGTATTCTGCAAGTGTTTGAAAACAATTTTGTTCGATTTTGGTTTTCTGTTGTTAAGTTCTGCATTTGGCGAGTGTTTCATGATCATAATTACAAATTCTTTGCATTTGAACTTTCAACACTATCTTAAGTCATAATTTTATAAATCTGTCCAAATCTAATATCATCCAGTAACTTCCATAGTGCCGTTATCATAAGGCAGAAACGATCTATTGGTGCTGATTTAAATGAAACTTGCTTTTTCTTACTTTGACCTAATTTTACCTGTTCTTACCTACTTTTTTTACTTTGACCTTATTTTATCTGTTCCTAATTACTGTACCTTTCTTGCCTTTATGCATTATTTCTGTGAAATTTGTTTAAAGTGGTTTCTTTCTCTGTAATCGTTGTAATTGTTTATTTTCGTTTAGGTCTGTCTGTCGAAAGCAAGAGCTCGTTCAGTTGGATCTCGAAAAGGCCGAAGAGAACGTTTCATGCAAGCTGTCACAGAGAGAACAACTGGTTTGGCCATTTCCCTGATCTCTCTTGAACAAAATTCCTCATAGATTTCAAATTTCAAATTAATTTTAAATTACGTGTTAATTGAGGATTGTCCACGAAGCAATTTGAAGATCTTTCTAAGCCATAGAAAGGGTCTTGGTATACTAAGTTTTGTGTTATCTAGACAAGATTTATGTAGGGCCTTTAAAAAACTACTGTCAAAGATACTTTGGCTATCTAAAATCCCCGCCAGGGCAGAAATTAGGTATAATAAAATAGGTTACTGCTCAAAGGCCTATCTGAAGTTTGCATTTAATAATGGTGGTGGTGGTAATAATGGTAGATGATGATGATAATAATAATAATAATGATGATAATAATAAGAATAATAATATCAATAATTATAATGATATTAGTAATAATGCATAAATAATTAGATTATATATATATATAAATTGTATAATTCATCCGAGTATGATGACTAAATGAATGCATGAATGAGTCTCGAGTCTCCAATTAAATTATAGGCAAATAAACAAGAAGGAATTAAATAAATAGATGAATCTTGATTGACGAGTTTAGCGTGTCTGTTGTTTGTTGGTAGATGCAGGGTAAGCAGAGTGCGTTTTCGCTGAGTGGAATGAAGACAAAACTCTTCGGAGGCGATACTCCGGAGCAGAGAGAGCAGAAGATCAAACTGCTTGACGAGCAGATCCGAGAGGCCGAGGAACAAGTCAGAGAGGCAACCAAGGAAGCCCAGTCAGTCTTTGTTTTTAACATGCATATCTTAGGTACCACTAGGGTGCTTGATAGTGTAGTGGTTAGCGTGATAGACTGTCAGTTGAGAGGTTGTGGTTAAAATCCCCACCAGGGCAGAAATTTGGTTCCAGATTTTTGCTCTATGTGTGCCCTCTAGCAAACTCGGCTATAATGAGTACACTGACAGTACACTATTGGTGTTGTGAAGATGAGACAGCGATGGAGAGTACTGGCCACCCGCCCTCGTATTCTGAGGCTAAGAAAATGAAGTCGCTAACACTTTATGGCTGCCTCAGGGCGAGCTTAACCCTTTAACGATGTGCATGTACTAAAAGTGACAGAGAAACCAATGCTCTTGTTCTTCTTAGGTACCATTATCTAATAAACCACATCAGTTGATGCCATTGAGCAAAATTTTTTGAGTTAAGGGCTGGCTGAAGTTCCCTGCACGGTTATCATCTCAGAGGAGGAGGAGGCTCAAAATGCATTCTAATTACTATTTATTATTATTATTTTTTTTATTATTATGGATATATATGGTGCCACTCTCTGATGAACAATTATAAATTGACTAGATTTTTGCCCGTCCTAAGACGGTGGAAAGAAACGTTTACTCCAATGTGCAAATTGAGCATGACATTAGTAAGTAAGTGTATTCTTTATTAAACACTGGCAAACGCACAGCGCTGTACATACAAAGTTATCAAATAGTTACAGAAAAGTTAGTAAATAATAATGAAACTACTGCTTCTGCTGCTGATAATTAAACTAAAAACATTGTGGTCTAGCTGTACAACATCTAAGCCAGGAAACAGCGCCTGGTGAGGGAATCAAATCTAGAAAGAACACGGTTGTGAGGCGCAGATCTTGACAGTATATAAAAAGGGGCTAGGAGGTAATGGAGGATATGTCCAGGATGACTAAAGGTCTTGAGAGTTCATGAAATTGCGAAAATCTCATTGTAAACAATGTTTTGCGTATAAATCTTTTCGTTGTCTTGAAGTTTTCCTTGAAGATGGCCTTCTTTGATAAAAACTTTCAACTCGTGTGGATTCTTAGACATTGTTCGATTACGAATTTGGGATATTTATTGTAACTGAAAAACGTAGAATATAAATGTCAAACTAAAACGTAAACACAAAATTCTTTATGTAGCCACGCTAGCGAATTGGTTTTTACTCATCAGCTTCGCTGGATTCGCTAGGGCGGCACGAGTCCTGTAGGGGGCTAGCGCGCCCCTACCGATGTGTGTGGTTGTCAACGGCTACGCCGCGATCTATGTGGCTGGCCCACCTCACGTAAAGATTACTTACCAGCTTCGATGGATTCGCTAGGGGCGGCACGAGTCGTGTAGGGCGCTAGCGCGCCCCTACCGATGCGTGTGGTTGTCGACGGCTACGCCGCGAGATAAATGCGTGTGGATTCGCTAGGGGCGGCACGAGTCGTGTAGGGCGCTAGCGCGCCCCCTACCGATGCGTGTGGTTGTCGACGGCTACGCCGCGAGATAAATGCGTGTGGATTCGCTAGGGGCGGCACGAGTCGTGTATGGCGCTAGCGCGCCCCTCACCGATGCGTGTGGTTGTCGACGGCTACGCCTCGAGATAAATGCGTGCTGCCATCTGGTGAATGACTCTTGCAAAAGAGCGTTACCACCCATGCACGCACGCAGAGAGATTTCTGTGTGTTTATATTATTAATATGACTGAGCAATTGTGAGTAAAGGACTTTGCTCATGGTCCCAAAACAGTAACAGTCTCTGAGTAGAACTTTGGAACCTTACTCTCCACTTTCTAAGGTGAGCACTTAACCAATAATCCATCGTTTTTGTATCCTTTGTCTTTGTCTTCTTCTTCTTGTCTTATCTATGCTCTTCTCCTTCTCTTAGCTAATTAGTTTATTTGTGGAGTATAGCATGTTAAATTGTGTTTAGGGCGATGGTTGATCTGGCGTTGAGAGACATTGACCGATTTAAGCGCCAGAAAGTGCGAGATCTGAAAGACGTGTTCATCAACTACGCCATCCTGCAAACAGAGAAATACAAGAAGG
The DNA here is from genome assembly GCA_020284085.1 of Aporrectodea caliginosa. Lineage (NCBI taxonomy): Eukaryota > Metazoa > Annelida > Clitellata > Crassiclitellata > Lumbricidae > Aporrectodea > Aporrectodea caliginosa. Next base: position 198,776 of record JACEVL010000166.1, on the reverse strand, counting down.
TGAGATGTAACCGATATTATTTGTACTATTATTATTACCAACATTTTTATTGCACACAGAAATGCGAATCGGAGGCACAGACATACGGATATAGGGCTTAGAGAGTCACTGGATAGGAGGCAGACGAAATGAGATGGACAGATGGCATTCATCCGCCAAGTAAATACCGTATGTCAATGGCAATTCATTAGTCAGACCCTATATGTTTTCGTGGGCTCACCACTGGTTACTGCTATAGTTTACTGCATTGTTTTGCTAACTGATGTCTTAATGACATTTGCCATGATAGGCTAGTGCAGACAGTGCCTTGGATTTGTTTTGCTGTTTGAGTGGCGCTATATAAAACATTCAGTTACACTTACAATCAGAGGCTTCTATCCCTATACAGGCGGGCGCAAGTTGAGCCCAGTGAAAACAGGGGGGAAAGTGTTTCTTTCCAATTTTTATCACACTTTCTACAAGTTACAGAGTCTTCACTCACAGTCCTGTGAAGGAATCACTTTTCTTGTACAAATTAGTGTGAACCGGTGACATCGTCCGATTGAGCCCGGTTGTTTAGGGGATAGAAGCCACTGATTACAATTGAGTGAAAACAGCTGGAGAAGTATCGCTGAACAAACTCAGAGGCTGATGGGGATAGACTGAGCAAGATCAGGGAGTACATTGACAAAGAGAGAGAAGCTGCCACTAAGAGACACAAACAACAGGACAGAAATACTGTCGAACAAATTTAGGTTCGTATTGATCAGGTGCACAGCAGTCTTGTGGTGTGTGTGCTGGACTGTCAGTCAAAACATCAGGGGTTCATATCCCTACCATTGCATAATGATACTAGAAATTTATGATCCACTTGCAAACTTAGCTTGTAAGATGAGTTGGGAAGATCACGCAGTGGGGGCGAGAACAGCTGTCCCTTGCCCTCATCAGGTGAGGCTGAGAAATATGAAGGCACTAGCTCTTCATACCCATGGCTGTCTCTTCGGGTTATAGGACATGGTAGCCGATTATTGAGTGCCCCCCTGAGATGGTTGCTGGGTAGGGGCTTCGAGCAAGTCCTTCATTCACAATTGCTTGGCACCATCGATTGATACTTGGTCATTAGATAGTGGTGCTTAATAAATGCTTAATGAAAATAATAATTATAGCTCATTGCAGTAATCTTTTTATCCTGTGCGAATGACTGGCCTAAAAGGTGTGTTGAAGGGACTGCCCTTCTCGATGTAGTTAATTTGTGAATTTTCGTATATGTAATAATTTGAAGCCGTTATTTCCTTTGCAGGGAATTGCTCTCTGGCAGAACATGAGAGAATGCTTCAAGAAGATCTAGACTGGTGTCGTCATCTCAATGTTGTCTCTTGCGTATTTCAAGATGGCTGCCATAGCCTGCATCACTGCCTTCCACTGCAGCCATTCACAGTCTGCATCACTGCCTCCCACTGCAGCCATTCAGTCTGCATCACTGCCTCTGTCTTCATCCACTCTGTTGTCATAGGTTTTGTGTCTCACATTGTAGAATCGTTGAATCTGAACTGCCAGTCAAACAACTACTAATCATATTCTTGTCAATCTGTGTATTTTTTCATTTGCATCTATTATACACGTTGCATAATTTTGTGTAAATTTTACTGGTTGTTTTGAGTACTTTCACTGGTTTTGATGTCGTCTGTGGAAGATAAGTGCATCAAATTGAGGACATCTGAAGCAAAAAACATGTATTGGCAACAATATATGGATCAGTGCTCGTTCATTTCTAGAATGTGACGTTAGGTATGTTGTGTATGGGACACTGAAGCCGATTGGCTAGAGCGCTCGCATTGTAACGTGGAATATAAGTTTGAGCCTACCATGAGACGGTTACTAGTAGTAGTTTCAGTTTAACAACACTGTGATAAAAAGGATCATTAGCGTCGCCCTGCTCCTTTATCCAGGCTTGGGACTGGCACTGTCAGAAAGCGAACTGTGTTAGGACTTTGAGGAAGTTCTTTGCTCACTATTGCTTAGCACCATCGATTGATGCTTTAGTAGTTAGATAGTGGCGCTTAGCAGATGCGTGATAATGATTATTATTATTATATTCGTTTAATGGTACGCAAAAGAACAGCTGACACACCGCAACTGATTAAAATACAAATACAAAGTTGGCAGCCAACAACGGCGCCCATCTCACAACGACTCTAGCCTATGATGTTAAAGTCACCACGACAGACAGAGTCATCTACGGCAAACGCCGCCCGAAACAGACAAGTCACCAGCGACGAACTCCAACGCGCTCACGCAGAGCTCAGCCGATGGCTTCTCGTCCGATGTTGACAGTTGAACCGCATATGTAAAGAGTACACCGGGCCGAGTAACATCGATGGTGGTATCGCTTCGACATGGTCTTCGGTAGTTTGGCAGATTATCTCAAGATGAAGCGTCCAGACCTCTCTCGTCCCATTCAGAGTTATGAGGAACGACTCTCGTTCGCAAGGTGGCAGGAGTGATGGCTGACGAACCTGGTATGATGGTATCTCTTGCATGAAGAAGTTTACCATGGCAATTTTTAACACTTTAATGACGAACTGCATTGGATTTCCAGTAGCTTTTAGTACACTCGTCTTAATGTGTTCCCTCCACTGCAAGCATGACTTTCACTGATCTTATTAATTGTGACTTTGATGAGACAGGCAGTTCAATTTTTGGCAGCTATGCAGCACTTGTGGGTGTTCAATAGTGTAGCAGTTAACATGCTGGACTGTCAATCGAGAGGTCAGGATTCAAATCCTTGCCGGGCAGAAATGTGGTTCGAGATTTCTGCTCCACCTACACCCTTAGCCAACTGAAGACATTAAAATAATATACCAACATAAACTACAGGATTACCCATAATTGTTATAATAGTAAATTTACGTAAATACCCAGACAGCCACGCCCCACGGGTCCGCTATCTAGCCGATATCGAATTCCCGCAGCGAGCCTCTGGTGGCCTCCCGCATAGGCGCGGCGGTGGGAACGCTCGTCTGCACAATGCAGGCCTACGTTTGCGTACGCGCGCGGGCACAACCGAGGGACCCCACGCTGGCCCGGCAAAAGTTTTCCCTGCCTAATCAAGCCCTGAGCGGTCCGCAGGCCGAGTTTGCAGCGGTTAGCTGCAGGACCCCGTGTGATCAGTGCGGGCGAGATGTCATTGTACCTGCGTCGGCGCCATTTCGCCGCTAGTGGCAACTGTGGGTAAAATGAAGGTGCGACGAGGGTGATTGTAAGGCACTGCATTTTGCCGCCCATTTTACCTACATCCAGCCATCAGTGGCAAACTGTGGGCCCTATGACTGGTTATAAGGGACTGCGAGATGATTTCTTTTGTATATTTGCTATCCAATCTCAAATGTGTATAATCCACCAAGATTATTCACATTTGAGATTGGATTCAACAGCCCTAAACGTAGCTACTGCAAGAAAAAGAAGAAACTTCAGAGTTTATGAAAATCATTATATTGAAGTTAACACCATTATGCTGTATCACAAAAAGTAACAAACAGTGGAACAGTATTGGGCCTAAGAGTTCTGATAGGCCTCTAATATACACATATTCATATGTACATGTATATTATACATCTAGAAACATGCATATATATATATATATATACATAATTATATTACATAGCCACACATATACATTATATATAAATATATATATAAATATCCAACACATACTTACTATTCTAATTTCAAAAGTGCATAATCCACCAAGATTATACACATTTGAGATTGGATTCAACAGCCTAAACGTAGCTACTGCAAGAAAAAGAAGAAACTTCCCAGTTTGTTTAAAATCATTACATTGAAGTTAACATCATTATGCTGTATCACAAGGAGTTACAAACAGTGGAACAGTATTGGGCCTAAGAGTTATGATAGGCCTCTAATGTATATTTATATGTAGGCCTACATATATTTATATATGTATATGTGCATGTATATATATATACATGCATATTATTACATATCTACACATATACATTATATATATATACATGTAAAAATATCCAACATATATTTATCTATCTGTACTTGAACATTTGTATAGCGCCAGTCAGAGATTCAGAGTCGCTCCCGACCCATGTCAGTGCTGTCTCTAACAAATAAGATGGTCTTCAGGCGTTTCCGAAGCAGAGGAAGGGAGAGGCTGAGGAGCTCAAGACGCAATTCATGCGGAAGGTGGTTCCAACTAGGGGGCCGACATAAGCAAAGCATGTAGATATGTGTGTGTGTATTTATATATGTATAGTACATATATAATAAACATGCATATATACATACCTATATAATATATATTATATAATAATATGTATATTTATACATATAAATATACATATATATATATACACAAATATATACATTAGGTGTGTCCAGAAAAATGATACATTGCAGAAACCAACCATTCCCTATTTTTTTTTCCCATTATTCTATTCATATATTGTCTAAAAATATATTTTTAAACAGAATTTTAAAATGTTATCCTGAGGTCCCTCAAAGCCCCCGAACATACCCTACTTAAACCCCCAGAACTGTAGGCGCCCATGCTTTTGTCTTGGAACTTGAGTCCATTGTCGATTTACTCTTTTTATCACAAAATATTAACGAATAGTCCAATTTAGATGAACGTTTTACTGTTTGCTTGTCTTAATGAGAGCTATATTCTGATGAAATATAGATATTAAATTCAGGGTCTTTAAGGTCATTTCAAGGTCATATGAAACAAAATCTAACAAAAATCGAAGAAAAATGATCAGATCTCAGCCAATAATTGCTGAAATTGGTTAATTCTTTCGTGCATTTCTCGTCTTGAAGAGGGCTACCTGTGATAAGAAACAAGGATACCAAATGTAAGACGATCAAAAGTTATTTTAAGGACAAAAAGGTCAATTTCAGACCACGATTTTTCTTTAAAATTGACCTTTTTGTAATTAAAATGACTTTTGATCGTCTTGCAATTGGTATCCTTGTTTCTTACCACAGGTACCCCATGTCAAGACGAGAAATAATTAACCAATTTCAACAAATTATTGGCTGAGATCTGATCATTTTTCTTCGTTTTATTAAGATTTCGTTTCTTATGACCTTGAAATGACCTTGAATGACCCAGAATTTAGTATCAATATTTCATCTGAATGTAGCTCACATCGAGACAAACAAACAGTAAAAAGTTCATCTAAATTGGAATCCTCGTTAATTTGTTGTGATAAAAAGAGTAAATCGACAATGGACCCAAGTTCCAAGACCCAAGCATGCTTGCCGTCAGTCCTGGGAGTTTAAGTAGGGTATGTTCGGGGGCTTTGAAGGACCTCAGGATAACATTTTAAAATTCTGTAAAAAATATTTCTAGACAATATATGAATAGAATAATGGGAAAAAATAGGGAATGGTTGGTTTCTGCAATGTATCATTTTTCTGGACACCCCTAATATACATATATAAATATAAGAGAAATGAAGGACTTCTCCAAAAAATATTCAGCATACATCCCAAACTTATATTGCCTAAACATTTTTATAGCTATGGCCTAAACATAACTACATCATGTATAATAATTTCACTCTGTTTAGCCACTAAAACTCAAACTAACAACAATTAGCAGACATAGGTGCCAGTCAATAATGTTCATGTACATGTATCTTGAAGGTACTCGTAAACCCTGAATAAAGCAGAGCAATATAAAGTAGCAAAAAAAATTGAAGCTAATTCATTTAATTTCATTTCAGATATTATATAGCGCCCCTTCAAGATTTCTACTCAGAGGCGCTCCCGACTACAGCGCGGACACTGAATCGGAGTTTCACGCCGAAGCGCATGAGCAATTGCGAGTGAAGGACTTGCCCAGGGTCCCTACGCGGCGGCTTGAGGTGGATTCGTACCCGCAACCCTCCGGCTGCAAGGCACCGAACATACCTCTACACCACCGCGCCCCACACACTAATGCCTAAACATGCCTAACCTCAACCCATGACAATATTTTAAAATTAGAACAGCAGTCCTTTGAGCTAACCATGGGTATGAATATGAATGTTACCGACTTAATTTTCCAAGTCTTGGCATACGAGGACAGGTGGCCATTCCTCTCCCTTGCTGCCTCATCTTCCCACCAACAGTGAGACGGCTAGATGGCTAGGGGCACAGATGGAGCAAAAAGCATGAAATAAATTTCTGCCCTGACAGGGAGTTAAACTCCAACCGCTCGGTTGACAGTTCAGCATGCTAAAAACTAGACTATTGTGAACACACATTAAGAATCTCAAAGGTGCTGTAACAAGGCTATCTATAATAAGGTGTATTTTAAGATTAGCTAAAAATGTTTTCTGATGTATTTGAAGCAGCAGAGTTCTAAGTTAAAGTTGGAGATTGTTCCGTGAAGGTCCAATGTACGAGAAGGATCAGTGTTAGCAAGTCAATGTATATGGGAGCGCAGGACATGCTGCAGAGCGCCGTATTCGTCGACCTGGCTGGCTCAGTGCAGCAACACAGAGCTCCCTGATGTTTTCTGGGGCAGAACCGACCATCAATGCTTGACCGAGAAGGATCTTAGATGTAATTCGATCCTCAACTGGAAACCAGAGCAGTGTCTCTCGCATGTAGTTTGAAATATGCAAGAGAAGAGAACTGACTGAAGCTCATGGATATGGAATCTCTGTTTTTGGCTTCCAGAAGAGTGTGCCTCGATTCATCGAAAGCACCTGCAACAGAAAAAGAACAAGCACACCCAAAATTAATGCAATTCAAAAGTTTCACATCACAGGTAGAACATGAAATGAAAACACACTACTTTAAACACTTCTTCCAAAGTTACTACTCTGTACTAATTTGTGTAGAAGTAGGAAGAAAAAGGAGGAACGATAGCATATGGTGAGAGTTTTCATTTTATAGCCGAGTTTGGTATTGGTTGCAAGTGGAATAACACCTCGAAACATCTTTAGAACTGTAAAAAAGTTGCAAGCATGGATAGTTAAGAGCATCAAAAATCTTAAATCCAGACTCGAACTGAATTGCTGTGAAGCACCTGCATTACAGCGGTAACGAAACACTGATGAAGAGCAAAGAAATCTACGACCTGGAATGTATTTCTCTTGCAACCACAATGTATGTAATTATATGCTTGTAAGGAGGTATGTAAGGAGGTATCATGTATGTATATGTGCCTTAGCATGTAAGTAAGTATGTTTGTCACAATTTATTAGTAACTTCTATGCAATGATGTCTAATGTACAAGGAGTCATTAACTTCGTAAACCAATCATTGGAATTTAGAACCTACTGCATCTAACCTAATCTAATCTGAACATTTGTAAAGCACTTCTCACAGCAGAGCTATTCAGAAGCGCTGATCACGCTGATGTGTACACACGACAAGCGCAAGGTACTAGCCTTGCCTTCTTATCCAGAGCATGTGCTCTGGATAAGAAATCAGCAGACCTGGGTGCACCTCCGAGGCTCCGAGTAGGTTATCTTGTAGGGGCGCTATATAAGTGCTCTGAATGAACATGTTTGTGCAGTAGTTGTGGGGCTTGGTAACTGATCGGTTGGGGCTTGGCTTGTGTACTGCAGAGAGTACTGGCTCGAGTTACAAGATTATTCTGAATATATAGGCCAAATACAAACAATAACCTCATTCGTGAGACATGACTGAGCTTTGATTCTCTGTATTTGATGCCTTTGCTCCTCTCCAAAGTACTGCTGTCCCATGAATCACTGTCTGAACTGCAGAAGATTATCCTCTGTTCAAAGTCTGTCACTGAAACCAGAAAAAATACATTAACTCAATTAAAAATACATTAACTCAGGGGCTCACATTGCATGGATGATTATATGTATGTATGTATGTTCGTATACATGTACGGCTTGTACGCATGTATGTTCGATGTTCATATATATGTATGTATGTATGTATGTATATTTTGCGACATGGACCCCATTAAAGGGTCATCATATTTACATACAATTTGTACCCACTCAAATTACAGAAGCATGGTCATTTTAGAATTATAGAAGCATGGTCATTTTAATTTAAAATGATCAGCTCAGCATCCAGATAAATCAGTCCACTCAGACAGGAAAGACATTTGCAACAGAGGGGGCCACGGGGGGGCCGGGGAAACAGATGGAGGGGCCAGTCTATTTTCGTCAAAAGTGAGAATGGTGACAAGAGACCTGTATTGGAGCTACATAATATATATATATATATATATATATATATATATATATATATTCGTTTACATGAATTGTTTAATCAACAGCCTCAAGTTAAGACACAAATTGAAACAGCGTCACCATCGATGAAAAACTTTCAGTCACGGAACACATCAACAAAGTCGTCAAAAGTGGCTCTGCTTCAATCTTCGCCCTTAAAACACTCAAAAACCATGGTGCATCTGCAGATTCTCTACAACTGATCACCCGCGCAACCATCATAGCCAGAACAATGTAATACTATGCTTCCCCGTCTGGTGGGGACTGGCGAGCGAAAAGGACAAATCCCGATTATATATATATATATATATATATATATTCGTTTAAAAGTAAAAACCTAGAAAAAAGTAAAACCTAGAAACTACAAACAATACATGCACTTTTAATTAAGTGCAAGTTTTATTAAGACTGTCATGCCTAGAGAGTCAAACTGTTCCACAAAGGCACCAATGATAATCGACTCTGCACGAACACATTCAACTAACAGCATTGATAAACTGCTCTCTGAAACGAATATCAGACATATTTGCTTTGCAGATATGTCTAATATCAGAAAAGACTTGTGTTTTGGTGTTAAAGATTGTATACCAATCATAATAGTAAGCGAATGGTCAGAGAATTGTTGATTTAGTTCGGAATGATATAATAACTGGATGTAGACAAGTTGCCTAAATGCAGTCTGTGGGTCCACTTCAGAACGATGCACAGAGTTTTTATCTGCAGCAGAGCCCGAAAAGAGCCTGGGCATTTATGAACACACTGTTTGGGTAGGGTAGACCAAGGTAGTACAGTTTTAAGTTTGTTGAGGAAGGATTCAGATAGAGTCTCAGTGTGTAGGCGTAGGTCTAAAGGAAGGACGTTCCAAACCACTGGGCCTACCACTGAAAAGGCTCGATTCTTCATAGTTGCAGTATGAGCGAACGAAACCAAAGAACTCCCTTTTCCGTAAAGCATTGGGGATACCCGAAGTCAGACAGCATTGCTCTCGGAGGTAAATTGGGCGAAGCCTTAGCTGGTGATGTCGCCATACCAGGGCAGCTACCCTGTACTCAATATACTTGCGGATAGGGAGTCAGTGATGGATAGCAGGAATGTAGCTTATACGACAAGAAAATAATTAAAACTCTCAGGAAGTAAATAGGTCATGTTTGTGAAAACACCACAGATAAAATAACATCGGATTTCATCATGCTTCATGCTTAAGCAAGTAAGTAATACCTTTGAAAATATCAAAATTAAATGATACCATATTTCATAATATTTTGGACTAAAATTTGGGGGGAAGCACTGGGGGGCCAATTTAAAATGATCAGCTCAGCATCCAGATAAATCAGTCCACTGAGACAGGAAATCATTCTATAGTTGATAAGCAGTTTGAAACTAGTCACTTTCAAGTTACGACATAATCACATAAGTTACAGGTCGATAGTCAAAAGGTTCGATAGTCCGAAGGTTCGATAGTCCGAAGGTTCGATAATCCGAAGGTTCGATAGTCCGAAGATTGCATGGTAAAACATATAGCCTATGTAGAAATATATATTTATGGGTAATCCCGTATTTTACGTTGATAAATTCCTTGTCCGAAGGTTCGATAGTCCGAAGGTTCGATAGTCCGAAAGTGTCATGGTAAAACATATATATATATATATATATATATATATATATATACATTATATGTATATATAAGCATGTGTGTATACATATGTATTTATATCTATATACATGTACAATTGTACATATGTCATATATATGGATATAAGTATATATATATATGATACATATAATTGTGCAATGTGTATATATATTTATATGTATGTATGTACATATATGTATCTATATATATGTATATATGTATGTGTATACTATACATGTATATAGATGTATGTGTTTATGTACATGTATATACATGTATTTACGTATATATGTACTTATGTATATATATGTACATATATGTATATGTATATGTGTATATGTATGTATAGGTATGTGCAAGTATATATATATGTATATATTTATGTATGAATATATGCATAAATACATAAATGCATGTATATATACATGAATACATATATCTATACATATATATACATATATATTATATATACACACAAACGTATATATGTATATATACATATATAGATACATAAACATACCTATGCATACATATACACATATACATATATATGTACTTATATATATACATACACACACACATATACATAAGTACATATATACGTAAATACATATATATACATATGCATGTACATTGTACATATACATATACATATACATCTATATACATGTATAGTATTTACATACATATATATATTCATATAGAATCATAGATACATATATATATATATATATATATACATATATATATATGTATATATACATATGCACACATATAATTATATATATACTTATATCCATATATATAGGCTAACATATGTACATGTATATATAAATACATATATATATAAACATATACGTATACATGCATATATATACATATAGGCTAATGTACATATACATAAATATGTACATATAAATATGTTTTCCCATGAAACTTTCGGACTATCGAACCTTCGGATTATCGAACCTTCGGATTATCGAACCTTCGGACTATCGAACCTTCGGACTATCGAACCTTCGGACTATCGAACCTTCGGACTATCGATACGTAACCAATCACATAAGTTACCGAGCATAACAAACAGATACAGGTGAGCGATCTATACAAGTTCTATGTCCAGGATATGAAAAAGGTCATTCAACCTCAGCTATAGCTCTACGTGTGACCAGAGAAAGACAATCTAATTATCTGCTTGAAAAATTAGTCCTCAAAATAACAACTTAATTTTTAATACCACTGATTTTTAGTACTAAATGCTATAGATCAAGGATATTAAAGGACATATAGGGCCTACAGTAACTGGTAAACTTACTAATAGTCGACGAACGTAGTCACCCAATATTTTTATGCGTAGTGCTTCTGTGGCGGAAGATTCTGCCACGTAATGCCTGAAGAAATAACTTTTGCGGCGGAAAGATTTTAATATTATCTAATGACGACACTAACCCTGACCCTAACCGACCGTCACAACGCCTAGCCTGACTAACCGACCCTCACGAGGCCTTACCTGACCCTAACCTACCCTCACGACGCCAATTGATAGGAAGTAACGCATTTTGAACATCGCATATGGGCCGAAGGTCTTCCGCTACAGAATAGTCGAAAATATTACTTCTGCGGCGGAAAATTCCGCCGCAGAAAATTTAACCTGCAGTTCTAAACTATAACAAAAGAAAACATGTGTACATCTTACTATCTGACGTTCCGAATTTTCGAAGTATTTCTTGGATAAGCATTGCTGTCCACAGGAATATTTGATGAAATTCTTCAAACGTGCTTGGTTGCAGTCTAAACAAAGGAGGAACGCCAAAACTGTTAAAAACGCGCGCTCAAATCAACACGCTTCCACTCATGCATTCGTAGCAGCATTTGCATGTGAACCAATCACAGCTAAGCTTCAATGTAGTTTGAAACTGAGGAATTTGTAACCCTCCCCATCGACGTACCGTGCTGCCCTGCATCGAGGGCTGACTGTGGGTCTCGCACTACGGAGCCTCTAAGTGGACATGCGCGCAAAATATTTTATGTCATGAACAAGACATAATATTAAACTTGTGCAAACGAGTAGACCTATTAACTCGTGCGCGCGACTAGTTTAGTAACTCTTACTTACTTACTTGTGAACGACTTACTAACTTGTGTGGACGACTTGATGTCATGGGAACCGCTCAATTTAACCTCGGAATATTATTACTGAATTAACCATCGACCTATATTGAGCTCAATAGGCCCTGGGACTATTATTACTGAAATTGTTATTGTTATTGTTATTGTTATTATCGTCTCAGATAGGCCTATAGGTCGATGGAATTAACCAAAAATCGATCGACTTTCTGTGGTGTAGGCTTACACAAACGCGCTGTTTGTGGATAATAATGGCGTCGGTGCAACAATTGACAACTAAGCATTTTGAAAAATCGGGATATTGTCGTTATTTTGGAAAAAGCACGCGATATTACTGTAAGCGAGAGACACTTCACAACAATTCTACGTAGACTGACATGACACTTCGCCGTCGGAAATAGGCTACGTGGTATTGGTATCAGTGGTATGCTGCATAGGCCTAGATCAGAAGTTCTCAAACTGGGGTGCACGAAATGACATGTAGGCCTAGCTAGGCCTACATGTCATTTCAGGGGGTGCGACAAAGAGGGAAAGTGTAAATTATAAGAATGCATTAATTGATAATGCAATAAATGCATTATAAATTGTTGAGCTTGTCATACAGGATAAGTAGGTATACGCTAGTAGGCCTAGGTGCACTGTGTATACGACCGTAAGATTAGAAGTTTATTTCCATGTAACATTGTAAGCCTGTAAGGCTAGCCTAAGGCTTGTAGGCGCAAGTTTCAGTAGTAGGGCGTTAGATGGCTCCATTATCGGCGACAATAGTAAGTCATCTCCGATGACAATTTAATGAGTCTTCAAAATGCGATAATACTTTTGTAGGGGTGCGAACATTGGTCAAACATTTCCCAAGGGTGCGGGGCCTAGAAAAGATTGGGAATCCCTGGCCTAGATATAGAATCATGCATACTAGATGAATATTCAAAGTAACTTAAGAATTATTTATACTGTGGTAAGAGTTAAGAAATAAGACGTTCGCCTTACAGGCTACTCTGCGAAAATGGTCATGGAGACATGGAGAAGATAAATGATTCTCATTTCTTAATAGCTGTGAAGATTTTCTACAGGTCTAAAGTGAAACGTGCTGAGGTTCTACGCGTTCACATAATTAGCCTATTGTAGGCCTATATACTCGACAACTAAGATTTAAACAGATAGGCCTACCGTAAGTTTCACAGTCCTTGGTCATAAAATAAAATTCTGGCAGCAATTAAAAACTTCCACAATACGGCAACTATCTCCAACCTGAACCTTCCATTTTGGCATCTTATGCTATAGGAGACTCGCATTTTCATTAGATTCTGAGTCTACAGATCCTGATAGATATATAGCCTACTATCATGCAGATAGGGGAAAGTTCCTAAGACGCACCTACAGCCTAAGACGCACCTCATTGCTTATACAGAAAAGCGCTATAAATTTTTTGAAAAGTTTAACGTACATTCGTCAGATGTCTGCAGGCTTGCATATTGATCAAGAAAAAGTTCATATCATGTGCATTGGCGTGTGGTGATGTGAAAGGTAAGATTTTACCTATTTCTGACAGATTCATGGTTAATATTTAAGTTGTTATTGTGCATAAACTACATGAGACGTGAGAAAGTGCTAAAACGTATTAAAAAGAGGACTCATTCCGATTATTTTTCCGCGTAAAAGTTGTTTTGTAATTATGCGTCGTTAAGACAAAATGGCCGATAAACCAGCATACTCATAATTCCCAAGACGCACCACACCTATGCTACCCAAGATGCACCGGGGGTGCGTCTTGGGCATAGTATATGAAAGCTTTGCAGTAAGTAGGCCTAAACGAAGACAGTCATAGGCCTATCACAGTGTTATTTCCATTTATTAATGTTGAGGCCTATTCTTCTGTTCTAGTATGCCTACTCCATAAATTTTGAACTATCATGTGTTTACAGATTTTCAGTATGGGTCGCCATTATAAACGCACGACTACGAGAGGGTCATATGGTGAGGAGAAGCTGAAGCAAGCTTTACAGCAACTGACTGAGGGAATGTCTTATCACAGTGTTGCGAAGAAGTTTGGAATACCGAGGAGAACTCTTCAGAGACACATGAAGGGGCAAGTGAGGAATCCTGGCAAAAAGTGTCTAGGAAGATTTGAGACTGTGCTGAGTGCTGAATTTGAAAAAGAACTTGTTGTGCATGCATTGGAACTACAACAACTGAAACTGAGTAACTCTGATGATACACCATGCAACATGTGCACCAAGCGGTATAATGAACCACCTTTTGAGCCATGGCAGCAGTGTCCCACATGCAAAAAGTGGTACCACGAGAGTTGTGGTCCCGAGGACACTGCAGTTTGTTATTACTGCCAGTAAACTTTCTGCATATTTACACTTCTATTTCTCATCTAGGTTCTGGTATCAGATCAAGACAGCAATTAGACCCTATGTTTGGCAACATTTGTCTTTGTCTTTGTTATTCATTTTTGCATGGATTCCCAAGACGCACCCCGGGAGTGCATCTTGGGAAGATGTATGCCCAAGACGCACCCTTATTAAAAACAATGATTTTTTCGAAATACACAAAATTTATTTACTCAAATAAATTTCCAGAATAGCTACTTTGTACCTTTCATGGATACGGATGCACACATACAATTTCATATTTTTATTTCTATATTGATCGAAAATATTAAGATTTTTGAAAATGGGGGTGCGTCTTAGGCACTTTCCTCTACTGTTGGATATTAACATAGCCTACGTTAATTGTTTCTTTTAATTCTGTTACGTAATTTTGTCGGCGATATAGGCGGCTAGGCCTAATGGGTTAGAAAATCTCGCGACGGAACACTTCAATAGCATCATCGGAAATGCCTCGGTAAAGCCGTAGTTACGTTGCCACATTATTTTATATGGTCAATTTAAAATGGATTGATGAAAATAATTGCTTGCCTGAATGGAAGTTGGATTGATTAAACTAATTTCTTTGCTGAAGTAAATTCTTTCCTATAATAGAAGTTGGTTTGGTGAAAAGTAATTTTTTCTTCAATAGATTCGAACTTGAATTTATGAAAATAATTTTTGGCTTAAATGGAACCTGGATTGATTACAGTTCTCATGGACATTGTCAGACTGCCTACTTACCAACGTAAAGTACGTCATTGAAGATATTTAAATAATTTCGGCACGTAAACTAGGGCCTACGGGTTTACCAATGCGGCTACGAGGGAAATCAATTATTTCGTTCATTGCGCAATACGGCAAATTTGACATGTAGGCCTAGAAAGAATTCTGAGGAAGAGGAGTTTAACGACAGCTTATGACAACAAAGGACATTGCCGTCGACAGAAATTATTTTGGCATATTACAGCTCATTGAAAAAACTCTGACGCTCAATATATTTCAGTTTCTTACATAAATCCCAAAACATCAACTCAAAACATAGCCTACCACCATATACGCGCTTCAAAGAAATTAACTCGTCCGCACGACATATTAACTCGTTAGCACGATTTATTAATAACTCGTGCGCGCGAGTTAATTATTATGTCGTAATTTTCATACAACATTTTCATGAACATTGTCCCTTCAGGGGCTCCTTACCTTAAACCCGATGAATAAGCTCCTCTCAACAAGCATTAGACGACCTAGCTCAGATTTCAGAAAATCTGCCTGCCTGGCCCTTTTAGATCTTGGCCTGGAGCCGATTTCACTCCCCCGCCTAGGCTATCGATTTTATTATGTTTTGACTAAGCGCCTGTGAACAAGCGACTTCTTTTTTGGGCACTGTAGAAATCTCGAGATTATGATACGTGCTAGTATAATAAATTATGATCACTATAGTGGATACTAGCTGTGCGGCCTGTGCCACATCACACGACAGAGGGTCAGCCGCTTCATTCCCCGCTTAAAGCGCTCCTCGATCAATCAGAATACGAACATTCCTCTAGGTCACTGATTTTCAGGCTATCATGTATATTCAACATGGCGCCATGGCGCTTATTTGCTTACTAGATTTGAACGCTTTTTACTATTAAAATCAGTGAGCAACTCGGCTTTAAAAACCATCTGATGTCCTATAATTATGACTGTTACCTTTCAGACGCTATAGGCCTATATATAGGCTGTGCTCTAATGTTATGTTATGGTATTGATTGGATTGCATATACATACAAACGACTTCATGTTTAACTTGTAGACCTCTATAAAGGCCTACATAAATATGCCATGTTATGTTCATGTATTGCCGTCACTCTGTAGCCTATTATGCATGTCTATGGATCCTATGGGACATAATATCAAATAAGCTTCCTATAGCGCCCCTTTAAGATATCTACTCAGAGGTGCAGTTCTTAATTAATGGTGTATGTATTGGCCTACTTGTGGATATGCAGCCTAATAAAATTTCCGAAATTTCTCACAAATGCCACACAACAGCCACGTCAGAGAGACCAGCTTAATCACCTGCTGATGAGCTATCAAATCAAGTCCGCAATGAACGGCTTGTTTTGTCCGCTCCAGGTCAGAATCCAGGGCGGTCAAGCTGAGGATAGGCCAATAGGGCCTAGTTCATGCGTTTAAACTGAAATTCTATAAACAATTAAATGTTTGAAATAAGCACTAACAATTCGTGTATACTTTGCTAGTAAATGGAATTGAAACTCAAATATGCTAGTTACACTATACCACTTTTAAGAGCAACTATGTTAGCTACATGTATTGTTTAATGTGAATGCTGTTTGTAAATTGCTAATGTAGGCCTACTGTGTTTTATATAACGTTATTGGCCGATGATGCTATGAGATGTCGTTACTGATGATTAAACAAAACCAACGGCGGGTTCTTTGTTCGGTCTCCCGCCATCTTCAGCGATCTGTAGGTTATAAATCACCTTGGCCATCTCTTCGGCCGCTGCAATCTCTCCCCATCCAGAGCGGTTGTGCCATGTGGTTTCTGTCTGTCATCATCTATACGTATGTGCATATACAGCCTCTCGCCCTAACGAATATCCCCCACGCCGAGTCTCTGTTTTGTTTTGCCTACTCTGTGAGGGACCGTCGCCGGACCAGCAGTTTTTTGGGGATTAACTGTGGGCAAGACGAGGGCCGACGGAATCTCATACGATTCACTTGATGTTGGGACTAACTAGGGGGTCCCTACACCAAGCCGATACCCATGGTTTGCCAGCGTCGGCCGACGGGGATCAGACGGGGGGCCAATGGAGTAGGCTGTCTGGGTATTTAGCAGAGTTACGGTGTGATCAAACTTTAGACGACTGCTATGGACAAATTTATGGAATCTTTTGGTCTTGTAGTGTTTGAGTAGCCTACAATGGCCACTGCGAATTGGACACCTTGGTAAAATTCAGGTTATCCTGTAGTTTAGGTTGGTAAATTATTTGAATGTCTTCAATGCCGTACTTGACGTTGGTAAGTAAGCAGTCTACCTATGTCCATGATAACTATCATCAATCCCGCTTTCATTTCATCGTGATTTTTTTTCATCAATCCAGCTTCCATTTCGTGAAAAAAATCATCTTCTATTTAACCACAAAAATATTTTTCATCAATGGAACTTTTATTTTAGCAAAGAACTATTCGCATGCGTCCAGCTTCTACTTAAGGAAACAATTATTTTCATCAATCCAGCTTCTATTGCATCAACAACTTAGTTTCATCAATCCAGCTTCTATTAAAAGACAAATGGTTTCATGGATCCCAGGTCCAGTTAGTGAAACAATTTTTTTCCTTAATCCAGCTTCCATTTGAATTTGACGATATAAAATAATTTACCCTCCTAAACTACGGGTTTACCAACATTCAAATGAATTGTGCTTTTATTAAACAAGTGAATTATTAAATATAGTAATTTTGATGTTACAAGGTGACGATTGAAACGCGAAATATAATATAGCGCTATAAAATAATCAGCGGAGTAACTGACCCATAAAACTGAATGATGATTCGTCCGTTTCTAGGTCGGTCAATTTGGTGTTGAAGGTCAAGGCTGAGCAGCGTTTGTTCAGCCTGGATGCGGCTTCGGTGTAGTGTGTGTAGTTAGGATTCGTACTTGGATTATAGCTTCGTTTTAGGCCATTTATTTCCTTATTTAATTTATGTAGCTAATCGTGAAATGCCTACAGGGGAACATCCGTCGTCGTCTGGTCTGTCGGAGTTAGGGTCGCGGTTTCTGTCGGCTGTCTGGCCTTTCCTGGGAAGGATGCCGGTGGTTCAATGCGAAGCAGCGACGAAGGTTAACACGCCGCTACACTCACACCTACCATCCTTAAAAACTCTTCTAAATGCACATTTAATTTCTCTTTTAACAACGAAATTTCTAAAATGTATGATTGTAGGACGTCGGCTTTGGGACTGGGTAAGAGTTGAAGGTCGGGAGGATCGGTTAAACGTGACAAGTGGTCTTTGTCATAAGGCTTAATATCGACCTTCCGGTTGGTTATTAAGGGCAGCAGGCAGAGTGAGTGGGCAGGGTGAGTGAGTGGGTGGGTGACAAGTGCATCACGTCCACTTTGTCTGTTTCCCGGCTGACTGAAACTTTACGCTCTGCTAACTCCGCCCGTTGTTACGGTCGAAGACTTGGGAGTTGCGTGAATTTTGATGAATTCGGCTCTTACAGAGAGGGTCATGAACTATCTAGCCCATTTACATTAAATATGCAAATTCTGTTATTGAGACCTGCTATAACTTATGCTTCTAAAGGCCACTATCTGAACTTTCTTTGAACCACACTCCTTTCAATTTGAGATTAGTAATTTTGTAACACTGAGACACTCAACATTGGCAAATATTAATGCCAAAATATGTAAATGTGCTGACCTGCTGGGCAGTTTCTTTAATCAGTAAGACAGCTGTGTTACTTACTATCTCAATATACAGACTGGCTTTGTAATTGTTTGACTTGTCGTGTCCAAGTGACAAGAAACTGAATTTAAAATAGATAAAAATTAGTTATTAACCTGCTTTTAATGTCTTTTAAAATAATTGCAATAAAAGACCTTTATTTGTTTTCTTTTATACAATTGCTTTCACTTATGGTATCATTTCAACTGGAATCTCTGTTGAGATGCTTTGAAATGAGCTACACAAAATGTCTAATGCATTACTTTCCCTTGTAACTGCACTCATTTGTATACGTCATCTTAACGAGAGAGACTTTTGCATTATGTGGTGTGATGTATTGACACTTTTTTCTGGCATTTGAACAACCTTGGATTTTACTCAACTGATTTCACACGAGACTTTAATCCAGAAAATGTCCTCTGTGACATAGCCCTTCCTCAGAGACTACCTCTGGCCAATCAGAGTCCACCAAACATTTCTGGGTGGACTCGAATATGCCAAAGTTCAGTTGCTGCACTGGCCCAGATAGCTACGTTGTTTTACAGAAGTTTGAACAACGAACTGCATTGGTTTCCCAGTCACTTTTAGTACACCCATCATTAAAATGCCCCTGTGAATGAGGATGCCGGTGGCTTATTTAAGAGATTTAAATCCCAGGTTCCCACATGGAATTTAAAGGACATGGCGCCCATACAAACAGACATGCAGTGTTGAAGGATCTCACTGATAAATTCTTTGGAAAGTGAGCAGGGTCAAGGCCATATGGTTCCTATAGAAAAATGTTTACATTTATATATGTACATTTTGAAGGTTTAGGTGGACTCCAGGGTCTTGCTGAACAAATTAGTTAATAACTTCTGGCATTTGCACTTGCTGTTTATGTATGGCTTCCACTAAAACTGCACTTGTTGCCTCTAAAGCATATGCCCACAGCCCATAAGTTGTTCAGATCTCTATTTTTTAGTTGTGGCTGGACTGGGAGTGAGTGCTTCTGAGTAGGTCTCTTGACCTATAGGGGTGCTATATAAATTCTTTGAATGAATGAATGAAAATGTGAATGTAGCTGCTTGATCATTGTTACTGATTGTTCCATCCATTGGAACCATCTTCCACTGAAAATACTTTTCTTGTTGCTTGCTTCATGTTGTGCTTTTTTCATTTTTCGGTTTGTGTTTGTCTGTTTGCATGCTTCTAATCCAGTCATTTAAACAACATCTCTTCATAGCTTTTGTGTGTTTGTTGTAGGCTATAATGTGTAGATTATTGTATCAAATAATTAAAATTCTGTTCTGTTTTATGATAACTTCTTTTTCATTCATTACTAGTGCTTTAATTGTGTTAGTACTTGAATTGTTTCATTATTTTCATTACTCTAGTAGTTTTCGTTATATTTAGCATTACATTATTTTAGCATCATATTATGCTGTTAGTGTTGTTTCTTAGTGGTTTTTCTTAATGTGGGTTAGTATTCATCCTCTGCATCTTTGAAATGTACTAATCGCATGTAGTGTTCTGCACTGCTGCTTGTTTGTATTTTGTATTTTGTGCAATTCCAATAGAATTATATTTCTGTATTTTGTAGTATTTTGTAGTATTGTAATAGAATTATATCTTTATATTATGTAATATTTAATTAACTCTATATTTCTGTATTTTGTAATATTCCATTAACATTATATCTCAGATATTGTGTGCTTTTCCAATAAAATTAATCATAGAAATCCCACAGCATCAGCGTCTCAGAGTTGGTGAAAGTATTGAGCTTAACAATTATGCTTTCGATTATAAATCAGTAGTGAAGTAGTGCTCGTTTTATTGAGTTGTGTCGAGTGCTTTATGCTTGTTTTGCTTTTCGGTGTCTGCTACTGTTCTGTCTGCAGGGCTACATGTTGTCCTGCTGGTGCTTCTTTTAGGAAACTGATGAAGAGGTTTGATGGAGTCCTTAACTTTTGGCATTTATGCTTTCGGTTCTAAAGGTTAGCGCTGGCTCTGAGCAATGCAAAGTGCTCTCTTAGTAAATGCCTCTGTAAATATCCCTGTAAGTATGCGTATGTCCCTTGCACACTGTTTATCTAAGACCAGGTGTTTTTTGGGCTATGGCCTCATAACCTGTAGACATGGGGTGGGAGTTTAAGTGTTCAATACGGGCCTCTCAAGTTCATTGAACTGTAAATATTTTTAGTATGTAGTAAACTGGTTTTAACTGCTCTCTGCCAGTTTGATGTTACAGATACTTAATGGGCTTTTCCGGATATCATTTAGAATTTCAAGGAGGTGCATTAATTGTTTATGATTTCCTAAGGTGGGAGCTAAGTCTTGTCTTGTCTTAAACTATCCCCGATCCTGGGTTTGGTTGCACGGTTGTGCCACAATTAATTTTGTTCCATCTCTTTCAATAACTGGTCAAATGAATCCAGTGCACGACCTTATGTTATCAGTCCAGGCGCGGATTTAGAGGGGGCGGAGCCGGCGTACGCCCCCCCTAAACCTGCAGCAAATGTTCTCAAACTAAACTGACCTAAAACTAATATAACTGCAATTTGGGAATAGGATGTTTGAAGTAGCTGGACCGGCAGAATGGAGCTCTCTTACCGGAGCTCTCTTACCTACTTACCTGAGTTGCTAGCAGACGTTGCCCACGTGACCAATGACTTTTGCCGTGACGTCATTCACAAAGTTCATGTACAGACAAAATTTACGTAAATAGAAATTGGTCAATTAAAAAATATGTCGAGTGGTCCGCCGTCAAAACGGCTTAAACATGCAGTTTTATCATTCGCGAATAAGCCGACGGCCGTTGGTAAGACATAGGCCTATCTTAGGCCTAAATTTCTGGACAGTCTACTTCAGCAGTTTAGCCTACGATTTGGAGATCTTGCGAAACAAGCAATTCGTGGTCTAAGTCTCATTCCATCTAATGTTTCAAACATCGACGCACTCACTGCTGATGGTATACTTCATTACTATCATGATGACCTGCCTTCGCCGGATTCGTTTCATCAAGAGTTAAAGCTTTGGCAGCAGATGTGGAGAAACGCTGACAGCACACCAAGCACCCTGTCGGACACCCTCGCTGACAGCCGCTCCTGTCGTATTATGTATCCAAATATTACCACAATAATTCACATTTTGCTGCTCACTTCTGTCACGGCTTGCAGTGTTGAACGAGCAAATTCTAGTCTGCTATTTGTGAAGTCGTGTTTCCGAAGTACAATGAACGAGGACAGATTTAATGCACTCATTTTATTGTTTGTCCACAAGGACATCAAGTTAGACATTGATGACATTATCAATGCCTACGCCAGAAAGCATCCAAGGAGAATGACACTGCTTAATCCACTGGCATGTGACACTTAATTATTTTCTTTTTGGATCAAGGGTTGCATGATCAAAACCGATAACTGATTTATAATCGTTTCACTGTTAACCTTCAGTGGAGAGCAGTTGTTTTATATGAGAAACTATATTTTTTTTAAAGTTCCATAACATTTTCTATAAAAAGGATCATTATAGTTTTGCGTGATCTAATTTCATATATATATATATATTTACGGGATTGGATTGGTAGTATTTACGCCCCCCCCAGAAATCCTGGATCCGCCCCTGCAGTCCATGACTTTTTATCAATCAATCAATCAGCCGTTTATTGAATCAACAACAGCACAATTAATTAACAATCAGTCATTTAAAAAAAATATTAATCTGCTGATGCCGTCAACAGGACAGCCCTAAAGGATAAAATAATCCGCTATTGCAGGGCTGCCCCTTTTCCATATTACATTTACTGATGGCAAGACGATTTTTATGATCATATAGTTATAGAAAATTCAACTTAAATAACAATTTTAGGGCTAAATCATAGCCAAACAACTAAATAACAAAACATTGCAGTACAAGATTTAAAACATATAAATAAACAAAATCAAAACAGATTATAATGTTCACAGTTGTACATTATAAACAATCTTAACTAAAGTACAATATATCGAGTCATTCTATTCTTTTTATATGTTCACGAGATAATGTTTCAATTGAGCTTTAAATTGAGCCATGTGTAATATATTTATTAAATTTGGAGGAAGAGAATCCCAAAGTGGTGGACCTGAGCATTTAATTGAGAACTGCTTAGTCCTCGTTTTAGGTCTTCCCTGAGCTCGTGATCCTAGAACTGTGCCTTGGATAATCTCCTTCTCCAGGCAATCTCCAAGCAGTTATCATATAATGATGGACCTCTTGATAATGAATTCCTGGACCATTTGATATTTTGACTGAAATTTGTTTTAAGCATGAAAAATATTTGAAATTGTTTTCTCTCTTTGATAAAGAACTTTAGGACTTTGGAGTGATCCATGTGCGTGATATGCTTTTGGAAGAATTGTTTACTGCAAACATCTTATGTTTGACAAATGAGCACTGAGATTAATACTGCTGAGGAATTAAGTAAATAAATTTGTCAAATTTAGTAATTAACTAATTATCTATGGATCATGTGCACATTCTGGCATATGTTTCTGGATTGAAAGTTTGCTTATTATTATTTTTTATTTATTTTTGCTATTTAAGTTCAATGTAAAAAATTCCAATTGAAGAATAACTTTGGAACTAAAGCTGACATTACATTGCAAAATAAAAAAAATTGAAAATTCAGAAAGAAATTGAAAATTTAGAAGAAAATTGAAAATTTAGAAGCAAATTGAAAATTCAGAAAAAAATTGAAAGGATTTGTTTTGCATGTGATTTTTTTGTTTTTGAAGCTCATAAATCTTTGCATAATTCAGAGCCAGCCTTATGTTTTGTTTCTGTGTTTGTTTTTCGTAAATCATGTTTTTGTTTTAAGGAATCTTTGTGTTTGAGGTTTGAGATTTCTGGTTGTTAGTTAAATGCACTTGATTGATTTGGTTGACTGGACTTCACCAATCAGTTTGAGTTTTAATATGACTGATGCCTTGTGCATATCATGATAATAGAATTATAGAAGTCACTAAATATATGAGGTAGGTCTATTCATGCAGTATGACAGAAGCAGTGTAGGTCTTTTTCTGCCCTGCCTGCATCAACTGTGTCTGTTGTGTGTGTTTGTGTAATGTCTTTAGTGTGTACGGCCTAATTCTAGACATTGTTAAAGGTCAGTTTTAATGCCTCGTAATTTAGGTCAACTTCCAGGTCAGTCTTATTGGACTGATTTTCTTAATATTGACCTCGATATGGCTTGGTTTTGGTGCACCATCGGTTGATTAGACGCCAACGCAATAGAAGTTACTAATTACAAGTACGATTACAACACATCTGACGTAGAAATCTTGACAGTTTTTGCCGCAAATGACAAATGTAAATGACTCTGAAAAAGCATAAGGTCTGAGATTAAACCGGTTCTACGCTAATTGAAATTTTTAATGGTAGTCCAACGAGGAACCGGTTTGGAATGGATTCCATTGATCATCCGAATCTGTCTAAATAGAAATAGAATTGCAAATAGGTTGGCTTACACAGCAGAATTACTCATTCTACCGTGTCTGTGTGAAAAGCCCAGTGACTGGTATATTTAATAGGCCAGCCATTTGAGCCCGTCAAAGGCATGACCTATCTCGAAAGGACATCTGTCTGGCTAGGCTTCAGGGGTAATTAACGGGATCTGGGCTGATGATAGTAGGCCCTGCATTGCAGTTGGTTATGCCACACAGGAGCTGGCTACCTTTAAGAAGACTCGTAAATGTAGCTGGGGGTCATTTCCAAGTATCGTTGAGTCCGTCATTGACCCAAGAAATGTCCCTCTTTCTCAAGTGAGAGACCTTTGAAGTAAATAGCTCTGAATAATTATTGGTTTATAGTCCAGTTAATGTTAATAAGCGGGACCATGGTCCCTTCTGGGTCTTCCTGTTGTATCCCTTGCAATGTTACTGGTTACTGTGTTAAGTGTCATTATGTTGGTTGTACTGGGAACAATAAACGATTGATTGATTGATGGATTATAACCTACAAACATCTTGTTATTTACACAGGGTACTTCCTGTCCATGGCATCTGCCTGTAATGTATGCATACATGTAGATATTTTTATATAAATAAATATATAAATATATATATACACTGTACATGTATGTATGAATACATGTACACACACATGCATGTACATGCAAAACATTTATCAAAATACAGACAGACAGACATGAAATAAGACACTTAGGTAAACACCGGCATTTGCCCAGTTTCTTGATTCTTGCCCTTTGACCGTCTCCTTCAGTGATTGTCATATACCTTTGAGAGGATTTCTCGTTTCTGACATGACCTCTGGCCTAGATTTCTGATGATCACTCAGAGGACGCGTGGTGTCTCTTTTATTTCGCCTCTGGCTGATAGTGTTTCGCGGACTGATAATCAATGACTGAGACGACCTTGTAAAAAACAGGACAGCTGCTCTAAAAGTGGTTTCTGGGGCAGCATGAATATGTATGCACTTTTGACATCGCTCACTTTAACAGGCGTGGAGGCGTGTATTTACAAGTTGTGGTTGATGTGCTATCTACCCTTAAATAAAGGGATTTTGATGGGTTTGGGGACTTGTCCAAGTACATATAATAATAATAATAATATAATTAATAGTAATAGAATAGAAATAATATAGTATTTAGTAGTACTTATAGTAATAGTAACGATAATAATATACCATAGGTTCAATTATTGACATGCAATACCTGTTGGTGTTAATAGTACAGGGCCTTAGAAACAATGCACATCTGTATTTATATACATCTGTATACATACATCTATGTATATATATATAATATATGTATGTATCAAGATACCTAATATAACACCTTTTAAGTACCTGACAAAATGTTGCACACATGGCTGTCTGTCAGATGTAATATGATATATAATATAATGTATGTATACATATTTCCTTAACCTCTATCTTATGCATATAAAAGTTGACCCGATTTTGTAGTTTTGATATACAGCACGCAGTAGAGTCTAAATTTCCCTTAGGTATACCTCTCTGAATTGCCTCCAATGCACAGGACATCAATAAAGGATATCCGCCAATTAATACCAACTTTGTCCTCATGATTCATTGGTTAGTAGCTATAAAATGACTGTTGTCATAATATAGATGATTAGCTTTGCCCACCTCCTCTGTCAAGGCTTGGGACTGGCACTAGCAAAGTCCGGGCAGTGTCGGAGTTGCATGTGTCGGTGCCCTCCCCATCCATGGCCATCCTAAGCCATAGATTAGGCTACCCTGATGATCTGGCAGGGTTAACTGTACTATGGGGTGAGGTACTTTGATGCTGCCGCATCCAGATGGCAGATTGGGTGGATCAGGGCAAGACTTCTTAAAGAGGGTAGTTTGGTTTGTAGGCTTTAGGGTTATGTGTAAATTTAGAAAGGTCTGATTCTTTTGCAGACTTACAACTTTACAAAAGTTGTATAAAAAGCTTTGAATGCTCTAAAGGATCTGGATGTGCTTTGAGCCTTGTATCCTGTTTTGCTGTGATTCCTATGGAATGAGTAATGCTGATTTTGTTGAAGATATTCTTCCTGAAAGTGATTTTAGATTGTCCAGTTGAGGTCTAAACTTGAACTGTAAGACGGTCGTGTTTCTCGGCCTTTGAGAGGATTTGAAGAACTGCTATGTGAATGTTTACTGAAAATATTACTGTTGTAATTGATTGTTTTGTTTGTGTTTAGGGATTCCAGTTCATCAAACGAGCTGACAAGGAAACCCTCAAGTCCATTTTCCTGAAGGTAACCTTTCTTTGAACTTTGAGAACTACTGAATCAAGTTTACTTGTTTCATATGTATAGAATAGTGTCATATTTTAAACATCGACCGCTTTCCAAATTTAACCTGTGTATATAGGTGACCTCTACGAGCAGGACGCTGGTCCTGTCTAGGTCTGCATGTTGAATCCCAGTAAAATTCTTATGTACCGGTAAAGTATGTAAAATTCAATATGTTATATTTTGTGTGATCAATAAGAATAATTGATGTGATTGATTGAAATGCCTCTGTAGGAGCTCCAAAGGAGGAGTGTGGTCTTGAGCTAAGGAATTCTTTGACTGTGTCATATAGGTAACGTGATCAGGCTGGTGACAAGACTATTGAATACAATACATAATACAGTACAACTGTATTTGATATTGCCCCTTTATAAACTTAAGGAATGCACACACAACCATGCAACAGAACAGCAATGGCGCTGAGTAACTGTGAAGCTCGAACCCATAACCTCTGCATTAGAGGCCGATCGCTCTATCCATTCGGCTACCAAATATGCGCATACCTACCTACCGACTTACCTTTGTAAAGTTTCTACCTACCTACTTATGCACCTACCTGCCTCTCAGGTTAGCTAAATGAACTGCTTTTCTAATCATGTATTAACTTTGTGTCTACTTTTTGTTTTACATTCATTTTGTTTTGTGAATGTGTTTTGTGATAGTATGCATCCGTTGAGGAGACTGGAGAGCGTTACATGACACCGAATGACTTTGTCCGACGATATCTTGGTCTCTTACCACACGAGAACTACAACGAGGAGACTGTGAAACTTCTCGCAAACGTTGTCGACACGACAAAGGATGGGTGCGTTAGACCAAGTCTAAGGCGGAGTCTAATGCCAAGTCTACAGCAAAAGACTTAGACATAGTCTAAGACAAAATCTAAGGCAGAGTCTGAAACCAAGTCTAAGGTCAAGTCTAAAAACCCAGTCTGGTGCTATATCTAAGGCCAAGTGTTAAGGCAGAGTCTAGAATGAAGCTGAAAGCCAAGTCGGAGGGTACAGTAAGTTTAAGGCCAAACTAAGGCAGAGTAAAGCTAAATCTAGGCAGAGCCTGAGTCAGACCCTATCACCAAATCTAAGGCCATTTTCTATCAGAATCTCTAAACTATTAGTACACTCATACTTTCAGTTTCACTTTCGTTTCAAAAACTTGCAAATTTTGTTTGGAATGAAGAGAAATCAGAGCTAGTTTACTGGTTTTATTTGAGTTTTGATGTTTATGTTTGATGTCTGGTTTCAGGTTGATATCATTCGTTGAGTTCCAGGCGTTTGAAGGCCTTCTCTGTGCGCCTGACTCTATCTACGTCTTGGCGTTTCAGTTGTTCGATACCAACAGCTCTGGATATGTTAAGTTTGGTAAGCTGAACTCTGGACAATGACTATACAATACATTACAATTTTACAATACAACTGTTTGACATTGCCGTCCTTCCAAAGTACGCATGACCTTCCGACAGAGCAACTGCGTGAAGGACTTGCCCAAGGTCCCTAATACAATACAATATTGTTCCTACAGTACAAAAGTTCCTAATACAATAATTAATATTATAGTCCCTACAATATAGAGGTTCCTTATACAAGGAAATACAATACAATACTTTGCTCAGTAACGACTTATGCCTTGGGAATTATTACAGCACTTGGAGTTATTTGAGTTATTGAATTATATTGCTTGTATTCCATAGAACACAATATTAGCCAATTGATTCAGCACTAGTAACGTAGAGAGTACGGGTTAAAGTCTCCTCATCTGAGATGGTTACTGTGCAGGGAGCCTGAGCAAGTCTGTTACTCTGCTTGTTTGCTGCTTTGGTCTTAATTGTATAATAACTCTTTTAGCTTAATTAGGCCTACGTTTCACTCAAGCCGACTAACGATGAAGAACCTTGTAACTAGCTGCGTTATGACAGCCAGAGTTGATTAATAAACGAAAATACAATACAATAATTGTAATAATACAAATAATAATTTCAATATACATACATCGACGTCTGCTATAGCTATAATAATTATGATTATATAATTGTATCTAAACAATATTATTCCTCTAATTAGTCTTTCTCATTATGATTATTCATTTAGTATGCTGAGAGAGAATGTAAATTTAAATGCTACTAAGTGTTGTAAGTGTTGCGTGACTGAGTTTCACGCATTTCACTACTTGCCATCTGCAACGCTAGACACTTTTATCAATTGCCTTTTTATAAACTCAAGGACTTTATCTAGTGGATTTCTTATCACAGCGTCTCCCACCGTTAGATCTTGAGAGCAAACAACTCTTGACCCAGTTATATTAGAATTAAGTATCGTTATTAAATGAGCCTCTTGGACCTATAACGATGAGATAACGCTAAAATGGGTTCAGAAACTAGAATTGTATCAATGTAACTATATTTGATTTTGCCCTCCGTCCAAAGTGCACATATAACCATATGATAAAAAACATCGATGGTACCGAGCAATTGTGTATGAAGGCCTTGCTCAAGTTCCTCACACAGTAACTGCTCAAGTTGAGGCTCATACCCACACTCCATGTTACACTCGTAGCACTCTGGCCAATTGGCTACTATGCCCCCAAAGGTTTTGGATCTACCCTAGGGTGTCCCAGAAAAAACTTTTTGTCGAAAGTCTTGGGTCTCACCAGCCAAAACGTTTCTTTGGTAGATGACAATGTTTGTGGAAAATTTTCAGTTTTTTCTGATGCTATTTAGGGGTCCCCCAAAGGGTCCTAACTTTAGTCTTCATTTTTCGTGTAAAATGCTCGTTATTTACACGTGTTTCAATCTAGAATATTGCAAGGCGTTACAAATTTATTAAATAATAATAATAAGGCTGTTAGGGGTGTCCAGAAAAATGATACATCACAGAAAACCAACCATTCCTTATTTTCCCCCCATTATTCTATTCATATATTGTCTAGGAATACTTTTTACAGAATTTTAATATGTTATCTTGAGGTCCCTCAAAGCCTCCCAAACATACCCTGCTTAAACTCCCAGAACTCAAGGCACCCATGCTTGGGTCTTGGAATGTCGGTCCATTGTTGATTTACTCTAATTATCACAAAAAATTAAAGAAGAGTCCGATTTGGATGAACTGCTTATGGTTTATTTGTCTCAACGAGAGCTACATCCAGGTAAAATATAGAATTAAATTCAGGGTCATTTCAAGGTCATAAAAACGAAATCTATCAAAAAACAAAGACAAATGATCAGATCTCGGCCAATAATTGTTGAAATTGGTTAACTCTTTCTTGCATTTCTCGTCATGATAAGGGCTACCTGTGATAAGAAACAAGGATACCAAATGTAAGACAATCGAAAGTTATTTTAAGGACAAAAAGGTAAAGTTCAGAGAAACATTTGAGGAAATGCTTTAACTCGGTAAAATGTTGCTCTGTTTAAGTTATTCTTTTGGCTGTTTGCTCAGACCGATCAGGGCTACATTCCAGAAGACAGAGTGCTAAAAGTCTAACACATTCCAAGGTTATTTCAAGGTCAAAATTTAGAAATCAAGGTCAAATGACCATAACTCAGACTCCTCTTAACGAAACAACATTTGGCTGATCTGCGATCATACTTACTTGATTAGTGCATCATTCTGCTAAACCCAAAGGTGTCATATCTGCCAATGCTGCTTTGGCTAATGCGTTGCACAAGAACTCGGTGTAGCACCAAATACTGACATTTTAGCATTACCTCTTTTCACTGGTGGTCCCTTATACAGGTATGCCACATCAGAAGGCTTGTGCCATGATGACACACGGGTTTTGAAATGCAAGCTTCAGTGTAGTGTAGGCCTACACTGTAGTTTGTTATACTATCATCTGTGTATTTTGTCTGCATTAAAGCCTTCTTTGTATTACATTTTTGGTATCTATTTACAGACCAATAATGAGCAGAAAGTTATATTTAGCTGTGAATTTCTTGTTGGTCTTTTTTGATTAAAGGTTCTCTGTTCAGCAACACACTGAACTTTGGAATATCAAGTGTCCGGTTGTATTGTATTGTATTGTTCCAACGCATGGTCATATGTGCACTGCTGAATGTTGGAAGGAGGATAATATCAAGTACAGTTGTATTCTATTAAGTACTATTGTATTGTATCAAATACTATTGTATTGTATGGTTGCATTTCAGATGAATTTCAGGATGTTCTGCAGCGGACCGACCTTCACCAGCGCATACCGTTCAACTTTAACTCCAAGTTCATCTTGATGCATTTCGGAAAAGACAAACAGCGCGACGTCTCATACACAGAATTCACTCAACTGCTTCACGTGAGTCCACTCGTTTTTATATAGCGCCCCTTCAAGATTTCTAAGAGCTCCGCACTTGTCGATTCAAAGACAAAATTAGGGTCCCTACGCGGCGCAGGTTAACCCAAACCCTCAGGCTGCAAGGCACCAAACATACTTGAGTGGATTAACCCCGCAACCCTCCGGCTGCAAGGCACCGAACTATGGCCCTTCAAAGACAAAATTACTGCAGGTTATAATGTAGTGATTATCCTGGAACCACGGGCCTGGAACCACGGGCCTGGAACCATGTAGGACTGAGTTGGACTAGCTGTGCAGATTATGGTTGAATTTCCATGTTTCAATTTCACGTGTTTCAGTTATTGCAACCTGGCTTCCAATGGATTGTTTATTTTAGTTGTGATTTCATTTAAAGCATGCCTCGAACGATGTCGTGGGCATAGAATAACGACATTGTTGAAATTATTAGATTAGATTAGCTATGTAAGTCATTAGATTAGATTAGATTTGAATTGTTACTGAGATATGTTTTAAGTGATGGTTTGTTTATTGTATGAACTTTATGTCATGCGCTGTTTGATGTATCGTTGTAGGATTTCTATGAGGAACATGCGTTGCAGGCGTTTGAGCGTTTTGACAAAAGCAACGAAGGTTTCATCAGTCCACTTCACTTCTACGACATCATGATGTCACTCAAGAGCCACCTGTTGTCCGACTTCGTTAAGGACAATCTCCTATCCGTAAGTGGAGCGGTTGGAGCGTCGACTGGTAGACTGTTGCAGCGTTGAACTGCTTTGAAGATGCAGTGTCTTGCTGTTTCAGTGGTTGGACCCACCATGTGCGACCCACCATGTGCAATAACCTTACTTCTGATCTGCATCTTCTCTTAACTATGAACTCTGCTTGCACCTTTCACAAGCATTTGAAAACTGTTCTTAATTGCTTGAGTTGGGCTGAGAGCGCCTCTCAATAGGTGTCTTGGAGAGGTGCTATATAAGTCCAGTGAATGAATGAATGAATCATGGAATGAATGCATCATTGAATGATTGATTCATTTAATGAATGATGATTGCATAATTAATTGAATAAATGACTGATTGAATGAATGATTTATTAATTTAATGAACAAATGAATGATTTATTGAATGAACAAATGATGATTGAATGAATTATGGGATGAATGAATGAAGGAATATGCGTAAAATATAGAAATGTTAAGTTTATGCACTTGTTTTGACGCTTCAGTAGATCTTAACAGAATCATTCCAGTAAAGACAACACTTGCCTTGATGCCTAATATTAAACACCTAATAAAACCTGGTTACACCTGGTAAACTTGTTTCAATAGTCATGGAATGAGAGTGAAACTTACTAAAAAAATGTTGCACCAACTATTACTTAGAATGGGTAAGATTGTAATGATTTTTGTGTTGGTAGGCGTCTGGTCATGCGATGGGAATGAAGCAGGTCTCCTATCCGTATTTCATTGCGTTCATCTCTCTGATGAATAACATGGAGCTGGTCAAACAGATCTACACTTCGGCTGCAAAAGACAATCTAGATACGGAACTGACCAAAGGTAAGAGTAGCCACTGGTAGTCTGTCATTGGTAGTCAGTCAAAGGTAGTCAGGAGAGTGGTGGTCAGTCAGTTACTCCTCTTGAATTTAATATTACTGGTCAGTGACAGTGTCATGGTGGTCAATTGGTTAGAGTTACTCGACATGCCATGTAATGCGGAGAGTACGGGTTCAATCCTCCTGCCCTGAGACGGTTACTGTGTAGGGACCTTGAACAAGTCCTTCACTCACAATTGCTAAGCGCCATTGATTGATGCTTGGTCATGAGATAGCGATGGTTAAAAAATGGGAGGCGCTTCCGTATTACCTGAGTCGTGAGCACCTCTGAGTAGGGATCTTGAAGGGGCGCTGTATAAATTTTGATTGATTGACTAATTGATAATAGTAATAAATGTAATAATAAACAGGTAATAATGATATTACACGCCTGTAATATCTCTTCTGAGAATTGAGTATCAAGAATTCAAGATGTAGGTAGAAAAGTTGGATTTAAGCGTATAAAGGTCTGAGCGGTGAAGATAGGTTGAAAGAGTGTGGGCTAATAACATCTTATGTATAACTTTATGGCTTGGGTGATGCCTTGTGCAGTAGAAGTTACTAATTGACAGTAGTAAGTAAGTAAGTAAGTAAGTATATTCTGTATTAAAGCAATTGCATATCCGCACTCTGCATAGAACTGCAGTTGTGATGTGTTGATATATCGGAATTTGCTGAATGTTTCTTTCTGCAGAGGAGATTCTACACGAAGCACAGAAGTACACGCAGATTACGCCGATGGAAGTAGACATTCTCTTTCATCTCACTGAAGTTCGACATGAGTCTGGGTAGGAAAGAGGACACAGAGCTAACAGTCATCGGAACTTAGCATTTTATCTATAACACGTAGCACACAAAAACATCGCATAACACTATCGCATGGAACGAGATACGATCAAATGAAAATAACGTGAAATCTTTGCATGAGACCATCACTTAAACCGTAAGATTACATAATTATCATGTGAAACCATCACATGGGACCATCACATGAAACCTTGTCGTGAGACCATCACATGAACCCATCATGTGAAACCATTGCATTAACCCTTGTCATGAGACCATCACTTGAGACCAACATAGAAGGCCATCACTTGCAACAGTCTTCCATAACATAGTTTTGACACAGATTAGATCTTCAAAATACAGACACTTCCATTTAACCAAATGTGCTTACAGTGTGTTAGATAAGTAATCTGATGAGCCCGTACACAACCAACCGTATGCAGGTTGTTAGGTTATAATTTAAGCAGGTAAACATATTACGAAGGCTTAGTAACTTAATGAGCTAGGGTGCATGGTAACTAAGTTAGTGGAAAAGTAAGGAAGTCAATTTTAATGATTTCAGACGCATCACGTACAATGATATCCTGTCCATGGCTCCGCTAGATCTCGAGAAACTGCCATTCAGGATTCAAGCCAGGGCTATACAAGTATGTTGCTTTCTTGGTTTTGATACATTCTTGCTAAATGCAGTACAATTTAACTACACTGTGTGGAGTTTCTTGTGACCAACATTCCCTCTAAGCCGAAGATATGGCACGCCGATTTCTTGGATTAGATTTTAGGTTAGGAAATAGAAATTACTGTCTGGAAATGTTTGAAATGCTACCCTGTCTGTTAGAAATGCTCTCTCTTTTTGAGTTATCTGTAGTTGAAGTTCAGGCATTTATTGCATAAATGTTGATGTTCTATGCGAAAATCAACTCATCAACTCCTTTATTCACTGCAAATTCAACATATTGCAGATATTGTGTCAATAACTGGAATTCAAAAGGTTGACCCAGAAAGGACCAGTGTCCTCCTGCTTGGTCAGGTTGACTGAGTAATTAGGGTGACTAATTAACTAGGGTCACTAATTAATACTGATTGAAGTTAGGTGACAAAGTAGAAATCAAAGTGGTAAATGAAGATCGAAGTATAAAATATAAATGGAAGGTTAAAATTTAGCAATGTTTGATGTTCATTACACACAAAAATCATATGCAAACGAAAATGTGCCATGTATGATTGTACAGAAGAATATTTTTTATAAGATTTTATGAAGCTCTGATTCATCCTAAAATACTTCCATAGCAATTCTTGAAATACCCAAAAGGTAAGTGTTGCTCATACCCCATTCTCTGTCGTACGCCCTTAGACTACACCAACTCACTCTGTGCCATTGAAGTAAAGAGTAATAAAAAAGTAGCATGCATGTGGCTTTCCAATCGTCATACAGGTTATTCACTTAACCCAATTGGCTGCTGTATAATGAAAGTCATGTAAGCCGTGGATAAGATGTGTTGATGGTACCACTTGGTATCTCCGGACACCCTTCTTCCATTCCTGTTCACTGCTTAAAGGCTTTCCTATTCCCTCATGGGCTTCCACGCTGAGAGCGCCACTGAATAGCTTACACTGTAAGAGACGCTGTACAAGTTTTAAACAATACAATACAATGGTAGATTTCTGTTGGGAATTGTTGTAGGAGAAGATCCAGGAGCAGTATGCAGGCCATGGCCGAGGTTTTGTCATCCAGATTTTGGAAAGCGCCTATCGATTTGGTCTCGGCTCGGTTGCTGGAGGTAATGAATTCTCGTAATCATAAGCTTCAAATTTCCAAAACACTGCGCTGAAGCTAAGCGCAGGGCATCAGCTTATCCACAAGGGCTGATTTGTGCACTCGCTGTATTGCTGTCTCAGGAAGCCATCTATCCAACCTCATTACATATGTATCAGATTTTCTGCATTATATAAGATTTCCTGCATTATGTCAGGATTCCTAGTATGACAAAGCATGCCAGATTAAAATTACAGTTAGAATTCTGTAACTTGAAATCTCTTTGGAGCTCAACTAAAAGTGCATCTCTTCCTGGACTTGTTTCCTCCATAGACTGTTTCCATGTCTTCCCAGATTTCCATCGTGATTTTGGATAACAACTTTACGTTGTAGTAACCATCAGAAGATGGTAATCGTAAGCGTAATACTGACATTTCTGAAGTGTTACTTCTAAAGCTAAGCGCAGAACACCAGCGCGTCATATCAGTGGTGTAGTGGTATGTTCGGTGCTCGAATCCACCTCAAGCCGCTGCGTAGGGACCCTGGGCAAGTCCTTCACTCGCAATTGCTCATGCACTTCGAGCGTGAAACTCCGATTCAGCGTCCGCGCAGTAGTCGGGAGCGCCTCTGAATAGGCAAACTGGTAGGGGCGCTATAACAAGTGTTCAAATGCAATACAATACAATGCAATAGAGGGTTGTCGAGAGATGCAAAGCGGAGGTCCAAGGTGAAAGTTCTAGTATGTATGGTTGGTTATTATTGATTTACTTAAGAAGCAATACACTAATACGTGAATCTAGACGACTGATGTCTTTTGTCTTAGCGATTGGTGCAACCACCGTCTATCCAATCGATCTCGTCAAGACCCGGATTCAGAACCAGCGATCTGGATCGTACGTAGGTGAGCTCATGTATTTCAAGAACAGCTTCGACTGTTTCAAGAAGGTTCTGCGTCATGAAGGATTTCTTGGTCTCTATCGCGGCCTCGCTCCTCAGCTCGTCGGAGTCGCTCCAGAAAAGGCTATCAAGCTCACGGTCAGTCAGGGGCTTTGCTTGGACAGATAATTTCTTTATAATTATCGGGTTAGACATGAAAGTACATTTGTGATCTGGCTGTGGCTAATAATTACACGACAACATGTTTAGCAATTAATTTCATGACCCATAGGTAACTGATAAAATGGGTGATTTGTAATTGTTAGAGATGGAGAGGTACTTGTAAATATGCCAGATATATGAGTGAAATTGCAATTGCAATTAGTAACTTCTATTGTGCTGGTGTCTGATGCACAAGGCCTCAACCGATGATGCACTAAAACCAAACTGTAATCAGGTCAATATCTGCCAAGACAGAGAGACCGTCAATTTCCAGAGTGGTAAGAAAAGGTAAGAATTAGATGTTGGTGTGTTTTGTATTATTTTAGAATGTCCTCTGTTTTTTTCTGTGCAGATGAATGACTTAATTCGAGACAAATTCATGACAAAGCAAGGGATTCCGCTGTGGGCTGAGATTGTGGCCGGAGGTTGCGTAAGTACAATTCCTCTGCTATCTTAATTTTTTTCGTGTATCTTTACTTTCTTTTTTGTTATCTTTACTGATATCTTCATTTTTATCGTATATCCGTTACTTCTATCGTCTTCTGAATGTGCTCAAGTGCCAGCTTATGATGCTCATGTACTCCAGACAAGTTTTTCTTCAGATGAAGAAATGATAATAATCATACTTATAATAATACTTGGGCATGTACATATTGCTTCCACACAGTCTGCAACTTGAGCATCTTCTACTTTCCATGTCTCTATTTCGAAGCAGTTGACCATTCTGTTCAATCCTAGTCTTGTGTAATCAGGCCAGGATGAGTTGTCTTGAAGAGGTGCTATGTAAATATGCGCTTAGAGTGGGGCGCGGTGGTGTAGGGGTATGTTCGGTGCCTTGCAGCCGGAAGGTTGCGGGTTCGAATCCACCTCAAGCCGCCGCATAGAGACCCTGGGCAAGTCCTTCACTCGCAATTGCTCATGCGCTTCGGCGTGAAACTCCGATTCAGTGTCCTTGGTGTAGTCAAGAGCGCCTCTGAGTAGAAATCTTGAAAGGGCGCTATAACAAGTGCTCATACATACATACATACATACATACTTACAATTACAGATCACAGTTTAAAATTACAAATTACAAGAAACAATTGCAAATTACATACTTCTGCTATTTATCTGTTGTGTATGTTTTCTTCCATGGTAGGCTGGAGCAAGTCAGGTGATGTTTACAAATCCTCTGGAGATTGTGAAGATCCGTCTCCAGGTGGCTGGGGAAGTGGCTCACGCAAAGAGAGTCGCAGCTGGAACTGTCATCAGGGATCTCGGATTCTTCGGCCTTTACAAGGTCAGCGCAAAACAAGCATAAAATGCATCCTATTGTCTTTATTATTATTATTATTACTATTATTAGTACCATTATTATTATAATGTTGAAATCTCCCTTTTTACCTCGGGGCATTAAAAGAAAAAATAACACTAATAACGACAACAGTAATTAATGTTAATTATTATTATTATTGTTATCATTATTATGTTATTATTGATATTCCTGTTTATATTATTATTGTTTATTATTGTTTATATTATTATTGTTTATTATTATTATTGTTGTTATTATTACTTTTTAAATTATTATTATTATTTATATCATTATTGATGTCATTATTATTATTATTATAATTATTGATGTCATTATTATTACCAGTACTCATTTATTAAGTAATAAGCACCACTCTCTAATGGCTGAGCATCAATCGATGGTACTGAGCAATTGTGAGTGTAGGACTTCCTCATGGTCCCCACACAGTAACTGTCTCAGAGAAAGAGTATCGAACCCGTACTCTCAGCATTATAAGGCGAGCGCTCTAACCAATAAACCGCCATGTCCCTCATACATATCGAAGTAAATAACACTTGGATAACTGGAAACGTTGCCAGTAGCGAGATCTCGCGTGCACGTAGAGCAGGATAACAGGAAAAAGTATTCATAGTTGACGGTACTTGTTGCTTAGTTTAAGTAGCACGAGAGATATATTAAAATCCATCATTGACTGAGCGCCTCTGAGTAGTTTCTTTGAAGGGGCGCTATATAAATTTCCGAATGAATGAATGACTGGTTTGTTTTCCTGTTGTACTGCAGGGTGCGAGGGCTTGTTTCCTCCGTGATGTTCCGTTTTCCGCCATTTACTTCCCGCTCTACGCTCACATGAAGAAGTTTACTTCCAATTCAGAAGGCTACAACAGTCTCGGAACACTTCTTCTGTCGGCCACAATCGCAGGTTAGGAATCCACTCTCTCCACTTCCATTCTCTTGTTTGTCTTCTTTAGCGCTCATTCGGAGAATTAATTTGGTGGTGATGGTGAGGTGATGACGATGGTGG
Source organism: Aporrectodea caliginosa (assembly GCA_020284085.1). Lineage (NCBI taxonomy): Eukaryota > Metazoa > Annelida > Clitellata > Crassiclitellata > Lumbricidae > Aporrectodea > Aporrectodea caliginosa. Next base: position 160,355 of record JACEVL010000166.1, on the reverse strand, counting down.
ATACCTTAGTTCAGTGGCGTAACGAAGGGGGGCAGAGGGGGCAGCCGCCCCAGGGCGCAGCACCAGAGGGGCGCAAAATGAGCTTCAGTGGTACTATGACAAGAACGCTGTCAACAAGAAAATTAAACGGTCATCACCCTTGCCCTGGTGGATACCTGCCTTAGTTAGAGCATACGCCAGAATGCCTTTTTGTTGTGTGAGAATTGCGGCTCACATACTGATTGCGGTTTATTTTACATGCTGTATCATAAGACATGTGGAGCACGGTGATGGTATGGTAGGGTAATGGTATGTTTTGTGCCTTGTAAGTGGAGGGTCACAGGTCCGAATCTATGTCAAGCCACTGCGCAGCAGCCCTGGACAAATTGCTGACCCACGTTTTCTGTGAGGAAGGTATTGGGAAACCACCTCGCTCATCTCATCCCCGGGTGGCATTAAAGACATGCTCACAACAACTTCACACATTTACGATTGCACACTGTATTTGGTAACCAGTGACCTTGATATTGACCAAGTTTGTGCTTCATGAATCTGGAAAATTAAATGAACAGTTTGAAACAGTGTAATATAAATAAAAACAGTGTAATATAAATAAAAACAGTGTAATATAAATAAAAACTGTAATATATATAAAAACGTGGAAAAGAGCATTTGTTTCCTGCCTGAAACTCTTGATCCGAATAACGTAATTTGTTACTGATATAATAGAAATTGTGTAATATGTATTTTCAGCAAAATTCCTAAGTAATTCATAATGTAATGTAATGTAATTGAACATTTATGTAGCGCCCCTTCAAGATGTCTACTCAGAGGCGCTCTCTGCGCTAGCCTATTATATGTGTTAAATGTCATTACGAACGAATATATTACATCAGTTAGCAAAACTTGTAATTCAATGACATTTTCGCAAGTAGTTTGTAATTCAATTAGATTTTTTCAAGTAATTTGTAATTTTATTCAATTACACTTTGCCAGGTAATTTGTAATTTGATTACATTTTCTAAAGTAATTTCTAATTCAAGTACATCAATTTGTCCATGACCTTGAACAGGTCAATGTCCACAATGGTTGACATTTGCCGTTGATTTCTAGGAGCCCCTGCTGCTGCCTTGGCAACACCAGCCGATGTCATCAAGACGCGTTTGCAGGTGGTCGCTAGGAAAGGACAGACGACCTACAACGGACTGTGGGACTGTGCCACGAAGATATGGAAAGAGGAAGGTGGAAAGGCTTTCTGGAAAGGCGCTCCAGGTATTCCAGCTCTCTTCAGTATCTTAAATATTTGTATGTATATATATTATGGGACATGGTAACTGATCATGGTTAATTGGTTACTACAAACTGGCTCACCTATGTAACAATAGTCAATCAATCGTCAATTCCCTGATTCCGGTTACTGTGAACGCAGCTTGTTACGTTTAGTCATATTTATATATGTGTTCATTTGTATGTCACCTTGTCCTTTCAATGGGGGACTCTGTATGAGCAGATGATCACTTTATTACGGCGATAGACAGCCGCCAGGCGTGTGATGTGGTCAAACTTCTGGCAACTTTAGCGTAAATAAACCATAGACATCATATATTAAATGTAAGGTTATGTCTATGAAATAAACGAGCTGTTTATAGTTTCCCATACCGCACAACAGAGCACACATTTTACCTAGAGTAGCCAAACTATATCCCATCCTGGCGCCACCTATAGCAGCCATTTTTACAGAGTCCCCCATTTATCATATTTACCATGCAACTGATGCTAGGTCATCAGACAGTGCATAATAATAATAATAATAATAATAATATGCACACTTTATTTCACGTATTTGGCAGACTAAAAACGCAAACAAAATACAATTTTTTATTATGTTATTATTGTTTATTTATTAAATTTATTATGCATTAGTAATTTATGTCCTGCTTCTCAAGGGTATGGAGATCAGTCTCATTTTTGGCCAGTGTTCATTCACAGTTGCTGGTTCCTCCATCTGGAACTCCCTACCTACTCATGTTCGCATTTCTCTTGGCAAGGCAGGCTTTCGCGCTAAATTGAAAACTTACCTCTTCCAGTCTACTTATGGCTCTTAATTTCTGCCCGGCTTCAGTGTGCACTTCTGAACTTAATAAAGAGGGCATTATTTACAGTTGTATTGTATTGAAGAACTTTATATGATTTCTTGAGTAGTTACTTTTTAACAATGCTGTGTCATAACAAAGATGATTAGAATCACCCTCCTGCTTTATCAATGCTTGGGACTGGCATTGTCAGAGTATGGCAGTCGAGGAATTGTATGATTTCTTAGTGTTAAGTGAAATCGTTGTCTTTGCTCTGCAGCTCGAGTGTTTCGGTCGTCGCCTCAGTTTGGTGTGACGCTGATGACGTACGAAATGTTCCAGAGACTTATCTACATCGACTTTGGTGGCAGGTGGGTTACAGCGGCAATGTCAGTCACTGGCGGTCGCTCTTTGTCAATGTTGGCTGCTGTAGTGCTAATGGCAGTTTCAGTTTCCACTGTCAGTGCTATCTTTGGTGTCAGTGCTGGAACTGGATTTGACACTGTCCGTGTCAGTCTACTGTCAGTGTCAGTGCTATTGAAGTGCTAAGTACTGTTGATATCAGTGCTACTGTAAGTGTAACTACTTGAATGTCGAGGCTGTTACTCTCAGTGTTACAGTGTTAGTGCTATTGTCAGTGTTACTGTCAGCATATCAGTGCATGCGTCACTCAGTGCTACTACTATTTATGAAGCTCATTCGAAAAGCCTTGTGAAGATGGTGTGACCGCGACGTGGATGCATATTGCTTTAAGGACACATGTTTTGATAACTTGCCTACATGCATAGTTTGCATACCATCTATAACTGTTGGCAATCATTGATTGTCTCAGGCTCTGAGCTTTGCTAATCTCTGTATGTGAATGTTTATTTATTCAGAGGTCTTGTATATCGCTTTCTAAGATACCTCCTCAGAGGCAGTCCAAGCCAAATCCCTCAGTGCAAGAGAACAGTGCCAACAGTTTTCAAGTGCTTTTAGAAGGTGCTCAGGCATCACTGGGTAGAAGATTGGAGGTTATTCTGGTGGATGACCAAACCACTGAAAATAGATGACATTGCACTGTCCAATGTTGGGAAAATTGAGCATGACCCTTGAGTATCAAGGACTCAAGGAGTGTAAAGAAAAGTTTTTTATGGTAGAGTATGTGAATTTCTTTCATGCTTGTAGTTTTAGTTGTTATATGTACGTATGACAGACCAGCATGTAATTGGTGTTGTTAGTACAGTATATTGCAATATTTAGTTAGTTTCCGTTATTAAATGGCGGAATATAGTTCTTTTAGGGGCATTTTAATTAGTATAAGTCACTGTTTTCAGGCGACCGGAGGGATCAGCATTGAAACCGACCCTGGAAGAAACGCTGCCTCCAAATCCTGACCACATCGGAGGCTACCGTCTCGCCCTAGCGACGTTTCAGGGCATCGAAACCAAGTTTGGTCTTCGTCTGCCGAAATATCGAAATCCGCTGGAAACCGCGTCGTGAGACGTCACAACGCATTAACTGAAAGCTTGAATGACTTGATTGGTTAAAGTTTGTCGTGAACGTCGTCATCATCATCTTCGTAGCTTTTGTACCTCTCAAGTTTACCCGTTTAGATGTAATATTACCCGGAAAGTTTCGCTCGTGGTTTGTGATGCGTTCTGTAGCACATTAGGTTGAGATAATTCTTTAGAAAGTGTTGTCATGATGCTTTAGTTTTCCCAAAGTTTGTTAGAGTATTTATCCCTGTCAGGGCAGAATGATCTAGAAAATTTCTCCTTGCCTTGAACTTGGACAGAAAAAGAGTACACTGACCATACACTGATTAGGCACAGAGGGAGGATTGGGGTCAGGCCCTCATATGCCGAGGCTGAGAAAGGCTGAGAAAGGTACTTCTACTACATATCTCTTATTTGTATTTCAGGTGTAGCTCAATAGACTGCTCTTCTACTTAGATTATGTCACTAGTTGAGGCTCAAATTATAGTAAACACTGCATGTTGGTACTCAATGTGGCCTGTGTTCAGATGTCTTGATGATGTCATTAACATTCTGTTGCTCATTTCCATTCGATGGTATGATCTTTAGGTACTGGCACGATGTGAAGGTAAGAAAATAAGCAAGTAGAAATAAAGACGCAACTGGGTGAATGAAATAGCGTCTTTACAGTCCAAGTCAGTAGTTGACTTGTTTAGGAATTTTAGGACTTTGAATGTAGATGTGCATTAAGACAGAATCGAATGTATTGTCGGTAGCTGTTGGCACTTAGGAAAAGAGTGGAGTACTGTCTGGTTTTGCTCAACTTTGTACAACTGGAAATGGATTGATAGTATAATATAATTAGACTAGGAATGATTTGACTTTTGATCGCCGAGCTATGCCTCCCGAGTTCAAACCCTGGTGTGTCGTTTGTACGGAATAGTTTGGCCGTTGGGGGGCGGGGGTTGCTCTTCAGCCAAGATACTGTAATATTGAAAATTATAAAGAGCTAAGCTGCAGGTATTGTCGGAAGGTATTGTCTAGTGAAGAATAAGATCGAGTGAAAACCAGAGCGAGAAGGAAACAAGAGATGTTTTGCAGGGTTGTCTGTAGGATGGGAGAAATTGGAAAGCTAAAGAGTAGATGGATCAGGGTAATAGAAGATTCCTTGAAAAGATGGACCAGTTTTTAATTGACAGATGTCACTGAACCTTATCTCCTGGGACAAACATTGACAGGCATCCAGAAAAAAAGCAATTACATTGTATGCTATCTTACCCTACCAACCTATCGTAAATTGCAATTTGTTAATTTGTGAGATTATGTGTCCTTGTCATGATCCTAAAGGGCTCTATTTAAATAATAATCAGCAGATACATTCGTACATGCATACCAAGTGCCATTGTCAATGGTTAACAAATACATAACAGATACTTTGCAAGTTTTTAATGTGCTGAAGAAAACCTGCTTTGTAATGACTTTGTCAATAGTACTTTCTGGACATCAGTGAGCTGCAGGAATTGCATAATATTATTACATTTTTCTGCATGATTTATCTACGCACAGGAGAAACTGGATGAAAACGTGTTTTCCTTGTATGGTACAAAGAAATTACACAAAAAACTGTGTTTATGGTACAGAATCGAGTAACTTTTGTAAACACCATGTTATATACTGACTATGGTGACATGGTATATGATGTTGGAGAGAGCTTTTGATGGTATTTGGACGTGAATGAGGCACTGCATAGAAGATTATTTTAGGCAGTTTAAAATAATGAACTTAGAGTAAATTGAAACAAAGAGGGCATTTTAGCAATGATCAGGTTATACGTGTATAATGATTTCACATACAATTACTTGTCAAGTAGTTTGCTGTTTACCCTTAGAGTTGTGTTTGTTGAGTGATATTTCAAAACAAAATGTTGGCTGTGCCTTCACAAAGTTGAAATAACAATAAATAATTGAGATTATCGTAAAATATTATTGCATCATTGCCAGAAGTCGAGTAATTTGTTACAAAATATAAATTGATGTTTTCAAGCAAAATTTTTGGCTGTGACTTGTGAAGTTGAAACAATTAAATTTATTGTCCTTGGATATTGTAACATTATTTTCAGAATGTTGAAAAATATAAACATCTGAAGAAATAAGTGACTTCACCAAGTGTTTTACAGATTCTGTTTAATGCTCACAGTTTGCATTTTGTCAACTGCCATTGGTGTTGTAAGGTTACATAATAATAAATATTTATGGATTAATGTAAATGTAAATATTTTGCAAATATTCTGAATTTGCTATGTTTACTTTACCATCCTGGTTTGGTAGTTCATGTGATAAGTAGGCCTATAATAAAAAAAATATAAACACTGCATCCACAGTTATCCCAACATGTGATAAGTTTACCTAATGATAAAGTAATAACAATAATTATAATAATGCACTATTGGTGTATAGGATTCTTAAATGGATAATATTAAGGTGATAAAGCACTACCCCATGTAAGTTTCCTATAACAGTACATCTGTGGCTATCTTTGGTAAGAGAAACGGTTTTGATCTCTTCTTATACATGTGCACTTTCAATTTGTTAAATTAAAACATTATGACCTGAATGAGAATTTTTTGTGGTTGATGACCCATTCATTTAGTAATTGACCTGTTAGATAGGTTTGATCATCAAAAAGTTGAGCAGTGGTTTTAGTTATAATTAATGTAACCTGCTCAGATAAGTTTAATAATTATCAAACAGTTCGACAACTGTTTAGGTAATTAAACATATTTCACCATTAATTAGATAGTTACAGTATAATCAAACTGCAAATAATTATTCTGTCCAATTAGGCCTAATGGTAATTATAGACTCCAAATTTCTAAAGCACCTCTGGTGCCCTGAGCACAGGGCATCAGCTTATTCCCGAGTCATATCGAGTGAAGATCCAAGTGCTGTTGCCAGAGAGTCCAGAGAGCGGGCAAAGGATCTGCTAAGGCGGGTGTCGTTTTAGGTCGAGGATTGTGGCGATGCTTTAGTTAGCCTGCATTGGATATCACACCTTTATTAGCCTACATTAGGCCTACGCTCATAATTCATCGCAGTTGCTCTTAAGTTAGGCCTATGTAAAAAAAAACCTCGGCAAACTTGTAGGCCTACTATCGGAGAGCCGAAGTTTGTGGCGTGGTTTGAAAATGCTCCTGTCGAGGTAGTTTAATTGGCACCATATCCTTCGACGTGTGTGCATAGTTTATCAATTAGATAATCAAAGTATAAAGCATCCGTGTGACAGGTTTTACAAGCTAGAGAGTTTGCCTTGGCTATGTAAATGTAGGCTAAATGCTCGCGTTTTTCTATAGCGACCGTATATGGCTTCCGACCCTGCTCATTTTTCAATGAATTGATCGGGTGAGATCCTTCACCACCGCTCGCCCGTTTGAATGGACGCCACGTCATTTAAAGTCCCCGTGCAAGGACCGTGCTAGCCCGATATTTAAATCTCTGAAATCAGCCAGCATCGGGAAGCAAACCGCGATCCGCATGCTCTCTTTCACAGAGGCGCATGAGACGTGCAGCCAACCGAGGCTATGATTTCTCCGTGATTTTCCCTAAGATTACATTATACCTTGTTGATTGTTGACTTGAGCCAACTTAAGAAAAACTACAAGTAGTAATAATTCCTTATGTCCGAGAATTATGAAAAAGTACAGCTCGGATATTAATTGTGTACCGTAGGCCTATTCACTAAGTTTAGGTGTCTTACTCGGAAGAATAGAATTTATTTCGTAATTGATTAGATCGACTTCCGAATGAGACTTTAATAATATTTGCTATAATAATATTTTTAACACTTTCGGCATCTGTGAAAATTCGGCCAAAGGGTCTGGAAACGTAGAGCAAATAGCAAATAAGTTGCACGTGCGCCCGTCAGATGCAAACAAAGGCTACTTACTTATTTCAAGGATTCGAAAGACAACGAATAAAAGACACATTCGATAGGTGGCCACACACACACACACACACGCCTAATGCTTCTTCTTTGGTTCTCTGCCTCTTAGGCAGGTTCAAATGTCCGATGTCGCCACTCCTCTCGTTGTTGGGCCTCTTCCTTCAGCTTCTTGTAGTTGTATCCACCTGTCATCATCCAATCTAGCATCATCTGTCTTGCTCTTCCTCTTTTCCGCATCCCCTCCATTTTTCCTTCAATGACCATTCTCAGTAGTGAGTCTCCTCTCAGTGTGTGTCCAATCCATTTCCTTTGTCTCTTTCTTATTGTGTGTATTATGGTTCTCTCTTCTCCAATTTGTCCCATCACTTCTTGATTTGTTTTACGTTCTGTCCAGCTGATTTTTCTCCATTCTTCTCCATGTCCACATTTCGAAAGCCTCCAGTCTTCTTATGTCCGATTGTCTCATTGTCCATGCATGTGTCTGAACCGTACAGCACCACACTCCATATCAGTGTCCTGATCATTCTTATCTTGGACTAACGGTTATTAATAGATCGAGAAGACAAAGAGCCGTCCTCTGAGATGGCCTGAGAGGCAGACACATGTGTGAAGTGTTAACGACTTCACTTTCTTAGCTTCGGCATATGAGGGCGGGTGGCCAGTCCTCTCTCTCTCTCTCTCTCTCTCTCTCTCTCTCTCTCTCTCTCTCTCTCTCTCTCTCTCTCTCTCTCTCTCTCTCTCTCTCTCTCTCTCTCCTCTCTCTTCTCTTCTCTCGCCGACAGTGTAAAGTCAGTGTAGGCCTACTCATTATAGTCGAGTTGGCTAGTGGAGCAGAGTAGCATATTTCTCGAATTATATTTCTCGTAATCGTAATCGAAATCTTAATCTCCAAACTTCTAAAGCGCCACTCGAAAGCCAAGCTTATTCACGAGCGCTGCCGTAGTAGGGATTTAAACCCCGACCTCTCGATTGACAGTCCAGCGCAAACCACTACACTATCGAGCACCCTATAGACCATAGCCGTAATTTATAGGCCTAAATAATAATATTGTCATCGTAATAAAGTTAAATTTCGATTTTTCAAAGAAGGCAAAGGAACAAAGGAAATGCGGCGGTGTGTTGTGTTGAAGCAGTCGCTTAATTCTCTGTCCCAAGTGGAAGAATGAAGAGAGACCTTTGATGACACGCGACATCGATTACCAGCCACTGATTAACGGCAACAATTCTCTCACACTCTTGGCAGACACCCCTTATATTATACCACTCAGAGGAAACCCGCGGGGGAAGAGGGGACTCTGCAAGGGAACTGGCGGCAGGAGAGGGGGCACTATAGGGGACTGAGAAAGCGTCACCGTGACAGCGGACTTCAAAGAACGTGCCAGCTGGAGAAGGTAGAGGAGGCTCTAGGGCAGTGCTGTCCAACCCGCGGCCCGCGGGCCGCATGCGGCCCGCCGGCAGATTCTAAGTGGCCCGCCGCAGCTCGCTAAATATTTGCAATTTCTGTTAAAATGAAGAAAAAGACAGTCACTGGCCTACTTGCATGGTTATTTGTTCGTAACTTGGCTTATTATTTCAAAATGTGTACGCAAAATCTAGTTCGCAAGACGCATTCATTATGCTAACTACACAATTAATTACAATACAGTTAATAATTTTCAATAAATTTTAGTCGCTGCTTTTGAGTTGACTAGACAGTGGTGCGGCCCTCGGCTTCACAAATTACTTCTTTGTTGGCCCGCGGTGTCAAAAAGGTTGGACAGCACTGCTCTAGGGGGACTGTATAAGAAGACTGGCGGAGGAAGAGAGCATTTTCTGAGGGGCATCTAAAGCAGATGGACTTCAAAGAACGTGCCATCTGGATAGGAAAGGGAACTCTGTGCTATCGCAGCATGCACCAGTGATATTCAATCATGGTGTGCGTCTATGTGTTTGAAGCTACATGTAAATAGGCCTACTACTAAAACTGAACTCATTTGGTTCGACCGTCGGAACGGTCCGGATGATTATATTACTGAAAATACTTAGGCCGGTTCGGGACCGCTATTCCGGGGTCCGCAATTCCGGGGGTCCGCTATTCCGGACTAAATAATGTGGTTGACATGCTGCGCAAAAGGTAGCCTACGATGTTTTCTAATGACGACACTAGCCCTAACCGACCCTCACGACGCTGAGTCAGGCGGATCCCCGGAATAGCAGACCCCCGGAATAGCGGACCCCCAGAATAGCGGACCCCGGAATAGCAGACCCCGGAATAGCGGACCCCCAGAATAGCGGACCCCCGGAATAGCGGACCCCCAGAATAGCGGACCCCGGAATAGCGGACCCCGGAATAGCGGACCCCGGAATAGCGGACCCCGGAATAGCGGACCCCGGAATAGCGGACCCCGGAATAGTGGGCCGGTACCCTTTACCCTAACCTCGACTCAAGTTATTCTATTCCACATTCAGAAGTGGTTCTCTATCTTGGAGTAGGGCCTATTGTTAGACTACAATAATCTCAACATGACTCAATATTATTTCCTCCATTGCCCGAGCCTGCTATTTCCATTAGCCTAGTCGAAATATCGACTCAAAAAATAAGTAACACAACACATGAACTAAACACTAAAAATGGTTGACTTATGATTATATAATAACAGATTCTTACTAGTTAGTCGGATATAGTCCAGATTAATGAGATCAGTATTAACAACGTTCAACAACACGTTTAATTAAAATTAAGATATAATATTAGCCTATAAACCAACTACTTCCAAATTAATAGTTTGAGGACCAACAGTGTGAATCTGACATTTAGAAAAATCTGTTTACACAATCATAGGCCCTACGTTATTTGCGATCAGTTAAGCAGATGCTATTAAGATGACGTCACCAATTGATTGTTCAACATCCTATAAAAACCTCGCAACAGCCACTGAAGATCATTCCATATAACTTACTGTTGCTTCAGATACGGCGAAAGTCCTTACTCTCGACCCGCTGTTTGTCTTCTTCCCTCCCCACAGGATCGTAGTTTGTGGCAGAATTGTCGAGGCCGACCAATCGCCGATGAAGCCAACATAGATTCATTTGCAAGGTATGGAGGTGCAAGTCCGCGCAGACACCAGAACCGGATTTAGGGTGACGGGGCCCATGGTAATCTCATCCAGGTTTAGGTTGGTTAAATATTTTAATGTCTTCAATGCCGTACTTGACGTTGGTAAGTAAACAGTCTACCTTGTCCATGATAACTACTATCAATCCAGCTTCCATTTCATCGAATTTTTTCATCAATAAAAATTTCATTTAGTGAAAAAAATTACCGAAATTCTATTTAAGCAAATAAATATTTTTCATCAATGGAACTTTTATTTAAGGACAGAACTATTCTCATGGATCCAGCTTCCACAGTTCCACTTACTGAAACAATTATTTGTATCAATCCAGCTTCTATCGAATAAAACAACTTACTTTCATCAATCCAGCTTCTATTTACGGAAAAAATATATCGATCAATCCAGCTTCTATTAAACACAGAAATGGTTTCATCAATCCCACTTTCATTTAGGGAAACAACTTTTTAGATCGGACCTATATGGATTCTATACTGGTCCCGTATACGAATACGGGTCCCACATGGGCTCCGTGTAGGTATATAATTATTACGTAGGCCTACTGACTGAACGAACCGAGTCCTATCTGCTCGATCGCTGTCTACTCTGCCAGCATAAATATAATATTATGCTGGGAGGGTAGAAAGCGATCGAGCAGATAATTATGTCTCGGTTGGTTCGTTCATTCAGTTTGAATAACAGACGTTCAAAATAGTGTTGCCTTGTGAACTTAGGCCTACTCGATCCTTCGCAAGATTAGGCCTACTCCAAACTTATTAATCGCTTAGAAGCCTATAAATTCTAACTAAAGTGTGCATGATTGCCTAAAGATTTAGGCAATCTATCGTTTTAGCGTCCCTTAATATTTATACGCATTATAACATAGACCTATAAGATAAAACCGGGGTTTAGCGTCGGAAATTATATTCGGTACAATAGAAGTTGTATCGATGAAAAGCATTCATGCATAAATAAAAGTTGGATTGATTAAAATAATTCTTGCCTAAATGGAAGTTTGATTCATAAAAATAATCCTTTCTTAAAGTTTCTTTAATGAAAGTTGGAATGATGAAAATATGTTATAGTGTAAATAGAAGTTGGATTATTGAACAAAATATAGGACCTAGTGTAAGTAGAAGCTGGATTGATGCTCAAACTATGCTACATTGGCGAATAATCTGGGATGCTAAAATGATAGATTAGCAGAAATTTCATTCACACGTTCATTGCTTACGTCACCTTTATGTCTATTCAAGCATTATGAAGAATACGAACAATAGGACTTAGGTCTATTTCGCAATAGGTAGACTACAGTAAGAGTAGTACGGTAGGTAGCCTATGCAGCTTCGTGTTCGAAACAAAGAAAATTATTTTTTAAATGTATGATTTGTTTTGCTGCAACTGAGTATTCGATTGTTATGCCAGTCATAGGCTAGCTGCGTTTAGTAATAATCACAGAACTCATCGCTTTGTATAGCCTAATAGGACAAACGCTTCGTTTAAGAAGCAACCCAAATTGTTAAATGTACATTGTAAAGTGTACACGTTTTTCTATGGCGACTGTAGACCCGTGGCCTCGATCTTGCTCATTTTTCAATGAATTGCTCTGGTGAGAGTCTTCACAACCACTGCCCGTTTGTATAAGTGCTAAGCCAGAAAAGGTCCCCAGTACGTACCGTACTAGAGCGACCGTATGACCCTGCATATTTTTCGCCGCTGCCCACTTGTTTGGGCGCCACGCCATTTAAGGTCTACGTGTACAGACCTTAGGCCTATGAGGCTTGTCCGAGATTTATATCTCTGAAATTAGCTACGATCGGTAGCTGAACCGGTCATTAGGTGCAACGGACAAACCCTTTTTAACCATTGGTTAAACGAACCAGTTGTGATAAATATGTGTGATTGATTATGAATAAGGATAATGATCCGCCCAAGTAGGCTATTTGCTGATGATCTGCTATGGTTCACTGATGTCAACGTTCTCGCAACAATTGATTAGTTCCAGGTTCTAAGCGCTGGTGTTAGCGGAAAAGTGGAAGAGGAACCAATATTTTAGCGCCAATCTGGTCAGAATATGACCATTCTTCAACTGGGAAACACAGATTTGTGAACTTTCTTCTCCAAGTTTACGACGCATCGTCAAAAATGGCAAGTATAAATTTCTTAAACAAATCGGCAGTCTAAGTTTATTAATATCTTCTAAGGTGGCAGTGCAGCTAGATAGGTTCTTCGAATTAGCACCAAGCAAAGCGTATTAGTTTTTAAAGAAAAGGAACATTAGGGCAGAAATTCTTCAACACAAGAGTTGTAGAGTTGTGGAATGGTTTGGAGGATAGTAGGCCTACTGTCTCCCTAGGCAATGTCACAGCTTTAATGAGGTATTTATAAGATGTCTTTAAACAATGGAACTGTTCAAACCTATCATTATAGACTATTCAAAGTGGACACCTGATTATAATTATCTTTCTCCGGTCACATCTAGAGCTATACCTCCTGTTTGTTTCTGTTGCTGGACTTAGGTTTTGGAACTTTCCCCTTTTGTCTGTCCGTTTTGCTGTTTGTATGACTGTCTTTCTGTTCGTCTGTCTCCCTTTTGCTATGTATCTTTGTCTGTCAATCTCTCTGTCTCTGTCTGTATATCTATAATCTAAGTGTCTCTGTGGCTGTATCTGTCTGTCTTCTGTTTATCCCTCTCTCAAATGTCTGTGTGTACCATAGACATCCCTGTGGGTATAGTTGCGTTGGTATAATATTATAGCTGTGTTTATATATATATATATATATATATATAGGGCCTATAGGCTACTGATTCAAGTTCATAAAGGAACAGAGACATGAATTTCTACTTTTTAGGCGTCACAAGGAAAGAAGAAAACCAAAAAAAGTCTTAACGATTTAAAGCAAGAGAAGGAAATGGTATGTTATTATAAAAGAAATAGCAAATGCATTGCCAACAAATATTTCCATTAAAAATTATGTAATATTAAATTAAGAATTCTAGGATCTATTGCCGGAAAATAATTGTCTGGATTTAGTAAAATTGACTGTGTTCAACTGTTCATGAATAGCATTAATGGTGTAACATAAGAATTAGCCATAGAATAGCAATTCGGAGTTTACGATTACGATAACTTAATATATGTTAACAGTAGGGTCTTGATTTGTATAACTGATAACATTTCAACGAAGCCTATAGGCCTACTTATGCCAAGTTTCTTGCTGCAATGTCTTTGAAGTTCTGTTAGCGTTAGAAATAGCAGGTCTAAATATGTTGCAAACGCTGAACTGTTCTGTTTTATGTCTAGGGCGTAGGCCCTACTGTTGAACAATAAACAATAAAAATATTAATTTTAAATTTATAGGACGACCATAAAATCCCAATGACGGAACTTCTCGCTCGTCTTCAGTGTGATTTGTCTGTGGTAAGAACCTCGCAAACCACACTATGTAATAATTAACTATAGCCTATGAACACAGAGTAGAGTGATGACAATATCAGCATTAAGATGTAGTCTAAATATTACCCGAAAGACCGCTTTGTTGAACACTGATATTAGCCTTGTAATGAATTATAAATTTAACTTCTAAGCAAAGCGCTGAGTACCCTGAGACCATTGTCCTCAAAGATTTGTAACCACTTTCCTTTAATGTAGTAATTAACTATGTAGGCTAACTACATGTATAGACACTATAGTAGCCATTCTGCTGCTAACTAAGTAGCTTAGCCATTTCATTAGGCCTACTTATAGTACATACATAGATTATTTCGCTAATTATGACCAACTGTATTGTTGGTATTTAATAGCTGAAACACACGCGCGCACACACACGCACATATAATTTATATCACTAAACATTTACTGAAAAATATCTTAATTTTACGCAGGGCTATTATAATTATTATTATTATTTAAAATTATTATTATTTTAATTTTGGTTTGGTTTACGTTGCATGAAGCTAGAAAATACTTTCATTGTTTAGCTCGATTCATCGACGTAGGCCTATTATAGGCCTATTTTGACTCTCAATGACCTGGTGTTAATTCCTTACGGAATCTCTGAGATGATGTAGTAGAGTTTCTTCTAAATTTGTTGAATCTCTTAGGATTTCTTTAACGGTCTCATTTTGTCTGTCTTTAGGGCTTGACAGCGGAAGAGGCGCGTAGTCGTCTCATTAAAAATGGTCCGAACTCTTTGACACCGCCAAGAGAAACTCCACAGATCGTAAAGTTTCTGGAGACGATGTTCACCGGTTTTTCTCTGCTTCTGTGGCTTGGAGCCGTCCTCTGTTTCATTGCATATGGTATTCAATTTACCAGCAATGCTGATCCATCACGGGATAATGTAAGTGTGCTTCCTCGGTCTCTGTGACGTTTCCTCGTAGTTTAGGCCTACTGTTACTACGGGACCAGGGTTCAGATATTAATGAAAACCTCCGGAATCTCTTAGCACTACAAAAGCTGCGATAGTGAGATCGTACTTAAACACTGTCGTATTCTCAAATCAAGTCCGCAACCGCCTCAGTTCCTTAGTTCATTTCGGTACCAGGATTCCGGGGAGGGCCCATTAAAAATGGCGTAACGCTTTGACACCGCCAAGACCAACCACCTCCACCTAATTTTTAACGTAGCCTTTACTGGAAAGCTAGCAAAGATGTTCACCAGTTTATTCTCAAGTGCTGCTGTGTCAGAGAGTTGTCCAGAGAGTGTTTGCATTGTGGTCCAAGTCAATTTACGAGGCAGCGCTGCAGCCGATCACGGGATAATGCTAAGTGTGCTTCCTCAGTCTACTGTGATTTTTCATCGTAGTTTAGGTCTACTGACAGTACGGGACCATGGTTCAGATATCTAATGAAAACCTCCGAAATTTCTTAGCGCTACAAAGGCTACGATAGTGAGATCGCACTTAAACACTGTCGTATTTTCAAATCAAGTCCTCAATAGCCAAGTTGCTTAGGCCATTTCTGTACCAGGAATCCGGGAACACCCATTTCGGTACCAAGAATCTGGGGAAGGCCCATTTCGGTACCAATGAATCCGGGGAGGCCATTTCTAGAACCAGGAATCCGGGGAAGGCCCATTTCGGTACTGTGGAATCCGGGGATAGGTCCATTTCGGTACCATTGCGATGTCAAGTTTGCATGAATTGGTATAGACTAGACCAACGACCGGCCATTTCGGTACTAGGAATCCGGGAGGCCCATTTCGGTACTAAGAATCCGGGGAGGCCCATTTCGGTCACCAGGAATCCGGGAGGCCCATTTCGGTGCTAGGAATCCGGGGAGGCCCATTTCAGTACCAGGAACCCGAGGAGTCAAGCCGAAGAGACGTCGATGTATTACGGTGGAATTCGTTGGTGGTGGGTGGTGGCTTTGGGGTGATGCAGGAATAGAATTGCTTGAAGAGTTCGGTTTTCAGTCGTGAATGAATAATTAGGATTTATAAACTGACAGGAGAGATAAACTCTTTAAAGCTCGGAGTTGAATGCCACTAATCGCGATTTCCATATTAACACCACGGACTGTCCTCCAACTGATCCCAGATTCTGACCTGGCTTAACTACCCAATGCCCTTGCCAGTTCTTACGGACTCCATTCGAAACAGTCAGTGTCAGTAAGGTCTCCCTTGTGCAGCTTTGTGAAATCTAAAGATTTACATTACAATTACGTCGGGATACCAACCGTCCCGGATTCGCCGGGACAGTCCCGGAATCGGCCCTGTGCGTACCGTGTCCAGGATTGATCCCAAGTTGTCCCGGAATTAGGTGTAAATGTTTTGCTTGTTTGCGCACACCAAGCTCGAACAGCTGGCCCATAAGTCTAGTCAGGTTACTGAATTATTTTAATAATCGTTTTACTCTTGAAGTTTATTCTTATTTTATATATGGACCATGTTTTGATGGTCGTTTTGCTTTTGGTGAATTGACTAATTTTTAACGGACATATTTCAGTAGACTACATTAGGCTGACGAAACATTCTTTAAATAGTAGCCTAGTGATGTGGACAGGGTCAGTTGGTAACAGCATAGACCTATCGAGTATTATGATGTCGTATAGGATTGGCAAAAGCCAAAAGTTGGCAGACCTACAATCAGATACTG
This sequence comes from Aporrectodea caliginosa, assembly GCA_020284085.1. Classification (NCBI taxonomy): domain Eukaryota; kingdom Metazoa; phylum Annelida; class Clitellata; order Crassiclitellata; family Lumbricidae; genus Aporrectodea; species Aporrectodea caliginosa. The sequence goes on along the minus strand of JACEVL010000166.1, from coordinate 143,717 downwards.
TCTCTCCTCGATATCTACGCCTGACGATAAAATTGGCAGCATCGCACAGTTTTGCGCGAGTTGGGCTACTTTTCAATGCGCTCGCGACTGAAAATTTCGTCCTCGCGACCTCGCGATATTTGGGCTACTTTTTCAATTGTCCCGCGGTCGCAATGGCGACATTATGAATTCTCATAAATTGACCGCAGTAGGGTACTCGATCACTGTTACTAGCTTCTATTCTTATTTGGTGTTGCTTAGTTAGTAATAAATACATGCTTTAAGGAGTAGCCTACGGACCAACTATTCCTAGGTTCGGCTATAGTCTACGGTAAGCACTAAGCAGTATGCCATCTAAATTTTTACGTCAGTGGTTTCATCACGTGTCTTGGCGAAACCAATAATGTATATACTTATATTGACGTATCAAGCAAAAATTTATTAATGTTCTCATTTAGCTGTTCAGCTCGCGACTTTTGGGCTACTTTTGGCGTGATTTCGCGACCAAGCACTTTCAAAATCTGGCAACCATGGCATCGCATGACATGCCAAGATTCAAACCCGGTCGAAACGTGAAAGCCAGATTTATTCGCAAACTGCCACTCTTGAATTAAAAATTGCGCCAATAAGCAACGTCAACCAAACTAGTTTGTTAGGTTAACAGTCTAGCAAGAACAACTCTGGCAAATAATAACATTAATAAATAATTTCTGCGTTTAATAACCAATTTTCAAATTGACCGCAAACAGCTCTTTGCCTATACTTCTGTAAACCTATAGTTGTGCGTTATTAACCAACTGCTAATCGCACTTTGGTGTAGGCTACAGACATCTAATAAACACAGTTAAATGTAGGCTATGTAGTTCCATAACACAAAATGTTTTGCTCAGCAGGCTGTCGGCTGTTGGGATTATGCTGTCATGGGCATTGGAAGTCTGGAGCGGAGGGAGTAGTGGGTGAGTTTGGTTGGGGTAGTAGTTTATTGCAGACGTGACCCAGATTCGTCGGGACCTCACCGAAGTGGCGAGTGTCGGCGTTATCGCAGAGTAATCCAAACTTCGAGGAACCAGCAGGGAGGTTAAGAAGGCGTATCAATCTTATTTAGTGTTATTTATTTTTGATTAACATTGACTTAATTTCATCTTAGCTGGTCTGCTGTTGATTTTTGGCGAAATTTTCGTTCACTAGATTATGCTAATTACTTTCTGTTGTGATTTCCAGTTGTATCTCGGTATCGTTCTCATCGCAGTAGTTGTCATCACCGGATGTTTTTCCTACTACCAGATCTACTCCAGTTCCAGAATTATGGAGTCTTTCAAGAAACTCATTCCACAGGTTGATCATTGATTACAAGCGTTATTAAATCTTCAAATTTTGGTATAAATGATTTACAACTGCTTATAAAATATCCATTGTTAATCATTCTCAATTGGTTTGTTATAAATATGAGTGTTTATTAAGCCTATTAGGAATATTTACTCAAGTGTTTTACAATATTCTATCGATTTACAATGGAGATTTTTATATTAGACGCAACTACATTTAATTTAGTCGAATTATATTGCCAAGCATTTTCCTCTACGTGAAGCTTCGTTGTTTGTGCTGGTGCAGCATGCCATGGTAGTGAGGGACGGAAAGCAGATGAACGTTTTGTCTCACGAGTTGGTCCTTGGAGACATCGTGGATATACAAGTTGGAGACAGGGTTCCGGCAGACATTCGACTGTTTGCATCTCAGTCACTAAAGGTAACTCTCCTTTTCCACAATCCTACCCGATTCCACATCTCTTTCCCTTGCCTCAGACCGCTTCAATTCTAAACACTATAGCCTACACCGTAGCCGTCGGACTGTGCCTGCATGACCCTCTAAAGCTTGACCTTGCCTGCCTATCGGTGCTGCTTTGCCATGCACGCCTGTGAATAACTGAATAAGATGGTTCGCACGACTTCACCTTTTACGGCACTGTAGAAATCTCGAAATTACGATTTCGCATATTCACTGCTTGAAGTTTAACCCTTTATTGCTTTCAGTTAGTGACTCGCTGTGTTATGATGAGTCTACACCACCTGAGAGCATTTTTCGCGAGAATGTTGTCATGTATGGGGACTCTGTAAAAATGGCTGCTATAGGTGGCGCCAGGATGGGATATAGTTTGGCTACTCTAGGTAAAATGTGTGCTCTGTTGTGCGGTAGGTTTATTTCATAGACATCTTACATAATATATATGATGTCTATGGTTTATTTACGCTAAAGTTGTCTAAAGTTTGACCACATCACATACTCGCGACGCCTATCGCCGCTTAAAGGAACTGCTCACAGAGTCCCCCATAGCATGTAGCCTAACTAATTTGGGGGCCTACATTTCAATTTACTAAGTAGATTAATTACAACAGAGATTGTAATAATGTATCTAATGTTTTGTAGTTATCAGTATACCAACGTAAAAAATTAATCCTTGAATAATTAGGCTAATTAATTAGTTTTCAGTAAGTAAGTAAGTAAGTATATTTTTAATGAGATGCACTAGCAAACGCGCAACACTGTACATGGCAACATTAATACATTCAACACCAAAAACAATTGTATATACAAGCATAGAATTGAATGAGAGAAGTTATTTTATATCAAGGGGAACATTGGTGAGGAAGAGTTAAGGTTAATCATAGGGATAAAATGAAGAGCTTAAACAGCTAGATCTAGAGAAACATTGTTTGTTTGTGTAGTTTGGTTTATTAGGCTGTTTATGCCAGCCACATGTTTTGCCAGAAAATTAGTTGTTTCTTCACTTAGCCGTACCTGTATGGGGCCTCATTAAAATTGTATACAATTGCTCACGAATTTTATTCCTTGTATTGGATTTAATTGCAATGCTAAATGGAATTGTTATTTTAGGTGGATCACTCTTCGTTGACTGGCGAATCGGAGCCACAGACCCGAGGTATTCAGCTCACCAGCGACAATCCACTTGAGACAAAGAATATTGTTTTCTTCTCAACAAACGTAGTCGAAGGTGAGACTTAAACAATTCTGCTATCATTGAACTAAAATATGTTCTCTAATTGCCCTAAGTGAATCTTGATTATAATTCTTTTGTAATAATATAAGTTATTGCTTTGCAATTGCATTAACGTCAACGCAATACCATTACCTATGGAAATATTGATGTTATTAGTGGCTTCGAGAGAGCATCGAGGTTGGGGGGAAGGTGTGGATCTGGGCTTAAAGCGGGGTCCAACGGCAGGGCCCTTGCTGAGGGTCTGGACGAAACGGCGAAGTTACAAGAAGCATTAGTAACCAATATTTTTGTGTTAAAATTCAATGTTTCCAGCATAAAATGTAGGACATAATTATCTACTAAATTGATGAAAGTTTATTATATGAATAAATTACATTGCCTTATTTTGCAACCATCTCTCTGCAGAATCTGATGTTGTAATGTAATATTGGCCTCATCCAACGATAACTATTCAATATGATTATGCTTTTTGTAACACCTACGATCTCTCTGGAAGGTGCTATATATTTAGCAGAATAAGATAAATTACCTGATATTACAACAATCTCTCTCTCCAGATGCTTATATAATTCATTCATTCATTCATTCAGAGCATTTATATAGCGCCCCTTCAAGAAACTACTCAGGAGCGCTCCCGGCCCAGCCACGACTAAAGAAAAAGACTTGAGGGACTTGTAGAACCCTGTCAGATGGCTTACAAGTAAAAAACGGAGCTTAAGTGGTAGGTCATTCCAAATGGAAGGGCCAACAACCGAGAAAGCACGGCGCTGCCTAATAGCCAAGCGAGTCCGTGGAACAAGGAACTCACCCCTCGTCGCAGAGCGAAGCACCCGACGCGCTGGAACATCAGACACTGGGCGGCAAAGATCACGCAAGTAAGATAGAGCGCAGCCAAGAACACAACGAGAAACAAGAGCAGCAATGCGATATGAGATACGCTGAGACACAGGCAGCCAATGCAACACATCACGCATGTATGCAGAGACAGGAGAGTACTTAGGAAGCCGTCCAATAAGCCGAGCAGCCGAGCGTAGAACTCGATCTAGTCGCCCCAAAACACCAAGGGGAAGGCCAGCAAGTAGTGAGGAACAGTGGTCAATTCGACTAGTAACAAAGGCATGAACAAGGACCACAACTGCATCATGAGAGAGAGAGAGAGCGAGAGACCACTCGAAGCTGACGAAGCTGATAATAACAACTCCGTGCAATTGAGTTCACATGTTGAGATAAAGTAAGCTCGGAGTCAAGAGAAAGTCCCAGATCACGAACTGTGAGGGAAAAGGTTATGTGAGGAAAGAGCAGGGTAAGTTGAGGAAAGTCGATACCCTGCAGTTGTCTACGGCTACCCAGCCAAATGAGCTGTGTTTTAGAGGGATTTAAGAGTAGCCGATTGGAGGCCATCCAAGAAGAGAGGACACCCATAGTCAGACACATCTGACTCACAGTAGCAACCGCATTGGCTGAATGGGTGTGGATGTAGGCTTGCACATCATCGGCAAATAGTTGGTGTAGAAGCCCCTGAGACGTCAACATTAGGACATAATGGAATTATTCCTAATAATGGTATCATTTAATCGGGAACTATTCAATATGATTAATAGATTATGTATCCATAACACCAAAGCCGTTTAAATTCGCCACATCATCTGCCTCAGACTCCTCTACTTATCACCCCACAAGCTTTTCATTCCAAATTTAATACCACCCCTTTAACCACCCTTTCTTATCCTTATCCATTAAATCCACAGTCTTCCAAGCTTTCTCGTTCTCTACAAGGTCCGCTTTAGCAGCTCGCTCTCTGTCTCTGTCTGTCTGTCTGTCTCTGTCCGCTAAAGCAAATGTGAGACACTGTGTTTGAGCAGAAAACTGTTCTAATTCCGACGACAGGGAATGGTCGAGGGATAGTTATCAACACGGGAGACAACACGGTCATGGGTCGCATCGCAAACCTAACGTCGAGATTGAAGTACGTTCCGACGACTCTTGCCATCGAGATGAAACTCTTCGTCCATATCATCATCGCCATCTCTTTCTGTGTTGCTTCGATTTTCTTCGTCATCGCTCTTGTCTTTGGCTATAACTGGACGGATGCCATTGGATTCCTCATTGGCATCATCGTCGCTAATGTTCCAGAAGGTCTGCTCACCACAGTCTGCGTAAGTAGTCATGTCCGGTTACATGTATTATTACACTTGTCTTGTGTATCTCTTGTTTAGCCCGGTATGTGACGTTTTGGCGCCGCCGTTTTGGCTCCGGTGTCACGAAATAGAGTATCCCTCCATAGCGAAATGGAGTATTCGGTTTAGTTTGCATTTTTGGCGGTTTCTAAGTGTATTCACTCGTACTGTTTGGATTTATTGTACACATAAAATATTTTAAGGTCCGTATCTTTATTCTATCTCAGAAACACGCAATCGAAATTGGATTGATGAGTAGGCTAAGTTCTTTGGTGAATGGTGGCTGGATTGATGAAAATAATTGTTTCAATGGGAGCTGGATTAATTAAAAAAAATTGCTTCAATGGAAGCCGGATTGATGAAAATAATTGCTTAAATGAACTGGATTGATTAAATTAATTGTTTCAATGGGAGCTGGATTAATTATAAGAATTGTTTTCTTAAAATCGAAGCTGATTGATGAAAATAATTTCTTCTTACGTCACTGGAAGCTGGATTGATAACAGTTATCATGGAAATAAGTAGACTGCCTTCTTACCAACGAATAATACAGCATTACGAAGATTGTATTAATTCACCAAATTCTATTTTAACAATCCAACTCACCATAAGAACTTGGCTATCCTACTGATATTTCTTTGCATTAAAAAATTAACATTATTTACTACGTTTATTAGCGCCAAAACGTCCGGCGCCAAAACGCCCTGCTTCGTGTTTTGCCTTGTCGTATCTTGTCTTATCTGACTTTGTCTTGCCCTTGCTTTGTCTTTGATTGTTATTTGTTCCGATTGTTTTGATTGACAGGTGATGCTGACACTGACGGCTCAGCGCATGGCTCGCAAGAACTGTCTCGTAAAGAGCCTCGAATGCGTGGAGACGCTGGGTTCCTGCACGGTCATCTGTTCCGACAAGACTGGTACCCTGACCCAGAATCGAATGACCGTGGCACACATGTGGATCGATGAGAACATCTACGAGACTGACCATTACGACGTACAAAATTGTAAGTAGATGTGTTGAACCTCTTCAAGTGGTCTGTCCTGGGGCAGGTTCAAAGGCCACTCCTCTCGATCAGTTGGGCTCCCTACTTCTCTGCGTCCATCCACCAACAGCATCCGTCTTCCTACCGTTCTCTTCCATCCATTCTTCCTTACATAATAGTTGACATACGCAGAGACACAATCATACTAAATAATTCTGAACTTACAGTCGACACATGTTGACTTATAGCTTTTGAAGCCGTACATGGTAATCGTAAACTTAATGTTTCTCAAACGGCAGTTGAAACTTATTCACGATCGAGCGCTGAAAGTTTAAACCAATAAAGACAAATGAACGATTACTTAATTTCTATTGATAATCAATTCGTTTGTACAATCTTGATCCATCCTGTTTGTTTTAACACTTTATCGACGAGCTGCATATTGGTTTCTAAGTCGCTTTTAGTACACTCTCCTTGTTAAAATGTTTAGCAGGAAGCATCAATCTTTAGCACTAAAGAATAATTGCATGTTAACGATTTCCTCATAGTCCATATGAGGTTGGAGGCAGACTATTACGCTTTTAAAGGGGTTTTGTTTTCTCCCTGTCATACCAAATCGCTGAATCTCATTCCATTCGGTTTACTTGCAGCTGATAAAGTTTAACTCGTAGCCTGTTTTTCATTATGCACAAGGAGTGGATTCATTTAGCTGTGGAATTGCTAAATTTACGGTCATTGCTAGTTTTAATTTCATGTCATTTGTATTAAATTTAGGTAATTCTTTTTGTTTTTAGTGAGCACATATCTAATGAATTCTCCAACTTGGACGACCTTGGGTCGAATCGCGATGCTATGCAGCCGAGCGGAGTTCATTCCAGACCAGGATGATGTTCCAATACTGAAGAGGTGAAGATCGAGTTCAATCAATCAATTGTTTATTTGTAGCCAAACAACAATAAACAAGACTATTACAAATCAGATTGCACTTTTAAATATGGATTGTTGAATTCCACAAGGGAAGGCCCTGAAGGGATGAAAGATCCCGCAAAGTAGGGATACCTCTATATAATTTCAACAGAATATACAGAGTTGCTTGGACTTAATACTATTTGAATTCTTAATCTATTTGAAGTGAGAAATGCAGGTATGCAGAGCAATGTGATGCTCGCCAACTTCTAAATTGTACAGTTTCGATCAGGGTAATTCATAATTTAGAGGATTTTGTCTTGAGATTTGACGTGCTAAGCGTGCTTATAAGCCTAACTAGGTCTAAGTCTGTAGGCCTGACGTATTCAGCTTCAGGCCATACACTTCTCTAGAGCGATTTGATTTGAGAAGTCGACTGATATTTGTTTGAATGGTTCGATGTGTATGCGACAAATTAAGATGATCTTTGAAACAAACTCAAAGCAAATGCTTGACCTAGCAGTTAACCTGCTTCCTAATGCATTCCGCTCGGATTTTGACCTGTTTTTAGACATGTTTTCAATTTTACTTTGTGCTCTTCTCCAGAAGCTGACCGATGTTATTTTGAATGGCTCACTTTGTAGGGAGACGATTGGAGATGCTTCAGAGTCTGCTATACTCAAGTGGATGGAAGCGTCCGTCGGGAATGTCTCCAACTATCGCCAGCTGCACAAGAAAGTCTGCGAAATTCCATTCAATTCCGTTAACAAATATCAGGTAGGTTGCAACATATCTTGAAGATCTAGTTACGATTTATTGTCAAGGTCGTTTTTGACCGACGAAGTGCTATTTTGTTGAATATTCAGGCATGATGACGTCGATTATCATCATCAACGTTATCATCATCATCGTCGTCGTCATCATCATTATCATCATCATCATCATCATCATCATCATCATCATCATCATCATCATCATCATCATCATCATCATCATCATCATCATCATCATCATCATCATCATCATCATCATCATCATCATCATCATCATCGGTTGTAACTGTAAATAATGACGATAACTGGGATGGTGATGACGATGGATGTCGCATCCTACTCTACCTTCATCGGAGATTCCTACTTCCCCGCAAACCAAAGGCATCATAGGTTCGCGGTGTCTTAGAGCCCCAGGAGGGGAAGATGGGTCCGTTCACAGGGGAAGCCAGGGAAGGTGTCAGCGCTATCGATGGCGGTGGTCCAGGTTCTAACCCCAGGGTCTCTGTAGTTTAATCTCGGCTTCTTACTGAACCTCTCACTTCGGCGGGGATCGCTTGGTGGCGCCAGAACATCTTAGATAGTTCTGATGCGACGAGGTGGTTGGGTAGGTCCGAGGGAAGGTCCGGGCTTGGGACGCAAGGCGGTCACATTAAGTTCCGGTCTATTTCTAGGGAAGATTTCTAGCTTATGAGTCTGAGACTCTCTTAGATCAGTTTGACTACGTTTTAATTCATATTGACTGAGACTTTTATGTTTTGCAGTTACGTGTTGGCACAGAAAAATAAATGCACTATTCCTGAATTTCCTTACGATTTATTATTCCTCGTCAATGATGTTCTAAAATCGAAATATAACCCTGATTGTCTGTGCAGCGTTAAAGAATTATACAATTTTTTAAAAATTATTCAGGTTTCTATACACGAAATGGAGGTCGATGGTGTCACGAAGAACGTTTTGGTGATGAAAGGAGCACCGGAACAGATATTCGAGCATTGCTCAAACATCTCCATATTAGGATCAGATGTCCCGATAGCAGACGCCGAGAGAGCTTCATTCCACGAAGCCTGCGACCGCCTTGCAAGCGCTGGTGAACGCGTCCTTGGTTTCGCAGACCTCGTTCTTCCACCTGACACATATCCCATCGGTTTCCAGTTCGACAGTGAGCACGTGGACTTCCCGCTGCAGGGATTGACATTCGTGGGTCTGATGTCGATGATTGACCCTCCGCGGCCGAATGTTCCGAACGCTGTCTTCAAATGTCGCACGGCTGGCATCAAGGTGATCATGGTGACAGGCGACCATCCGACGACCGGGAAAGCAATTGCCATGCAGGTGGGCATCATATCGAAGGGAAGCCTGACAGTGGATGACATCGCGGAGCTCAGAGGCATCCCTGTGGAACAAGTCAATCCGAGGTACTATTAATGTTTCCATTCAGAAGTCTAATATGAGTTGAAGTTTGTGTTACAGATAGTCGAAGTTTAGTATGATTATTGTATTGTATTGTATCTATCAATTTATATAGCGCCTCTCGCAGTGCACACCAATCAGAGGCGCTCCCAGTGCGAAAGACCCAGAAAAAAGAAAGAGGTCTTCAGACAACGAAAAAGAGGCACTTGGTCCACCAGTTAATATACAAGAATTATATTATATATTATATTATTATTATTGTATGGTATTACATCATTATAATACTACAAAATACTGTACAATACTATACTACAGTGCATCCGTACTATACTATGCTACCCTATGCTATACTGTACTGTACTGCACTGTAGGCCTAGTATACTTACTATGCTATTCTATACTATACTCTGCTATGCTATACTTATAAATCTGTAAATACAATACAATACTGGACTGTACTACACTGTTCTATGTAATATTAAATATTATTGAAGGACAATAGTTAAAAATAGTCGTTAGTTACACTCAACACAATTTTATTATTTTTCTGTTATAGATAGATAGATAGATAGATAGAAATTTTTGTTATTGAAACCAATTGCAAACCGCACTTCTGTGTACAAAAGCTGAAGCATATCAATACAATCAAAGATGATTAAACTATACAGTTCGTATGATTTGAATTCCCAACTCGCTGGTTAACTGTCCTGAACTCCAGTAGATTTTCAACAGATTTAAAACATATATGCCATATATAAACAGCAGAGGCCTAAGTGGTTATTAAAAAATTGCCTATAGTAGGCTACAATATGTAATTAAATTTTTCATTGACAATTAATTTGATTTAAAGTTAATAATTATTTTTTAAATTCAAATCCTACCCTGCCAGCATTTCCACATGAAGCCCATATATATAAGACCCATAGTCGTCTATAGTACCCGCTTGGAGCCCTGTGTGTCCCATCCAATGATCATGGACACTAGAGTAGTAAGCAAATTTAAACAATTTATTTCAACAAATAAATGTAAGCTATTGTGAATAGATCGAAGATGTACTTTGTTGTTTCTGATATTGAAGAGAAGCAACTGCGGCTGTGGTACATGGATCGCAACTTCGTGACTTGACCTCTGGTGACCTCGACTCTATACTGAAGAATCACAAGGAGATTGTCTTTGCCAGAACCTCACCGCAGCAGAAGCTGATCATCGTCGAAGGATGCCAGAGACAGGGAAACGTTGTGGCCGTCACCGGTGATGGAGTCAATGACGCACCAGCGCTCAAGAAGGCAGACATCGGTACCTATATTGTATTGTATTGTATTGTATCTAAAGATTTATACAGCGCCTCTCTCATAATAACTATTCAGAAGCGCTCTCAGCACGAAAACCCTGGTGGAAAAGAAACGTCTTTAAAGAACGAGAGACCAAAGAGGAAAAAGTTTATGCCATATTTACACTGCTATGTGCGTCTCAATGTTCATTTATATGAAACACATTTACAGCATTTGCATAGCGCACGTATACCATTTATGTAGGGCCGCAATTATAAAGTCAGTAACTCTCTAAAGCGCTACTGGAAAGCTAAGCATGGGGCACCAGCTTATTCACGAGAGCTGCGTCATGTCATCTCTGGGCGTGTTGCCCAGAGATTGTCAGTGGAGGTATACGAGTCCGGTTGCCGAGGGAGGAGCAAGAGTAGCTGCTGGGGCGGGATTCGTTGTGGACGGGAAAGTTTGAAAGGCGGAGAACTGGATTAGGGAAGGAGACTTGCAATTGCCTCCCTTAAGGTTTTTGTGTCGTGGTTGTTTACTTATTAACCATTTAATTGTTTCTTTACTGTTTCATATACTTTAACGTGAACTTTATTTATTAACGGATTTACATTAATGTATGAAGTTATTTATTTGGCTATTTATTTATATTCTTTGCTTAATTACATCTATTTACCTAGTTAGATTTACTTGTTTGCTGCTGAGAGATGCCGCCTCAATATCAGAACTATACCTGCATTGAAAGAACAATTACCTGTATTTGCTATTCCGAATGAAGTAACGGTTGACGACACTTATGTCTGGTGGCCTTGGGATTGAAACAACACATTGGCGGGATGTTATCCTATGATATGTTTTCTGTAGGCATTGCGATGGGAATAACTGGCTCTGCTGTGAGCACCGAGGCAGCCAATATGATCCTACTAGACGATAACTTCGCGTCCATTGTCACTGGAATCGAAGAAGGTATTGTCTTCATCGGTATTTTCATATTCTTATGTAGGCCTATGCTTTTGTATATCTGAACATTTTTCTATGCCTTCCGGTGACCTTTTGGAGAAGCTGCAGTGTTTGGAAGCTAGATGTTGTGATTATGTTCATGGTAGGATTTTGATTTTGATTGACAGGTCGTCTGATATTCGACAACCTGAAGAAGACGATCGCCTACACCGTGACTCATATGATTCCGGAGATGGTTCCATTCATGATGTACATCGTACTAAGTATTCCGCTTGGCCTTACAACGATCACCATCTTATTCATTGATCTTGGAACGGACATCATTCCAGCCATAACTCTGGCCTATGAATCATCGGAAAGCGACATCATGCTCAGGCCTGCAAGAAGCATGAAGACCGACAAGTTGGTCACTTCAGCGTGAGTTATACCTCTTCAACGAATGTTTACAATCAGATGTGTTTTAGTGTCAGTAATTGGCCTGTGTTAAATCGTAATAATTATAATGTTCATCAGGGCCTATTCTTCATTATGGAAGTAGGGCCTATTCATTATTCTTCAATCGTAATATGCGTTTTTATTGTTTACATATTACGTGAATTGTGTAATATTAGTCCTAGATACTCTTCAATATGGATGTAGGTCTATTCATTGTTAGCTAAACATTCGATATCATGTTTGCCTCCGAAGTGCACGTTTCGTTGACAGTTAGACCTACGTACGGTACTACATGATATTTAATTTCTTGATGCATGCTTTTCAGAGAATGAAACAGGGCCTTACAGTAATTATTGTGTTTTCTGACATAAAGTCTGACGGTATGTCGTGTGCAGTTGACTTGTATGGACTGTTCAATATGTAGTAAATGGATTAGCTATGCGTCAACTACTGTACACGATTTTTTTCTCATAGGACCTACCTGCAATTTTACGTACCAGTTCATGTACTGTTGGACAGTTTGAAGAAGGGTGTGCACTGACATTTCTAAGTATTTAAGGCCCTGAAATTAAATAGGCCTCTGCTGTATATCTATTTGTAGGTTGATCGGTGTAACTTGCTGTCAGAATGGTGTAATTGAGATGGCTGGTTGTTTCTTCACTTATATGGTGATCATGGCCCAGCACGGTTTTCGTCCTTTACGCCTTTACAACATCCGTGCGCAATGGGACAACCCATCAGTGAATAATCTTTCGGATTCATACGGACAGGAATGGGTAAGGCGTTAAATTGTCTTGTGGCGGCGGATTTTGGCAGCTATTGGTATTTTAGTCGGTCTAAGCATTGCAGATTAGCGGACTGTTGAAAGATTGGTCACGAAAAGCAACTGATAATAATTCATAGGTTGAGAAGTTCTTTGATTTGTGTTGTTCCGATACGTACCTTATACATGTATGTATATAGCCATCTATATAGCGCCTTACAAGAAACTCACGAAGGCGCTAAGTGTCCTGAAAGTCTGCCGTTAATTGTAGGTTTTAGATAAATAGGAACTGAAGCGGTGAAAACAAAAAGTTTGTGATATAATTCGGTTATACTGTAGCTATATGAAAAAAATTTCATTGAGTCGTGAAACATTAGGCGTATATCATTTTAATGCATCTTGTCAGCATACAGCATTATTCGGGATATTGCGCTCTGCTACTAGATTAGATTCGAGAGTGTAGTGGTTAGCGTGCTGGACTGTAAATAAATAACCGCAAAGGCAGAAATTTGGCTCGAGATTTCTGCCCCACCTAGCTGCGCCCCTATCCAACTCATCTATAACGAGTACACTGACCGAACACTGTCGGTTGGAAGATGAGACGGCGAGGGAGAGAACTGGTGGCCATCTCCCTCATATGCCGAGGCTATGAAAATGTCGTCGCTAACACTTCTCTCGGATTTTATGCATAAGCCTCTCTCTGCAACATCTGCTCACCCTTTGCGCTCTACTGACCGTCTGGGCCTTTTTGTCCCTCGTGTTAGGTCTGCCTTGGCTCAATGCCGGGCATTTGTTGTGACAGGTCCCTCCACTTGGAATGGCCTCCCCCCACTTCTACGGGCTAAGCTCATGTCTGGGATTTCTCACGCATCCTCTGGCTCTCTTAAAGCGTTTCTTTTCCCCCGGGGCTTCCGCGCTGAAAGCGCCTCTGAATAGTCTATGCTGCGAGAGGCGCTCTATAAATTTTTAGATACGATACGAGATACGATACGATACTTCATACCCATTGCTGTCTCGTGGCTAGATTATAAATGGCTGCTCTTCTCTTCTGCTTCCATGCTTAATATTTTGTTTGCATTTGTAGACCTATGCTCAGCGGAAAAGCTTGGAGTACACCGTCTACTCCGGATATTTTATGTCCATTGTCATCTGTCAGATATTTAACTTACTTGCGTGCAAAACACTCAAAAATTCGCTCTTTGATCACAGCGTGCTGTAAGTAAAACGAATCTTATCTCCTGAGAATCTTGATAAATGCCATTTTCACTGTTACATATTAATTGCCATAGCAAGCACTACACATTACGTAGTCCAGCAAATATATCGTAAGAAAAGTAAATGCAGAAAACTTGCTGAACAACCCCTTTAACACAACGCAGCGATCGTGAATAAGCTCGTGCCCTGCTCTTAGCTTCTCATCTTATTACGATTAAGACTGCTTACAAACCTACATAAATTCTATGGCAATGCACCGGAGGTGGTCTTTTCTAAACCGTGTACGATGTGCAGTCCGATTATTGAAATATGGAGACTGCTTAGAGGATTCGGTGCAATCAGCCGGAACGAGTCGTTTGCGCAACGCGTGCCTTTTCTCAATGCAGTATAACAGGTACAGTTGTGAACGGGAAAGTTCATTGTACGTTCTGCAACACATTGGTACGATCATGCACATGAACAGACTCACCTAAGTCCATAATATGAAAGAATGGCTGATTCTTTAAACTTTCAGTCTGAGATGCCGGTCAACTGCCCTATTTATTAGCTACGTCGGTTAGTAGGCCTAAAGCCTATACGTAAACCGCCTGTATGCGGGAGGATGTCGGCTAGCACTTTCCATACACGAAGACCTTAAAGGGTGTGGCACCCTTCAAAAGGACAACTGCGAGCGATGAAGGATCTCAGATGATCAATTCCGTGAAAAATCAAACAGGGTCGAGGCCATACGAAAACCGTGTCCTACATTTGCAGTTTAGGCTATTTGTTTGTCTTACGTTTTTTGCATAGTCCTACACGATAATTAGCGTAGGTTTAGTCTTGAGATCGGACTGACAGCTAACTGCACGAAAAAAGAAATTAGGCTATAGGGTCAATAATAATTGGTTTCTACTTAGAATGAACTGTTTAACTATTATGTCTTTGAAGTGTTGTGTTAATACATGTATCTAGGAACACTCGTCTCATTGTGGCGCTTTTTGTTGAGATCTCGCTATGCGTGCTCTTATGCTATCTACCAGGCATGAAGGTTCTCAAGTTCTATCCTGTACAGTAAGTGTCATGATCTACACAAGCTATTCTGGTTCAATAATTAGCCATGATCAACACCTGGGTCAAGCTATTCTGGTTCAATGTAAATTAAAACTGGTTAGCAGAATTGCAGGAAGCCTTATTATTGCGGGTCATTTACTATAGGCTAGTTGATAATTTTGTTTTGGAATATAATATGTATTCTAATTCTGACCCTGCTAGCATTTCCATTGACATTGGATGGAATCCGCTTGAGCTCTCCGTTGTGGGAATATGGGTCCAATGTGGGTTCCATGTGGGCCTGCTGTCAGAGGTTAAGATTTCTTGCAATGTAACACTGAACTATCTAGTCTGATTAAGCTCTAGGCACGTTTTAGCGAATCTGAAGCCACATCTTCCTAGATCATCCTAGATAACTTGGGCCTGCACTTAGTACTTAGTACTAGTTAGTATATCTGGACGCTCGTGAAGAAGTTGTCTGCTATAATTTTATATTAAGTGATAGAATTCCTAGAAGTGTTATGTTTTCTATCGTTTGTAGTTGGTCCTGGTGGTTCTGTCCAGTTCCCTTTGCCGTGTTCCTTATCGTCTACTCCGAACTTCGGAAACTCGTTGCTCGTCGTTACCAGGAAGCTCCAATTGTCAAGCAATTGCAATTGATCTATTGACGGACGAGGAGGACAAGGCAACTGCCATCCATGCACTGGCTCTTCGCTTGTCTGCTTAAGTGTTTTAGTCCAGAAATTAGATGTAGGCCGATTAATGAAAAAACGCCATTTTAAATGTAACTGCAGGGAAGTCAAAACTGTGTTAACCATTGGCTATTCCACTGAAAACGTGTTAACAGTTATAGGAAATTTAGACTTGTACTTTTAGACTACCGGTACTTTCGGTGCAGGCAATTCCATTGTGACTAGCGAAATTTTCTTTCCGTCTAAAGTGAGTTATTATGACATAGATCTAAATCGTTTTTTACTGTGATATAATGTTCTATAATAATAATAATAATAATAATAATAATAATAATAATAATAATAATAATATAATAATAATAATAATAATAATAATAATAATAATAATAATAACCATGATTAATAATAATAATAATAATAGCCTAATAATAATAATAATAATAATAATAATAATAATAATAATAATAATAATAATAATCGTTTATTCAATTCAAACTGACAAACCGCAGTATGATTACATGAAATAGTTGAAACACATGATAGCAAGTTAAACAAGAGTCGATTTTAAGCTATATGGCAGCCAGTTAGGCGCCGATCCGTCCTGCTACTACTCATTTTACCATTACCTCTTTTAAGGAGTGGAAGAGTGAGTCAACCTTATGGGGCTTTGCTATAGTCTCGGTATTCCTCGTCCTTGAACACCTTCCACGACACCCGTCATCAGGCTCCATGCTGTCGTTCGGCTTTCTTATGATATGACAAAAAAATCGTAAATTCCGAGTTTTGGTGTTAGCCAATATTTCTTTTCTGGCCCCGCTATGTGTACACCCTTTCGTTGGACATCATTTTCGTCCACGGTATTCTCAACAGCTTTTGGATACACTTGTTCTCAAATGCCTGAATGTGCCTTTCTTCCTCCTTCTTCAACGCACAGGCGGCCAGGCTAGATTGCATCCGTAAGTCGCCACCTCAATTTGGTTGCTGATCCACTTGTTCTCCATATCTTCGTCAATTTGACCATAACTATCATCCCTATCGCCAGCCTTAATTTCAATTAACTAGCGCATATTGCATCTTTTGTTACCCTACTCCCTAGGTATAGGCCTACAAAGGAATTTACTTGTTCCAGTCTTACCATGCCTACCTCCTCAGTATTCGTCATGACTTTCGTGTTTGCTACGTTGATCGACATGTCATATTCTCATGCAGGTTTTCCGACGCGTTTCACGAGTTCTTGTAGTTCTTCCGGTGTTGTGACCAGCAGGACGATATCGTCAGCGTTTCTGAGGTTCTTGATGTTTTTCCGCCAATCCTAAATCCCCCGGCGATACCCGTTAGTGCCTTTCGCATCACTAGTGCTTATGCTGTCACTAGAATACTGGTAAGTGTAGGCCTAGCAAATTTAATAGGGCCTATGGGTAGAGCGATCGTTTTCCATTGAGTTTCTATAGGTTTTCGAAAAATTGTATAGGCCTACAATCGCAGGAACGTCAGCGCTTGATGGAAATAGGCGCGTTTTAATATGGCCTTAGGTATGATTACGTAAAATTTTGTAAGATTTGGCTCGCATGACCAAATAAGTAGGCCTACCCTTACCAATAAGTGTTAAATGGATAGTTTCTATACGACATCCGCCTTCAACAGCTACTCTGCCACCTCCGACCCTCTGGCAACCGGGCTTGGACAACCCTTCTGACTCGACGCAGCGCTCGTGAATAAGCTGGTGCCTGCGCTTGGTTTCGAGTGGCACTTCAGAAATTTGGAGTTTACGATTACGATATACATGTAGCCTAGGCCTACAATTATTTTCCTATAAATTTAGATTTCTTGGCTTTCACTAAGGATCTTTGAGGACCATGATATACTCTTGTCTTGATTTCTTTATTGGGGTCATCCATTTCGTACATACGCATCGAGGGGGTGGAGAGGGGTAAGTTGGTAACCCAAATGCATTTGCGTATGCTTGCGTACGCATGGGAAGGGTAAACCTCGATAATACTGTCTATATTGGCCTTCCTAAAAATGAGTCACAGTTCGGCGATCAGGCAATTAATAGGGCTAATTAGGACTGTGGGAAAGGATCACACACTTGTAGGCCTATGCCAGTTAGGGGCCGTCCATAAATGACGTCACGCACCTGGGGGAGGGGGGGTCGGAAATTTGTGACGATGTGTGACATGGGGGTGGGGGGTTTGAGTAGTGTGACGTCACACCAGGTCTATGTTATTAAATTTAACAATTAACAACAATTTAATTTTAATAACAACAGCATTAATTTTGAGGATTAAATTTTCATTATTTTTTTAATCATTTTAATATATACGGGCACCATTATTAATAATTTTGTAATTATTTCAATATTTGGTCACCGTTAGAATTTAAAATATTCATGCTTTCGCGATTTGTTCCATGAAAGAGCATTTTGCTTCGCCATGAAAATTGGTTTTAGGGGGGGGTCAGAGCTTTGTGACGTCATTTTCAGAGGGGGTCTTACTTTTTGTGACGAAGTGTGACGAGGGGAGGGGGGTTAAAAATCGGCCAAAATAGCGTGACGTCATATAGGACTATGCCCCTTACCTCTGACTGCTATTAACTGTCTTGCAGCTGTGCACTGAGTTCCGACAGTTTCGATTCAGCCAGGATAGTCAGGATAGAGACCGTTCTATAGGATGGAGGGGTGCGTGTCAAGCGTACGTACGCAGATGGGAGAGGGGGCTAAAAGTACACTTGCGTATGGGAAGGAGGAAGGGGGTCAAGTTTTCCCGGAATTTTGCGTACGTACTAAATGGATGGCCCGTTAACGAGCAATATTCTGAAGCTCGTAATAATTAGTAAAATGATACAGTATTTTGCAATTTGCAAATTTAAACCAGTCTAGCAGCATTTGTCAGCAATTTTCCAACAGAATTTAAATCCAAACTTCCGGTATCAAACACTACTCCAGCCGCTATTGAATAACTACCACCAACTTAAGAATAATAAATAAGCTAAAAATAGGTCTAAGAAAATCAAAACAAAGGTAGGCCTATGTCTCACAATTATTATTATTATTATTATTATTATTATTATTATTATTATTATTATTCATTCCTAGAGTGCTATATAAAGACATATTCTGAATAAATCACTTAAAATTAAATTAAACGATATCCAGAAAAGACAAGGTGACATACAAATGAACACATATATAGGCCTAAATATATGACTAACTAATATAACAAGCTGCGTTCTGTCAGCTTGGTGTTCGGAATAAACGAAAATTGATTGATTGATTGATTGATTAGACTGTCATTTATAGCGCACCTAAACAAAATAGGAATCTTGCACAAAAGCGCGTAACAGAAAAATCAATCAGTAAATCTTCAATAAATATGTATTAAGGTCAGCTTTGAAAATCGATAATGTTGAAGATTTGCGGATGAATTCCGGGAGTTTGTTCCATTCAGCTGGGCCTGCTAGCGCAGATGGCCTGTTACCAAGTTTTTTGAGTGATCGTGTCACGACAAATCACCTTGACAAGACGAACGTAGCCCTCGTCTGGATTGGAGAGAGGAACAAGGTGTAACAAGTGAAGAAAGGTATGCAGGAGAAGAGTTTTTGTAGATTCGGTACATTAGAAGACAGATTTTGAAATTGATGCGAGCATGTATGGGAAGCCAGTGTAGTTCATGGAGGGTCGGTGTGACGTTATCCCGAGGATCACATAAGCAAAGATCGTTAAGTGATCTATAAATATAATAATAGACATCAATAACTCATAAATATTGAAACACAGCATACAACCTTTGGAAAAGCACATAGGAAGTCAGATTATCTTGACTTTCTTATACAGCCGGCATATTCTGCAAAAGATATTCTAAACCTCGCTGACATTAGCAAAATTAAAAACAAATAATGTTCCGTAAAAAATTAAATTGAAAACATTTTCAGCACTAGCCTAGTAGCCTACTTCATACAATTTGCCGATATGAATAATAACGAAAAAATTACCTCACACAAAAAATTGAAGGAGATATTTTAGACAGAAATGAAGAATGGAGTACAACGTCCGAGTCGGGTATGAAACAAATTTTGTAAAGTTGCATGCAAAAAGCCAGCACATGCTTATAGAACTTTGAAATAGCACATTAAAGATTGAATTGGAAATACAGTATTTCACACAAATGAGTATACTTAATAAATGCTACAAACACTCAAGTGATGCATTCAAAAACAAATGTGGATATCGTGATTAACATGGGCAGGTCCTTCACTAGCAATTGCTCATGCGCTTCGGCGAGAAACTCCGATTCAGTGTTCGCGCTGTAGTCGGGAGCGCCTCTGGGTTGAAATCTTGAAGGGGCACTAAAACAAGTGCTCATACATACATACATGTAGTGCTACAAAGTCAGTCTTAGAAAGACAATGTTATACTCCTCATACCTAATGATCATTTCGTTTGTCTCTTTGTCAAAGTCTGTACAAGACACCGTATCGTCAATATCGCAAACATCCCACCACTTATCTTTACGAGAACCAAACTGAACATTTTCCAGGAAATTCAGTTCGGCATCCAGAAAAACGAGATGGTAGGCGCCATTCAGTAATATCATTCTATCGTTGGAGTCCAGATATAGATCTAAGCGACCATTAATGCATTGAAAACACTCATGAAACCAATGAACATTACGGATTTCCTTTCCGTCCTGGTCAATCTCTTGGAAAATAAGTCCATCACAAACTAGTTGGGCGTAAACAAAATTCCCGTTAGATTTCATCGAGACGTTTGATAAGTAATCGTTCGGAGATAATTTAATATTTCTAATAACCAATCCGTCAGGTTTGTGTACACTCAAAATATTTACTTTCTCCTCATTCTTGTATAAACATCTCAATACCAGAATATTTCCGTCATCGAGAACAGATAACTTCCTAACGCCGAAGTCTACAAAGTCGCCTGTCGCTAAATGCTCTGTCCAGGGCAGCACTTCACAGCCGCCATTCCAATCCAGTATAAGACGCCATACAGCAAGACCATCACCTTGCCAAATGTATATTGAGTTTGACCGTTTGCATGCGACTATTCCACTTGGATTATCCATTAAAGGAAGATCAATGCGCTCTGATCGGTTCGAGTCTTGGACATCGCAAACACCCAAGCAGTAATCATCCTCAGTACCCTCTGGGGACCAATATATGCCTCCAAGACGACCACTAAGGTAGCAGATTTTGTTTCCTAGCTTTGCAAGCCCAATGCAAATTCCCTCGTCTCTGTCTGTAGAGATTATTTCGACCGAGATTGGCGTAGGATCTATAACGAAAGCAACACCTTTATATGATTATTACAGAGAATATTTAAGACATTAATAATAACAAAATAAAAGAATATGGATTATAATTATTAATAAATAATTAATTGTCCTAAACTCTGTAGGCCTACTTGACTTCGCTTACCTCTGTCCAAAAGCATTTAGTATCCGGAAAATTAAATTACTCTCACTTTAATGTGACACCATTTGTGTCCAAATTCGTAATTTGCAAATAGTTTCTCCATAGAAAACCATTATATGGCCTTTGTAGAAATCTTAAGAAGCTCTATATAAATCTTATTTTAAAATACAATATACATTTAAGGCCGCTGTCGCAGAGCCCTTGAACTAAAACACATAAAAGTAAGGTCCAAAGTCAGTTTTGGTTCTGTTTTTACATGATTTGAACTAGGTGCACAATAAACACGCCAATACAGTAATTCTTAATATAAACGACATCCACCTTAAGAGCAGAGGCTCACTCTGCCCGGGACTCGGACCCCACTTCGGACTACCCTATGGACAACCCCTCTGACTAGACGCAGCAGTGCTCGTGAATAAGCTGGTGACTGCGCTTGACTTTCAAGTGGTGCGTCAGAAGTTTAGAGCCTAGGATTATGAATAAACAGGGCAGTTATATCTAGCAGACACAGTAGGCAAAAGTAATCGTGTTCAATTATCATTTCAGACTCACTTTGCATACGTATTTACACCAGATATGCCTTTAACGCATTCCCACTCAAGAGACAGGAGTCGAAAATTGTAGCACACAATAGAACATTGCCTTTTGTGCTAATTTGGTAGTAGGCCTACGTTATGAACAGGTGCAGTCCAAAAGAATGTATTGTGACACTGATTCAAATTGTATGCCCTAGAAGTGCAAGTGCAATGTGAGAAACACAAATATGTAAAGGGATATGACCTCAATTTGCCAAATCACATGTCACTTTCTTGAAAGCTGTCTTTAATATAATTTTATTTGTATTTTCTTGGTAGATTCATAAAATATTTCACAAAGACTGTAAAACAACTAGGAAGACATGCACTAGGTTAAAGAATTGGCCATTTCAGTTTTATGACACAGTAATGTAATGAATTAGCAACTTCTATTGCGCCAGTGTCTGATGCACAAGGCATCAACCGATGGCACACCAAAACCAAGCCCTAATCAGGTCAACATCCAAAAGATCAGTCCGTAAGAGACAGAGACAGCCTACGGTGGATAAGCAATTTGAAAGAGGTAAGTCTTCAGCCGAGAACGAAATGACACACGCGACTGAGCACAGCGTACAGACACAGGAAGAGAGTTCCAAAAAGTAGGTCCAGCAACTGAAAATGCTTGTTCACCAAGAACAGCTCTTGATTCAGGTATGACCAGACAAAGATGATCAGATGACCTCATTGAATAATGCTATGTCTGGGGAATAAGAACTGATTTTAAATATTGTGGTTGGCCAGAGTTCACAGTTTTATAAACTATGAGCCCCAATTTGAAACTAATTCTTTGCTGAACAGGAAGCCAATGCAGAGATTTAAGCACTTGGGGGTTTTATGTTCATATTTGGATCTATTAGCTATGGCTCTAGCCAGAGAGTTCTGAACCCTCTGCAGCTTAAGCATGTTAGACTTATTGATACCAGTAAGAAGTGAATTACAATAATCTTGGCAAGTGGAAAAAATGCATTTGCCCGAGATATTCTTGCAGACATGGGCACATAACGCATAATTCTGCGTATATCTCGAATGAACATATAGGATGATGATGACTTACAAATACTATTTACATGGACAGTGAGAGACATGGTAGAATTAAAAACAACACCTAAGTTACGTGCAGCATCGGCCAAGTGAACAATTGAGTCACCCAGTTTCAATGACTTAAGCAGGTCATATTTTTTAACTTGCTGTGGAGTGCCAAGTAGCAGAAATTCAGTCTTTGATGGGTTAAGGTCTTAAGGAGGAGTTTATTGGATGCCATACAGGACTGTACCTCATCAAAGACAGCAGACAACAGCTGTACAGATGAGTCACAATCATGACAGACTGTAAAATGAAATGTAGATTTGAGTATCATCAGCATAGAAATGATATTCCAGCAAATGATTGTCAAACAATGTTCCTAATGGTGTGGTGTATAATGTAAACAAAAGAGGGCCAAGCACTGATCCCTGTGGTACAGTCATAACACTCAACACATTTGGGTAATTCAATAATTCGCAAAATATACATACTTCAGATATTGGCTAGGTCCTTTGATTGTAGCGTATTCGACCTTACCATAACTATTAATTAATTACTATTACCTAATTAATTACTATTTATTAGACCTTACATTTACTATTAAATACTTACTATTACCTAATTAATTACTATTTATTAGACCTTACATTTACTATTAAATACTTACTATTACTTAATTAATTACTATTTACTAGACCTTACCTCAACTACTAATCACATAGTATAACCTAATTAAATACTATTTATTTGACCTTACCTTAACTATTAATTATCTACAATTACTTAATTAATTACTACTAATTAGAGATTTAGAGCTTATCTTCACTATTAATTACTTTTTAATACTCAATTAATTACTATTTATTAGACCCTACCTTTACTATAAATTACCTACTATTAATTAATTTATTACTATTTATTTGACCTTACCTTTACTTTTAAGAGTGCGTGACAACACTATCTTGAACCACCTCTTTGCTAGGCAGTAGTTCCACTGCGACCACACTGTTCTCATTGGCTCAATCACACGAGATGCGCAACTAATCCACGCACATTTTGCCAGTTTCTTGTCCATCACTTTCTTCACCACAGCCTTCATCAGGATGTAATCCAGTACCTCAATTGGCAGATCTTGCAGCTGTGTAAACAAGCGTTTGTCAGTTAAACAGTCTATAATTATTTGGCTATTTATACCACCCTTATAAACTTCATAAGAGTGCTTAGCATAGCTATCTAGTAGATGTATGTATAGTATGTATATATGCCTAATGTATGTATGCATGTAATGAAAGTTTGTATGAATGCATGTAGACCTGTATCTACACATTTAAATATTTGAGTGAGAATAGGAATGTTTTTTGCAAGCACATCTGATCCGTTTTTATGGCGTCTGAGACCAAGCAATGGTTTTGCTTGATGACTAATGAAACATTTCACTGGTCTGAATCAGTTAATTGAAAACTGTGGGTGCTTATGTTACAGAAGAAAGTTTATGAACATTATCACGAATAAGACAATAGAATAGCACCGGGAAAAAGGCAGTAAAGTAAGAAGCATCCACAAGACCTGATATAGTAGAATACAATGTCTTAGAGACAAACGTGCTTGGAATAACATGACAAAACAAAATGACTATTAATTGACTAATTGACATTTGATTGAATAATGAAACATGTAATGTGTTTATTACTTGTAAATAATAAAATGACATGCAATGGAATGAAACATAGGCATACCTGGCAACAAGAAGCAGCAACTACTGAACTTTTATTATCAGTTCTCAATACTTGAAGATGCTGTAAGACTTTTCAGTTGGAACGCAGTACAACAATGTAATCAAATGGTGAGTAAAACGTGATGAAAATTCTAATATCTATAACGAAATCTTACCGTAGTAGATGAAACAGCGGTAACAGATGACACAGCGGTAGTAGATGAAACAGCAGCAGCCTTTATTTCATCTGCAATGCACAAAACAATGCTAAAGAGCAATAGGTTAAAAATGTATAAGAAACAGTTAAACATTAGGTAGTATCCTAACCTACAGGATAGGTTATCCTGTAGCTTTGGTTGGTAAATTATTTTAATGTCTGCAATGAGATACTTTACATTGCTAAGAAAAGCTGTCTATCAGTGTCCATGACAAAGTGTTCTGTCATCAATCCAGCTTCCATTTCACCCTAAAATTATTTCATCATTCAAACTTCTATTTCAAAGAAAATAAGTCTTTTCATCAATCCAACTTCTGTATATGAAAATTTGTATTTTTCATTTAAGCAAGAATTATTCTATCCTGGGGTCCATAGCGTAGTGATAACATCAGTGGCCTGAAGAGCAGTAGGTAGCGGGATCGCTTCCTGAAGCCTCCCAAAGGTCCACTCATCCTATCATTCACGCGATGGCGCGTTCGTAAAAATGAAATGTAGGACGTGATGGGTGCCTTGCATGGCTGCCGTATACAGTTAATTTCGACTCCTGTAATAACTTGTGATCAGCCATTCATACTGATTTGTAATCATCCTGTCAGTTTGAAATTAAACAAAGATTATTAATCCGACTTATATAATTTTGCGTACAAATTTATTTTCATCAATCCAGCTTCTAATGAAGCAAACACTTAGTTTCATCTATCCAGCTTCTATTCAAGGAATCAGTTAGTTTAATCAATCCAGCTTCTATTTAAGCAAAGATTTAGTTTCATCAATCCAACTTCCAATTAGGCAAACAATTATTTTTTGTCAATCCAGCTTCTATTTCTAATCTAAGCCTTTGCTTCAATAGAAGTTGGATTGATGAAAATAATTGTTTCCATAAGTAGTAGTTGGTCATGAGAATTATTCTTTGCTTTAATAAAAGTTCGATTGATGAAAAATAATTCTTTCCTTACGTGGAAACTGGATTGATGACAGTTATCATGGACATTGGTAGACTGCTTTACTTACAAACGTCAAGTGCGGCACTGAAGACATTAAAATAACCGGTATAACCCCCGGGGTTTTCGTGCTGAGAGCGCTTATGAATAGTTATTCTGAGAGAGGCGCTATATAAATATTTAGATACAATACAATATCACCGTTGGACTGATTAAAAATAATAATTCTACAATGGGCGAATAATTAGAACGCTAAAACGATTAAAAATTACTTTCAGCTTCATGGTGGCGCAATAAAATCAATTTGCACTGTTTTATTTGCATACCCGAGGTTTTCTTCATTCGATTTATCTCGCTTCTTTGACATTCTCCTTCATCGATCATTTCGTCAGAAATCGCAAGTTCTTTGCTGCAAGCCTTAGCCATTTTGCAGTATTCGCTTTTCCCCCGACTTTACAGCAACTTAGCTCTCACCGCAACGACCTCATATAAATAACGTTTCAACAAATCGACGTATGTTGGGCAATATACGTCGATGGTTTCAACACACGACCTAATATTATGCAATATTTATTTAACGAACCGCCCATGTTTGACGTTATTATTATGCACAGAACTGGGAACTGTTTATACGTCGTTGTGCCACTATATTTTGGGCGATAATTGGGTGTAAAAAAAGTCCTATACTGTCTACATCAGTAACATCACATTATACTGTATACTATTATGTGGTCTACATAACAAACGAATTCCATTAATTATATCTCTGACGGCAGATAGATGAACAATCGTTTGCGAAGTACAAAAGTACGGGGGGGCCGGTGGCGCGTTGGATAACATCTGGCGAAGAGAGCGAGAGGTAACGAGTTCGAGCCCCCGTAGGGCGGATATGCTTTGTAGGCTGCTATTAGCGCCGTTGTAATGCAGACTGTCTGTTCTGTTAGTAGTTAACTAGTTAAGATTGTTCAATTGCATGACATGTAAATGTACAGCGCAGTGCGTTTGTCAGGCGCTTCAATAAAGAAAAGATTATTATTATTATTATTATTATTAAAAATTGCCTGTGAAGATTTATAACACGGTAATCAACCAAAATCTGAAGTGGGGCGACATCTGTCGATAAGTGTGTAATGGATATACGACATCCTCCTTAAGCAGTTACTCTGCCCCTTTGATAATAATATTAGGCCGTGTTGTTTTCGTCAACGAAAACGAAACTGGCCTTAAACGAAAATTGAACGTTTTCGTTCACAAAAACTAAAATACGCAGAAAACGGAAGTTAAAACTAAAACGAAATTTGTAGCAATAAAAACTGAAACGAACATTGATCATACGAAAACTAAAACAATATTTATAAAAAAACTAATTTAAAAAAAATTTCATACTTACTTAATTCACCATTTGTATTGTACTGCCTTGTGCACAATGTACCATACCGTACCGGTAGAACTCGGGATTTACTGGGGTGGTCCGAGAGGCACCAAATCTTATCTGGTGATACCTGGCACCTAAACTAGTCGATCGCACCTATTCCCGACCTGCGGAAACGATCCGTTAATTTTTTACAAATTTTTAAAAATCCAATGTTAAAGATACGATTAGCATGTTTACGTTACTCTACGCCAGGGATGGCCAACCCGCGGCCCTCGGGCCAAATGCGGCCCGCAGGCTGCTGATTGGCGGCCCGCACGGCCCTTTCTAAATAATTTGTTGTCTCATTTTGCACCTACTTACTTGTCCGACTACTACAATACTGTATAATAATGATGACTAAAACACTAAAAGATTTAGTGTTGTCAGTTCTAGTGACCTGTTTTTATACATATTTTAAAATATGAAATAAACATTTGTATTTGTTTCGAGGCTGTGAGGACAAACATTTTGCGGCCCGCCGCGTGATAATCAACAATCATAGTGGCCCGTAGGCCAAAAAAGGTTGGCCACCTCTGCTCTACGCCTATACCGGAAGTCACGTTAAGGATGCGCCATTCACATATATATATAACTTTTATAGCGCATTGGTTTAAAACGCAAGAGAAACTCATCCGCAGATAATCATTTTATCGTTTATATTTAAATATTCCGCCGCTTCCGCGCCTTCTAAGCTTTCTTACGCTCCACGAAACCTGCTTTAGCAATTTTTTCTCCCTCCCTTCTCAAACGGACTTGGATTATAATTATTATTAATTAATTAAATTTGTAATTCGACAACTGGTACCATGTGGTTAGCTTCATGTAGCGTGGTATTAATTCGCAGTTCACGATTGTAAGAGACTTTGGGTGTAGATAGGGTGAAATAACCAGATAATTGAATTGTTTAGGCCTATATGTATCAAAATTCAACATTCCATACTCTATGTAAATCAGTGGCATCACTAGGGTTGGTGTCACCCGATGCGGTAACTCATGGTGGCACCCCATGTACACCCTCCCTTTCCAGACCAAGCAGAATCCTTAATGATTTTTGTTCTAATGTTATACCCGTAAATCATAATTCCTGTATATAACAGAATGTAATGGTAAAAATGGTGATATTAACAACTAGCAGAATTAAAATTACAAACGCATAATTATAATTGTTTATTTTATTTCTTATTTTAATCATTTACCATCAGGTCATCATGCAGTTACATCAATAAAATCAAATTAGCAAATATTGGTGGACGGCAATGAAGGTGTCTGCAACCTCCTTATAAAATAATGTTTAAAGAATACAGACAATTTTATTATAATTTATAATAACTACAGTAGTGTCAAAAATTGGCAAATTTTATAAAATAAGGGAAAATAATTGGAAATTTTGGCTGATTATTTATTAAAACATTGTAATATAAATATTATCAATTAAAATCAGGTTAGCAATTAAGAATATTGATATATGGCATTATACTCATAAATGAAATAATAAAAAACAGGAACAAATACGCAAGCATTTCAGCACTAAGTGAACATCTCGACTAAACCAGAACTTTCCTTTCCTAGATTTCAAGACTGCGAACTTGTGAATCATTTAATCGAAATCAGTGCCTTTCAGCAACAGGCAACTCACTTTCAATTGATAATATCGCAAGATCGGAAATCCTTGACTGTCCCATGGTAGATCGTAAATAGTTCTTTATAAGTTTAAACTTTGAAAAGCTTCTCTCACATAAAGCCAAAGACATACAGATCGTCAGCTGAGTTTTGTTGAGAGCAAGAAACCTTAGAAGGCGCCGAATATCTAAATATAAACGATACAATGATTATCTGTAGACATAGGTTTTTGTGAGTTGTAAGGCAATGCGCTATAAAAATTTCATATATGATTATCTGCAGATATGTTCATGCTTTGTAATGCGCTATAAAAGGTTCATGTGAATGGCGCATCCTTAACCTGGCTTCCTGTATAGGCGTAGAGTAACGTAAACATGCTAGCCGACTGTTTAACATTGTATTTTAAAAAATTTGTAAAAAATTAACGGATCGTTTCCGCAGATCGGGAATAGGTGCGATCGACTAGTTTATGTGCCAGGTATCACCAGATAAGATTTGGTGCCTCTCGGACCACCCCAGTAAATCCCGAGTTTTACCACCGTACCTCTACTAAAACTAAACTTAGCTTACTAAAACTAATATTCAGAAACAATAAAAACTAAAACGCAAAACTCAAACGGTTCATAAAAGTCAACAAGGCACAACCATTTTCTCGATCGCAGGATCAGATTTACGAAAGAGTTACCAGAAATAGTCAAAACAAAAGAAAGAAATCTACAGAGTACTCACAACCAATTCTAAGCACACTAATTTCAGCTGCCCCTGAAGGTGACGTGGTGGGTAGAGACGTTGGCTCTTCACCACTGTGACCTGGGTTTGAATCCCAATACTGTCATGGTGAAATTGACATAGATCACATTGCTAAATTGTAAGTCACATCAATGAACTGTCACACTGTTCCACCGTGCATCACACTGTTGAAATGTACATCACACTGTTGAACAGTGCGTCACACTGTGCAACTGTGCATCACACTGTTGAAATGTTTATCACAAGTGTGCATCACATTGCTGAACAGTGCACGAGTTTCAGCATCTTCCACACATCCAACCAAACTTAAATCGCAGAAAACTAAATTGTCACCAATCTTCACTTGAGCTCATGCTGGTGGCCTTGAGTTGTGGCTGTGATTGGTTGCTGTTTGACGATGCTGTGTCTAACAAAGATGATTAGTATCACCCTCCTCTTTAATCCAGGCTTATGACTTGCACTACTGAGATCGGGCAGTGGCTGAGTTTTGTGGTTGCAAAGTTGCTGCCATGGCTTTAAATGTGATTTAGATCGAAGTGAAGCTGACAATTAAAACTGCAAAACAAAAAGATCAACCATTTGCTGGATTGGCAAAAATCTACGAATTAAAAAAATCTGTTGTTTAAGAATTAAGACCACAGTAAGAAAGAAACATGATAATGGAACAAAAGCTCTTCTACCTTATCACAGGGCCAGAAAAATCAACAACTGAAATGGCTAGTATACTGTTTGGCCTCTATGCTTTACCATGCAACAGTCACCATTGTCTTGAAAGAGCAAATACTTATTGCACTGGGACGTTTAGATCGATGCCAGCACACTTCATCCCAGCTACAATACATGACAATTGGTCTATACTGATCATTACAGTATGCGTTTCAATACCAATGTGTCGAGCAGATTCAGACTTGATAGAGTCAGTTTTTCAGTCCCAGAATATTCTCACCGAGTTTTCTGTCTACAAGTACAAATTAAATTGTTTCGGCTTAACGACACTTTTTCATATCGAAGATGATTAGTGTCGGAGGCAGAAAGCAACCTCGTACTCCACGTTTAAATTGCGAGAGCCACCCGTAGTAAAGATCCGAGAAATTAATCTCTGATAAACCGACCGACCGGGAAGCGAACCCGGGGCGCCGGCGTGACGAGCGGGCTACCAGCCCACTCGGCCACTCAGGATCTCTACAAGTACATGTATGCCTGACGAATATCAAGGCATCTAACAGTCGCAAACTTTGCTACACTCGTTCACCAAAACCAGTTTGTGATAGATTGCTTCTTTCCATTCGAAAATAGTCTAGTGTGCTGATCGAGGGATTTGGCGTTTGAGAACTGTGTGTAACATTTATTGCTGGTGTATGGTATTTCGACTGCATGCTTCTCGAGGTGTTCATCAACGGCATCTTCTGACTTGATGCAAGTGGACTGTTCTCCTCTCAAAAGGAGGAAGATGTGTTAAACGACTCCACAGCATTGCTTCCATCTCTGAACTCGTGCACGTCCTCTTCGTCATCATGATTCGTAAGATGTCTACGTAGAGACACGTAGGTCCTGAACTTCCTGTCACACAGGTAGCACTGATGTGGCGTCATGCACAGGTGAGTATTCATATGAGCCTTCAAATGGCCTTTGAGGACGAACTGCTTTCCGCACAAAGTGCACACATGAGTCTTCTCTCCTACGTGGGATTTCATGTGCGTTTTCAGGTTGCTGCCCGAGGTAAACGATTTTCCACACGACCCGCACGGGAATGGTCTTTCACCCGTGTGCATCCTCATGTGTTTCTCGAGGTTGTTCGCGACAGGAAACGTCTTATCGCATGCGGTGCATTTAAACGGTCTGTCATCCGTATGTAGCATAACGTGGCGCTTGAGAGACCCGGCCTCACGGAACTCCTTTGCACACACGGGACATTTGAAATCGCGCCACTCCAAGTGAGTCTTCAGATGCGACTTGAGGTGCGTCGACAGAGGAAACTGCTTTTCACAGATTCGACAAGTGTAATGGCGATCGTCTGTGTGCGACACTTCGTGCGTTGTCAGATTGCTCGACGACGCGAACTCCTCGTTGCACACTTTACACTTGAACGAGCGCAGCAGCGAATGCGTCAGGCTGTGCTTTTTGAGGTCGCACGCCTGAGCGAAATGAGCGTTACACTCGAGACACGAGTATGGCTTCTCGCCCGTGTGGATTCGCATGTGACGCATGAGCGAACTCGACCGAGAGAATCGTTTGGTGCATTCACCGCATTGGTATGGTCGTTCCCCTGTGTGGTTTCGCATGTGCGTCTTGAGCGAGTTGCCATGAGCGAAGATTGCCTCACACAGCGTGCACTTGAATGGTCGCTCGCCTGTGTGACTCCGGAGGTGGGCCAATAGGTTGCTCGATTTTGTGAAGATCTTGTTGCAGAAGCTGCAGACGTGGGACTTGCGTAGGCGTTTCAACTTCTGATGATTTACTATAAAACGAAACAGGAATGCTTCGACAATTTCTTGCATACATTGACTCATCATTATTATTGCAAGATGGTTACAATTATTATGGCAGTATGGTTAACAACATTATGTCATTATGGTTATCATAGTTATGGCAAGACCTTTAACATTTTATTATGACAATATTGTTATAACTATGGCAAGATGTTTATTACTTTCCCAGTTGTAGGCACTCCATCTGGAATGACCTCAATTCGCAGCTGCGCTCATTTCCTCTGACCAATCAAACTGGGTTTTATAAATCACTCAAGACTTTTTCTTTAGCCGTGACAGGGCTGGCAGTGTCCCTGATGTTTCTTGAATGGGTGCTATATAAGTCCCCAGAATCAATGAATGAATGATTATTATGACAATAATTATGGTAATCATCATTATGGCAAGATGCTTATCATCATTATGACAAGAAGTTTAGCATTATTTTGCCAACATGTTTATCACTATTCTGGCAAATTGTTTATCATTATTATGGCATAAACGTGACAGTAAACCCAATGATGCAACCCCTTTCTAACTTTTCAATCTGCATCGGTAGTCATTTAAATAATTTACAGACTCCAAAAGGATGGAGGACTGAGTGAGCACCAGGTGCCAAGGTATTCCATGGATCGTAAGCCACCATAGTCTCAAGGGTTATGCCAATAATGTCAACCAATTGATTCATTCCTTCATTCATTCCTTGATCACTAACTCACTAACTTATTCGTCCTCCACATAACCACCAGTTCATTCAGAGCAAAAAATATCTATTCAGAGATGCTCAGAGTATGGCCATTACACCAAATAAGCAAGCTCAATATTGCAAATGACACAACCATAATGCTACAGCCCAACTCTCTTAGATTGTCGCCAGGCAAACAGGGTTTCATCATCAAATTTCTGCAACCCTTCTAACTAGATGCGATGCTTGTAAATAATCTGGAGTCTTTTACTACTTTTGCATGAAGCTTTAGCAATATTTGCATTTAGTACTATGATTTTTGACGGCCAACTGATTGAAATAACACCTAAGATTTCTCTGCGTACAAGTGTCTAACCTTCTGATTCTTCTCTGACAAAACCCAAAAATCTCTCCTCCTCCTCTTCCAAATTATCGCCAGCATATCCATCATTCGAGTTCCCATGGTTACCATCACCTACTGCATCATATTGCTCTGGCGAAAGCGAATCGTGGTCAAAAGTTGCAAATTTGCTGTTGCGATAGACATCCTCGTTGTTCAATCTATTGTCTTCTGCGTCTTGGTAAGCAGGATCGCCCACAAAGATTTCACCTTTTGGATTAAATGCTCCGCCTTCTTCGGCGTCCCACATCGTTTTCGGCTGATCAACGTAACTGTCTTCATTCAAGTGTGTTGCAGTGCTTCTATTAAATAACCAAAAGAAAACAAATCAGTTCTGTCATTCACATAACGCACAATCTTTGCAAGTTTTCATTATGTCATTTAGAGGACTTATATAGCGCCCCTCCAAAATCACTACTCAGAGGCGCTCCCAGCCCAACCCCAGCGATAAAGAACAGTTTTCAAGTTCTTTTTAAAGGTTTATGCCTGTTCTAGCTAGAAGAACATGCAGATCTGAAGGAAGATTATTCTACGTGGTCGGCCCAACCACTGAGAAGGCACAAAGTTGCATCTTTGAAGTGCACGCAAAGGGAACAGCAAGTTCGCCACGAGATGCAGAACTAAGATTTCTGCGGGCAGCTAAACCTGAGGTAGGGCAACAGAACTCGCGCAAGTAGGCTAAACCACGGATGTAAAAAAGGCCATTTTCGCTCGGCCACTTATTCTGTCCAAAATAAATCAAGCACACACTCATTAAGAACTTGTCCTTGCCACACAAGTTGTAAGAAATTTAATTTGATGCGTTGCAACGGATTCGGTAACTTAGATTAAAAGCAGGAAACGAGGCCAATAATATTATGAGAATGCGGGCATGCAGTCTTCCAAAATCCGATTTCTTAGCCTTGCGCAGTTATAAAACGTTCTGCTCAATAAATAGCGTCCAGTAAGACAACCTTTTAAAAATACAACTGTCTTCCTACATTTTTCTAACTCATAACAATTGAATTTCGAATAAAAACAATAAATTTATAACCGACCTACTTAAAAAATTAGACCATTTAGCCTGCCAATCATCGGACACGTGACACGAATGACCTAGTTTAGGCATCTTATATGGCGCTTTCCTGATCAAGGTAAACGACGTTAAGTAAGTAAGTAAATAAGTATATTCTTCACAAAACCGGTTGCCAAAGAGCCGCACAAACATCATAACAAACACAAAATCAATAGGAGTTTAGCATTCTTCCTAAAAAAATTTTCCTCATACAATTATTATTGTCGAATACAGTCAAGACCTTGCCATGAGACCGTGGGCGAAGGCAGAGGTGCAAAAACCATTCTTTTTCAAAATGAAAAGTTTTTGGTTTGTTTTATGGTTTTATTTGTTTGTTTGTTTTGTTTTTTGTTTAGATTTTTCTATTTCGGATCATAAAACTCTTAAAAATGACATAATATCGTTCTAATTAATCAGATGCATATGTTATTCCTCAACTCTTACTAAGCTATTACTTCATACTTTCATACCATCCAGTTATCTTCTTCTTTCCATGTCGGGCCTAGAACTAGGCTACAGCTTTTTGCTTGTTGCTAACTCAATAAACGAATATAATATTATGATGATGGTGATGATCTATTGGCTGACAGCATTATTGACAAATGTTATGCTCTGTCGTGTGCCGTAGATAGGCGAAAATTCATACATAACTTTGGGGTGCATATTTTACGAGGGCCGGATTTTTGGGGTGACATAAGGGTTTAAGTCAAAAATTTTGGGGACAGTCCCCCTCTGCCCCCATGATTTACGCCACTGGTCGTAGATAGTTGCGGACTATAGACGCAGTCAGCTGTAGGCCTATAATATTGTATAAATTCTTATATCAGGTACGGGTGCTAAGTATTTAGGGGCACATTTCAAATAATTATCAGCTAGCCTATATATTGTCCTACTCACTTATTTTGTTCTGTTTACGTAGATTGTTATT
The DNA here is from genome assembly GCA_020284085.1 of Aporrectodea caliginosa. Lineage (NCBI taxonomy): Eukaryota > Metazoa > Annelida > Clitellata > Crassiclitellata > Lumbricidae > Aporrectodea > Aporrectodea caliginosa. Next base: position 108,890 of record JACEVL010000166.1, on the reverse strand, counting down.
TGTGATGGACCACTTGATGTTTGATAAGAGGAGGTTTATGCAAATTTGGACAACAGTTACTAGTAGCGCCTACTCGAATAATTGACCTAGAATGCATAAGCTGCAAACTTCATATTGTGTGTCTTGCATTTTCTTCTTCATCAGATCTACAGTAAGACTGACGATGGAGAGTGTACTGAAAACTTAATCGTGTGCTGTTTAAGTACATGTGGTAGTTACTTTTAAAGGATCACATGATGTGTGGTATGAGGAGTATGCGGCAAACACATGATAAACGCAGACGAATAAACATCCAGGTATAATAGGTCTACATAAATGCTCTTGAAAATTGAGTAGGTCTATGCTAAACCGAAGAACTCTGGTGAACCGGTTAGAACTAGAATGGACAAGAAATGTCTAATCTATTCCGGGAACTTTCCATTGATTGTTGACATAGTTTAAATCGTAGGTCTACACGATGACATTATGACAGCATGACAAGATGGTATCGTGTTCTTCTAACTAGGGACTCTGCATACAACTTCTACAAGCATTTGAAAGCGGTTTTCTTATTGCCTGAGTTGCTCTGAGTACTTTTGCGGGGCGCTATATAAGTCCAATGAATGAATGAATGAATGAATGAATGAATGAATGAATGAATGAATGAATGAATGAATGAATGAATGATCTTCAGCCCTTCAGCTAGACTGAGGTTTGGAGATGCATGGCTATGCTGAAGACTTAATCTTGTGTTGTTGCCTAAATGTATGTATGTTGGGTCTTATGTATGTTGTATGTATGCTTTGAACACTTGTTATAGCGCCCCTTCCAGATTCCTACTCAGAGGCGCTCCCAGCTACAGCGCGGACGCTGAATCTGAGTTTCACGCCGAAACGCATGAGCAATTGCGAGTGAAGGACTTGCCCACTGCCCAGGGTCCCTACGCGGCGGCTTGAGGTGGATTCGAACCCGCAACCCTCCGGCTACAAGGCACCGAACATACCCCTACGCCACCGCGCCCCACGTACTCCACGTTTATATTGCGACTGAGTCACCCGCAAGTAGGAGATCAAGAAGTGAACAGAAAGGTGGCAGATAGATGATGCACGTAGATTGGGTGGAGTTCACTGGAGAACTGAATTTTACAGTGATAGTAGTCTACATGATTTGAAACCCATGATTGTTGCAAATCTGAATGATGTTAGTGCGGTTAAACCTGCATTGTATGTAAACTCTCATTGAAGCCAAACCCACATTAGTATTAAACCAGCTGCAGTGAAGGTAAGCATTCGCTAGGTTCAGGTGCCCATTCCATACAGGTCCAGTTCCTCGACCTACCTCAAACTGGTCTGAAACCCTTAGGCTACGCATACGACCATTGACGTCAAAGATACTATAACGCCATGTAACATACACAGGCCTACTACCCTTTGCTTTTGAAGTCATCGAACCCAGACATGGGAATAGCACTGCCACATTAGGGTAGTGGCGGAGTTAATTTTTTCCAGCGGGGATTAGTAACTTAGTCGCTGTATTTATGTGGTGAACCTCGCAAGGTTTTGCTTCTTTTCAAAAGCCTTCCTACCTGTATCCAACGATATGCTGCTGATATAGCATATAATTATGAGGGGACGTTACAAGGAAGAAGAGGAAGAAGACATGATTTACTACACAGGTGTTGTATGCTTCTAGTTTAATATATGAAATTCCAAGAAATCGTAGCTGTTTTAGGTTTAAAATATTCAAAATTATTATTCGCTTCAGCACACAGAACAAGAAATCATCTGATTAGGTCAAGATCAGTAAGGAAAAAGAGGAAGTTCAAGACACAGACACATAATTATATAAACAGAGACATAGACAGAGAGAGCGAGAGATATAATAAAAGATAATACGACGGACTAAGAATTAGATACAGCGAGGCATTAGCAGATTTTCACCATTGGAAGTCTCTGGCCTCGAAGTTCGGCCGTTATATATAAACAACCAAAATAAGAGTCATTTACTACGCTTTCGACTCAATAGAATTAATCAGTGTTCGGTTTGGCCAAAATGTTTGATCGTTGAAGCATCAACATATTTCTAATCGTCATCGTCGTCGTCTTCATCATCATCGTCTTCGTGATCGTCTTCGTCATCTTGGTCATCTTTCAAATCGTGATCACTGTCATCTCTGGGCAGATGTCCGGAATCGGAAGCAGGTGGTTTTAAGGAATCCATTGGCTTAATGACTGAACCTGAAGCAGGTGGGATTACAGAATCCTTTGGCTTAATGACTGAACCTGAAGCAGGTGGGATTGGGGAATCCTTTGGCTTAATGACTGAACCTGAAGCAGGTGGGATTACAGAATCCTTTGGCTTAATGACTGAACCTGAAGCAGGTGGGATTACAGAATCCTTTGGCTTATTAAATGAACCTGAAGCAGGTGGGATTGAGGAATCCTTTGGCTTAATGACTGAACCTGAAGCAGGTGGGATTACAGAATCCTTTGGCTTAATGACTGAACCTGAAGCAGGTGGGATTACAGAATCCTTCGGCTTAATGACTGAACCTGAAGCAGGTGGGATTACAGAATCCTTTGGCGTAATGACTGAACCTGAAGCAGGTGGGATTGGGGAATCCCTTGGCGCAATGACTGAACCTGAAGCAGGTGGGATTGGGGAATCCTTTGGCTTAATGACTGAACCTGAAGCAGGTGGGATTACAGAATCCTTTGGCGCAATGACTGAACCTGAAGCAGGTGGGATTACAGAATCCTTTGGCTTAATGACTGAACCTGAAGCAGGTGGGATTACAGAATCCTTTGGCTTAATGACTGAACCTGAAGCAGGTGGGATTGATGAATCCTTTGGCTTAATGACTGAACCTGAAGCAGGTGGGATTACAGAATCCTTTGGCTTAATGACTGAACCTGAAGCAGGTGGGATTACAGAATCCTTTGGCGTAATGACTGAACCTGAAGCAGGTGGGATTGAGGAATCCTTTGGCGTAATGACTGAACCTGAAGCAGGTGGGATTACAGAATCCTTTGGCGTAATGACTGAACCTGAAGCAGGTGGGATTACAGAATCCTTTGGCTTAATGACTGAACCTGAAGCAGGTGGGATTACAGAATCCTTTGGCTTAATGACTGAACCTGAAGCAGGTGGGATTACAGAATCCTTTGGCTTAATGACTGAACCTGAAGCAGGTGGGATTGAGGAATCCTTTGGCTTAATGACTGAACCTGAAGCAGGTGGGATTACAGAATCCTTTGGCGTAATGACTGAACCTGAAGCAGGTGGGATTACAGAATCCTTTGGCTTAATGACTGAACCTGAAGCAGGTGGGATTACAGAATCCTTTGGCGTAATGACTGAACCTGAAGCAGGTGGGATTACAGAATCCTTTGGCGCAATGACTGAACCTGAAGCAGGTGGGATTGGGGAATCCTTTGGCTTAATGACTGAACCTGAAGCAGGTGGGATTACAGAATCCTTTGGCTTAATGACTGAACCTGAAGCAGGTGGGATTACAGAATCCTTTGGCGCAATGACTGAACCTGAAGCAGGTGGGATTGGGGAATCCTTTGGCTTAATGACTGAACCTGAAGCAGGTGGGATTACAGAATCCTTTGGCGTAATGACTGAACCTGAAGCAGGTGGGATTACAGAATCCTTTGGCGTAATGACTGAACCTGAAGCAGGTGGGATTACAGAATCCTTTGGCGCAATGACTGAACCTGAAGCAGGTGGGATTACAGAATCCTTTGGCGTAATGACTGAACCTGAAGCAGGTGGGATTACAGAATCCTTTGGCGTAATGACTGAACCTGAAGCAGGTGGGATTACAGAATCCTTTGGCGTAATGACTGAACCTGAAGCAGGTGGGATTACAGAATCCTTTGGCGCAATGACTGAACCTGAAGCAGGTGGGATTACAGAATCCTTTGGCGTAATGACTGAACCTGAAGCAGGTGGGATTACAGAATCCTTTGGCGTAATGACTGAACCTGAAGCAGGTGGGATTACAGAATCCTTTGGCGTAATGACTGAACCTGAAGCAGGTGGGATTACAGAATCCTTTGGCGCAATGACTGAACCTGAAGCAGGTGGGATTACAGAATCCTTTGGCTTAATGACTGAACCTGAAGCAGGTGGGATTGAGGAATCCTTTGGCTTAATGACTGAACCTGAAGCAGGTGGGATTGAGGAATCCTTTGGCTTAATGACTGAACCTGAAGCAGGTGGGATTGATGAATCCTTTGGCTTAATGACTGAACCTGAAGCAGGTGGGATTACAGAATCCTTTGGCTTAATGACTGAACCTGAAGCAGGTGGGATTGAGGAATCCTCTGGCTTAATGACTGAACCTGAAGCAGGTGGGATTGACGAATCCTTTGGTTTAATGAATGAACCTGAAGCAGGTGGGATTGAGGAATCCTTTGGCTTAATGACTGAACCTAAAGCAGGTGGGATTGAGGAATCCTTTGGCTTATTGAATGAATCTGAAGCAGGTGGGTTTAGCGAATCGTTTGGATTTTTCAATGGACCTTTTGAAGGAGGATTTGCCGATTTAGAGGTTGAGTTAGATGCTGAGTTACCCGGAGTAGAGGTGGTGGTTACTGCTGGCTTTTGTGTTGTCGAGGTTGAGTCAGATGCTGACTGGCTTGGAGTAGGGGAGGAGGTTGATGCTGGCTGCTGGTGTTGTCGAGGTTGAGTCAGATGCTTGATCTGGCCTGGAGTAGGGGAGGAGGTTGGGGATGCTGGCTGTTGAGTTGTAGTGGTTGAGTCAGATGCTATCTGGCCTGGAGTAGGGGATGAGGTTGATGCTGGCTGCTGTGTTGTCGAGGTTGAGTCAGATGCTGACTGGCCTGGAGTAGGTGAGGAGGTTGATGCTGGCTGTTGAGTTGTAGAGGTTGAGTCAGATGCTATCTGGCCTGGAGTAGGGGAGGAGGTTGATGCTGGCTGTTGAGTTGTAGTGGTTGAGTCAAATGCTATCTGGCCTAGAGTAGGGGAGGAGGTTGATGCTGGCTGTTGAGTTGTAGTGGTTGAGTCAGATGCTATCTGGCCTGGAGTAGGGGATGAGGTTGATGCTGGCTGCTGTGTTGTCGAGGTTGAGTCAGATGCTATCTGGCCTGGAGTAGGGAATGAGGTTGATGCTGGCTGCTGTGTTGTAGAGGTTGAGTCAGATGCTGACTGGCCTGGAGTAGGGGAGGAGGTTGATGCTGGCTGTTGAGTTGTAGAGGTTGAGTCAGATGCTGACTGGCTTGGAGTAGGGGAGGAGGTTGATGCTGGCTGTTGAGTTGTAGAGATTGAGTCAGATGCTGACTGGCTTGGAGTAGGGGAGGAGGTTGATGCTGGCTGTTGAGTTGTAGAGGTTGAGTCAGATGCTATCTGGCCTGGAGTGGGGGAGGAGGTTGATGCTGGCTGTTGAGTTGTAGAGGTTGAGTCAGATGCTGACTGGCTTGGAGTTGGGGAGGAGGTTGATGTTGGCTGTTGTGTTGTAGAGGTTGAGTCAGATGCTATCTGGCTTGGAGTTGGGGAGAAGGTTGATGTTGGATGTTGAGTTGTAGAGGTTGAGTCAGATGCTGACTGGCCTGGAGTAGGTGAGGAGGTTGATGCAGGCTGTTGTGTTGTCGAGGTTGAGTCAGATGCTGACTGGCCTGGAGTAGAGGTGGAGGTTGATGCTGGCTGTTGAGTTGTAGAGGTTGAGTCAGATGCTATCTGGCCTGGAGTAGGGGAGGAGGTTGATGTTGGCTGTTGAGTTGTAGAGGTTGAGTCAGATGCTATCTGGCCTGGAGTAGGGGATGAGGTTGATGCTGGCTGTTGAGTTGTAGAGGTTGAGTCAGATGCTGACTGGCCTGGAGTAGAGGTGGAGGTTGATGCTGGCTGTTGAGTTGTAGAGGTTGAGTCAGATGCTATCTGGCCTGGAGTAGGGGAGGAGGTTGATGTTGGCTGTTGAGTTGTAGAGGTTGAGTCAGATGCTATCTGGCCTGGAGTAGGGGAGGAGGTTGATGTTGGCTGTTGTGTTGTAGAGGTTGAGTCAGATGCTGACTGGCCTGGAGTAGGGAATGAGGTTGATGCTGGCTGTTGAGTTGTAGAGGTTGAGTCCGATGCTATCTGGCCTGGAGTAGGGGATGAGGTTGATGCTGGCTGTTGAGTTGTAGAGGTTGAGTCTGATGCTATCTGGCCTGGAGTAGGGGAGGAGGTTGATGTTGGCTGTTGAGTTGTAGAGGTTGAGTCAGATGCTATCTGGCCTGGAGTAGGGGAGGAGGTTGATGTTGGCTGTTGTGTTGTAGAGGTTGAGTCCGATGCTATCTGGCCTGGAGTAGGGGATGAGGTTGATGCTGGCTGTTGAGTTGTAGAGGTTGAGTCAGATGCTGACTGACCTGGAGTAGAGGTGGAGGTTGATGCTGGCTGAGTTGGAGTTGGTGTGGATTCAGCTGTTACGTCGCATAATTCAGGCGTAACATTAGTTGTTGGTTCGTCTGGTTTCAGAGTTGAGCTGGAAGTAGGCTGAGGAGGCGGTGAAGTTGTTCCACTTGGTGTAGTGGTAGGTGAACTGGCTGTGCTGTTTTTGCTACATGGAATGCACGTCTTGCTTCGCCACTCGCATCTCTTGACTGCATCGTCCCAGATCAGCTTCCGCGTTGCACAAGGTCTCTCGTCGTACATGTACCCAGCGACGCAGCTCGCGTAGATATTGCAACCCTTGCATGACTGGTAGTTACCATCTGGTAACGGGACGTTACCGGGTTGACTGATGCAACTGGTAATGCATGACGATCCAGTTCTGCAGTTAGCAGTGACGATATGTGCCAGGCATATACCGAGGAGTACTGTAATTCAGAGACAATACGCAAGATTTAAACGTGTGAGTCAAACAGCAATTAAAGAAACAAACTGGTTAACTTACTCTGAGAACCTACTGTCAAAACTTTCAATTTAAACGATATTTCTTAAACAAAAATTAAAGAGAAATTTGAAATTTGGCATAAATGTTGATGTTAAACCAAAATCTGTTGCAGAAACAACTTTCACAACAGACTGCATTGCCAGGATGCCCCGACCGCGACCCAAATGGCAGAAGCCGCTGACGCAGCCCTCTTCGCTGCTATCATCCAAGATAACAACCATGTCCTCCGCATGCTCTTTCCAACTCGGTCTGTTAGTAACTATAACCTACGCCCCAGGTAGACCTCAGTCGACCTTTAAGTCGACTCCCAGTCGACTTGGGCATCCCAAGTCGAGTCGAGTCGTTTCTGCTTAGCGCAACTGACCCCAAGTCGAATTTGTCCGGAAAAGTCACCTCAAGTTGTTTTCTCAACAAGTCGACTTAAACCGACTTGAGACACAAATAAATCTAAATTTATCATACCACACTAATGATCGTGAGGTCACGGCAGCATTTAAGCAGTTTTGTAGTGCTTTTGCACAAATTAATGAAGCATGTTCTAACTTCTACGGTCTATACCGCGTAGCCTACTTAGGCTGCGGTTTAATTTTGTATTATCGACGCCGGTTGCGGCGGTTGTGCTAAACAGTTACTTGTTTTGTTTATAGGTATCGATTTATCTATATCATTTGTTATTCTATGTTAAGACGTCACACGTACGTTTAATAAAAATGGCGAATCGAAATGTTAATAAAAAATGTTAGCACGTCTACCTTATCAAGAGCTGAACGCGCGCAAATCAATGAACTTTTTAGGCAGTAGGATGGTACGCATGCATTGCTATTTGATACGTTAGGGGTTAGTGTCCAAATAATTATGACAACAGAATTCAAATGTATCATTATAACAAGCCATTCTGTGCAACCAGTCCGCGGTCCGCCACAGATTCTTGTGCTAACCCATTAGAGCATTACAAAACTGTTCAAGCACAAAAACACACTGCTTAAAATAGGCCTAATAAACTTTGACCAATTTTATTCATCAGGTGTTGAGGTCTCATTACTAATTAGGCCTAGCAGGGCCTACTACGTAGGGGGGGATGGAATCAGACTGCTTCCAATTTGTGCCAGGGGGAAAGGTTTCCCCCTAGTGAAATGGATGTTGCTGTACAACTGACAGTACTGACTCAACTGTCAACTGTTGCAATGCATTGGCACATAGTTAAACTATAACTATTGTTCAACTAAAAGAAAAAGTGTAACTAACAGTTGGGAATTGATTTTGCAAATATGTTAACTAAACTACAAAAATTCAGTGAAACTTTTTCCAACTTTTTAAGAAACTTTTTGACAAACGTGAAACATTTTCTCAATAACCGAGCTTAAGTGTCCTGTAATAATGCAGAGAGGGGCAATGACATTTTAACTTTCAAGCTATGTAATGTGTACTAGACTAGTAACAGTCCTACTGCAGTTCTAACAGAAAATACTGAAGACAGTTGCTAATGCAAACAATGGTGCAACATGCAATGTGATGCAGTTCAATTGACTTAGTAATAAAAACAGTTATACTCTGATTACTCATGACAATAATGATCAGCTATCAGCAAGACCACTGCCAGATTTGTATCTGGATCTTAAGAAAAGAAGGTGATCACGGGCAGTGGCGTAGCCATACAAGGTGCGTAAGGTGCGTACGCACCCCCTGTCAAATTCTGCTTTAGGGTGTACTCTTTCTATTGATATTATTGTTGATCTTACAAAAACCTGGCCAACTGTTCCAACAGATTATTTTGCCTACGCCCTACGGTGTTCCAAAAAGCCACAACAAGGCCTGTCTGTGTCCATCTCAGCCTCTCTACAGTCAGAACCATATTCTGTGTGTGATGGATGCTGCATGATACATGATATCCTGACGTATGTGCGGTGTCTCAGTGTTTACCCAAGCCACCGGATGTGTCGGATCATTAGACCCACACTAGAAATGACCACTCAGTTGCAAATGAAGATCTCCTTACCCAAATATATAAATATATATATATACAATTATACATATATATTATGTGGAAGTCAGTAGTTTAAAATAACTATATATATATATATATATATGCCTATCTTCCTTAACCTGTGAACCCTTTACGGCGAAGTACCCTCCCCACCACCACCGTCTGACGCGGAGCGGAGTGGTATCACCTTTCGTCCCCCCCCAACACCAGCGACCTCTAGGGTGAATAAGGCCGCACAAGATGAGCGTGAAGGGAGAGAAGGAGAAGGATGGGAATTGGGGATACAAGGGGCGGACTGCGACAGTTGGGGTTGATAAGTTTGGGTTACCGTCTTATAACCGACGGCGGTCAGGAGATCGCATGATTAAAGTTTCTTAAGAACTGGATAGTGAATGATCGGACAGTAAAGCGGACCGGGGACATGGAGTCCAGCTCGTTACCGGTCGGACTGCGATTTAGGTTACAGAGTCTGGACGTTCCGACGACAAAGTATATTAGTACCCGAATAGACGCGCTCAGGAGTCGTGAAGCGACGCCAGAACGTCGCTGAGGTTAGCTGAATCCGGTTCAAGTCTTCAAACGCCGCCGGTACACCTTTATCGGACAGAATCTTCGAACAGACTGTCATCGATGTGCTGCAGATGCTGCGCCACTCTCGTCTACCGGTCTCTACCGGTCTCTGTCTCGTCGCCCTCCCACCGCACACCACTTCGCCGCCCAGGGGTCCGCGGTAGGCCTATTATGTAACGTCTAATTGAACTGGAATTTACATTAGTTAACTAATTTTTTAATGTAATGATTGGATAGACTTAGCTTGTTATGCATGCCCTAGACTATTAATAAATGGCTTAGATTCACAAACATAGGACAATCCGTGTTGAATGTTGATGACGCCACGGAACAAAAATCGACGGCCAAAGTTTTCTTGCAACAGAGAAAATATAAGACTCAACTGAAATTCTAAATTTAGAGTAGCATTTGATGTTGCTTTTAAGCAGTATTCTAAATAGGCCTAATCTGCTACACTTCGTGAAACATTGGTAATGCTTTTCAGCATAAACCATAAACGGATCGCTGGGAATTTGTTAAAATAAGAAAGTAGGATCGAGAAAGTTGATTCCGTGATTGTCTAAAATTCTATGCCTCAGGAGATGCCCTAAAAGTCCACCTTAGTCTATATACAGGTTCTCTGAACATTACTAATTTGCATCACGCACCCCCTATGGTAAAATCCTAGCTACGCCACTGATCACGGGTTTCATCAGACATTCGGCATCAGTTTAACCTCAGTGAAGGAAACAGTGACTAATAATAGGCTATTCATTTTTGCTTAAGTAGCCTTTAATTCATTATAGTCGACACTCACAGTCGACTCATAAAGAATGATAAACACCAATGTTCTTACATGTATTTACACTGCACCCATGGAATCTATATTAATTTTAGTCCTTGCATTGCATGAATGCGCCTTAATACATTAAACATACATGTATTCTATGCAGAGGCAGCACCAGTGTTAAGAAGTAATTAAAGGTCGCGTTGACTCGTTGAGGTGGTGACAGTGTTCACTGTTCATTGCAGAAGAGGCCTAGTTGTTACTTACGGTAAACTTTCTAGCTAATAACTAAAAATATTAGTTAAACTTTTTAGTTAATAACTAAAAATAATAGTTAAACTTTGGTTTTAACTAAACAATTTGTTTAGTTAAACTTCTGTCTTAACTAAAAATGTTAAGTTTAACTAAAAATTTGCAACTTTTAGTTAACTTTTGCCCATCACTGTCGGCTGTCGACTGTAATCGAGTCTCTGGACTGTAAAGTTGATGCATTATGGTATTAGTGGTATTATTTCATTCTGTTTGTAATCCTTGTATACTTTTGAGGAGGTACGGCGACAACACATTTTGCCGTAGGCCCTAGGCCATACCACTTTTTGTCTGCTAAAAGCTAGAAAATACTTTTAATCAATTTAAACGTGTATTTTAGATTATGAAATATGGCACGAAACACTGTCAATATATGCAAAAAAGCGTCAGCTTCTGGGGGACTGAGTCCCCCAGACCCCCTAAATTCCCATTTTCCATACAACTTTTAAAATCATACCGACGCACACTGAGTATGGGGGGATTGCTTCCAGCTTACAGGGGGGATAGTAGGCCCTGAGGCCTAGTATATAAAATTAATGCTTGCCAGCAAATTGGCTTGAAATTGTTGTAGGCCTATTATTAGCCGTACTTAATCGTTATTACCATGTCAGAAGTCGACTTTAAGTCGGAAGTTGGTTGTTTTTCTGCCAAGTCGGATCAAGTCGTTTTGGCTCCAAGTTGTCGACTTCAAGTCGACCTCAAGTCACTTTAGGGTCAAGTGGGGTCAGATTGGCTGACCAAAGTGACTCCCAGGTCTAGCCCCAGGCCTCACCCCTTCGAACTTACAACAAAGAACAATAAGATCTTCGTACCACGCATGCTTTTCAAAAACGTCTACAAGATGAAAAACTGCCTCTCTCAATAACTCATGTATTCTGTTGCGTTTTGTCGACAGTTTTGTGTTAAATAAACCAATATGATGTATTTTCGCTGCTACTATTGTTGCTGTTACTAATACTTCACTCACCCTACTATTATTGCTATAACTATATTTGCGAATGACATGACTCACTATAATACTGGTCTATTATTTAACTGTCATAGCTGCTATTAGGCTAATACCACTCGTTCTACTGCCCCTTCTTGCAGTTTATTTTAACCACTCATTCTAATCGCCCTTTTATTGCAATTATGTTTCTTTGAGTACCCACTATGTCCATCTGGTTCTTTTATTTATGGGAATGATTTGAAAAGCAGTTTCTGCTTCCTCTCCTTATGAGTTTCTGTTGATGCTTTATGTCTTATGAATTGGTGCTTGTTACTTTTAAATCATTGACTTGTCTCCACCTTAACTTATGTAATATTATTTGCCGTTGTTCTGCTTATATGTTTTGCTTCACAAATAGAGATTTTCAATTAAGATAAAATTAAATTAAAACAAATAAACAATTGCTATTTCAGCTGTTACTGATGCTGATGCTATTACTGTCACTAGCTCTAACTCCGATACTCATCCCTGTCAAATGAGTAATAACCCTGAAAGTTTGCGAATATAAAGTTACAAGACACGTCATAGGCGCCGACACTCTGGAAGCCTTGGATGAGAAAGTTCAGTGGGTGGGTCACACCCAGAAGAATTCTGACCTTAATTTCAAATATTTTAGTGTAAATTCCAGTAATCTCAACTTGAGGAGTACAAGCACAACACAGATACCCAACATTCCATGATCTCACAACCCGTACATAAATAACAAATAGGCCTAAATGATTACACTGAGACGTTCGAACGTCTCCCGAAAATGCGCTAAAACTCACCTACGGCAATGTAGAATATAAAAAATTTTCCCGGGGAAGAACCCATTCACCCAGAGACAAATGCAAACGTCGGCGCCTATGAGGCATGTGATGATTTAAAAATCAAATCTCACTTTGGATCGAAACGTTTTTCATGTCCTCGGCCCTTCACTCAACTTTGCTCTCGTCTTCCCGTGAATCTTTTATCTGTAAATTCAAATTAAAAAAGTAAAGTTATAAAATATTCGTCATGGCGGAGCCAGAAGTAGGCCTATGTGATGATCAAGATCGTAACTTTACCCCACAAATTGTGGTAACAATTCCCTCATTCCTCCCATCTCACTTCACTCTCTCCGTCCCTTCTACCTATCCTCTGTCTCACCTATATATAGGCCTATACAAACTTAGTATGCTTTGTCCTCCACTTTATTAAAGTCACTCCCGGATAACAATGACACTGAGACCACAATAGAGCAACAGTCACACGACTGAGAAATTGGCACAAAGATAACGTGAAGGCATCTATCAGCATTACGATAGTTAATTATGTAAGTTTAGTAACAACCAGTGATGGGTATTAACTAATTTTTTTAGTTAAACTATAACTTTTTTTCAACTAAAATAAAAAGGTTTAACTAAAAGTTGGCAACTAATTTTGTAAATAAGTTAACAAAACTACAAATATTTAGTTAAACTTTTACCAACTTTTAACAAACATTTTAACAAATATTTTCCCAATGTCAGAGGTTAAATGAACTGCAATGATACATGTCACACAGCGTCAATGACAATTTCACTTTCAAACTATATAATGTGTACATAATAGACTAATGGTCCTAGAACAGTTCTACAAAAAAATCATGAAGAAAGTTGCTTATGGTTAGGGTAGTCCCTAAATCACGAATTCACGGAAATCACGGAAACCGTGAATTTTGCCGTTTGCCGTGAATTTTGCCGTTTGCCGTGATTTTCCGTGATTTTTCACATTTTCAGCACTTTTTGTAAAAACACGTTAAAAATGGTTGCGAAACACGTCAAAAAATGGCGCCGACGATAAAAAAGAGCGCGGAACCACTAAATTAATTTAAGAATTCTTGTTATTACCCCCCCCCTCGAAAATTATTGTTGGAAAATAGTCGTTACTACCCCCCTCGAAAATTATTCTTGGAAAATAGTCGTTACTAGTCCCCCCCCTCGAGAAAATTCTTGGAAAAAACACGTTGCCGTGAATTTTTCTATTTTTGCAAAAGTAGGCCGTGATTTTTTCACTTTTTGACCGTGATTTAGGGACTACCCTACTTATGGTGCAATGCAATGCAGTTCACTTGACTTGAGTGATAAAACCAGTTACCGGGTACTCATGACAATCATTGCGGAAGATAGTTGCTGATTTTCTTACTTAAACTTTCTAGCTAATAGCTAAAAATTATTAGTTAAACTTTTTAGTTAATAACTAAAAAATATTAGTGAAACTTTGGTTTTAACTAAACTATTTTTAACTTAAACTTCTGCTTTAACTGAAAGAATTTAGTTTGCATTAACTTTTGCCCATCACTGCTAGCAACGCCGCTAATTATTGTTATTGCTTAAACTTCCTTCAAACTAAAATAACGCTGTCCTGTAGCAAAAAATATTTAAGCGCCAGGCCAAATGTGGTTGTGACCAGGTGCCATCGTCGCAAAGCGGATTTACGTCCATAGTGCCGAGTTCTCAGTAGGAAGATTTTGTTTGAGCAGTGCAATATAAAATCAAACCAATACTAAATAATGTAAATAATGTAAAAAATATAATAGCGCGCACATAAAAAGGCCTAACTATTGAACCCAATATGGCAAATTTATTTCAAGCTCTAACTAGCCTATAGGCTATGTATTTTCCATGTTTCGGTGAATCAATTTAAAGTCCAAAAGAAGATTGTATACTCTACCTAAGGTCGAACGCGAAATTTCCGATGTGAGAGTTATCTGTAAAGCAATAACAAATTATTGTTCTTGAAAAGAATTATAACAACTGCAAGAGGTTAGGCTAATGTTAACCGATTCAATATGAAGTGAGACACTGAAGGCAAAGCATGAATGATTTCAACTTAACTCAAATAATCGAATTAAACGGCTACTTTTGAACACTAAGTCTTAGTAATCCCAACAGAATAAAGCCAATTATAAGGCTTAAAAACAACGAATAATCGATAACTCACATATTCAGTTTCGGATACTGGTCTGTCATCAGCCGTGTACTTCGATGTTGTGATATGACATATGCCCTCTCTTCTTTTATACACTCACTGGGGACCAGCTGAGATAATTTTACACCACGACATACGTGACCAGAGATTCAAGTAAGTCTCCTTTTTTGCGCCGCTTCAGATATTGCGACATTACTCAAGCGAATGAGTTATCCGAATTTTCCATCACGCGCTCATTATCTCACGTCTCACCCAATACCTCAAAGTCAAACACAACTTCAACATTGACAGCACTCACTGCTAATTATCTGCATATGCATATACACTTAATTTTTCATGTTGTTTGCCCATCATAGGCTGCCTCTCTGTCTTAGTGGACTGAACTTCAGGATTTCACACGGTTACGAATTAGTGTTACTAATTTACTAAATATTTGTCTATGCGTAGGCCCCTATGCATATGCTCCAGCTTTCCATGTAGCATTCAATCGCAACTTCAGTTATTTCGATGACTGTGTTGAAGTTTTCAAGGTCACCAATCAATTACAACGCGCAGTTATCAACAATATTTCACGAACCTAAAGGAAAGGTAAAGGAAGGTCACACAGAGTAGGGCACAGTAGGTATAGGCAGAGTAAAGAATTATTATAGGGTACTGGAAGGTAAGGTGGCAAAAGGTGTGACGAGGTAGAACAAGTAAAAGAAGGTATAGCAAAGAGAGATAAAGTCTAGTAAGTAAGTAATTAAGTAACTGTATTGTATTGTATTGTATTGTATTGTATTGTATTGTATTTGAACACTTGTTATAGCGACCCTTCCAGATTCCTATTCAGAGGCGCTCCCGACTACTGCGCGGACGCTGAATCGGAGTTTCACGCCGAAGCGCATGAGCAATTGCGAGTGAAGGACTTGCCCAGGGCCCCTACGCGGCGGCTTTGAGGTGGATTCGAACCCGCAACCCTCCAGCTGCAAGGCACCGAACATACCCCTGTATGTGAGGCGCCCTTGTAGCGGTATGGCCGCGTTACGGCGCCATATAAATTGTCGTTATTATTATTATTATTATTATTACACCACCGCGCCCCAGTTGTATTGTGTTGTGTTGTATTGTATTGTACTCCACGTTTATATTGCGACTGAGCCACTCGCAGTAAAGATCCGAGAAATTAATCTCTGATAAACCGACCGACCGGGAATCGAACCCGGGCCGCCGGCGTGGAGAGCGGGCTACCAACCCACTCGGCCACTCAGGACCTCTGAGTAGCCTAAGTAACTGAACTGAACTGAGTAAGTAACTGAACAAGTAAAGTAATTGGATTAAGTTGCTAAGTAAGCAAGTAAATTATAATGTTCGCCATATTCAGTAGGCCTAAACATAATTTGCATGAGGGGACAAGATTAAGAGATTCAGAGGCAGGCTGGCGATAAAGTCCGCACATGACTCAACACGCCAGCAGCTAATCAGGTGAGTCAAGGTAAGACCATTAATGAAGGTGATGTCAGCTAAAGAAGAGTAAGGCTGCAAACTACCAATATATAATATATAATCTATATGTGTAATGTGTATTATAATGCATATGTACAGCACAGTTATGAAGAATTACGTGCAAAAGACCGCAATGCAGTGCAATGGTTTAGCTCTGTGCTATTCGATGGCGAATGCACTGGATTACAAGAGATCACATAATCTATAAGTAAACAGTAAATGTGTTTTTTAAGGGACACTTTTTCTTTTATAAGCGCCAGTGTAACGTAATCATGCAAGTCAATTTTATTAAAGATAAACATTTGAGCTTAAATTCGACGCATTTTTGCATAATGAAGACAGTTTATCATCCAGGTTCTTAGAAGGTTTGATTATATGATCACTATTACACTCGAATGGATCAATTTCTGCCGCCCACGTACTTTGTCAAACTTGACAGTGACCCAGATTCAAAAGCTTTCTGAAGCCTTCTCTTCTGATTGTCTCTGGCGTCTTGAGGCTCATAATTGAAAGCTGCGAACTTCAGCGACGTGCATGCAGTGTCAATCTATCCAAGTACGGATCCTGACACTACCAGGTTGTCTTAGAGTTTGCTGTGAAACATTCTGCTAACCTGTCGATGATTGACCTCTGCGCACTGCTCGAACACTCTGCACAGTGAGGAAAATCATGTAGCCTACTCATTTTCGTCCTTAATTGCGTACAAGAGCAGACTTGGTAATTTATCAAGTTACAAATAATTGACTGTTAACTGAGCATGTAAGTAAGTATATCCTTTATTGAACCAATTGCTAACTGAATTTCGGTGTAAATTATAAGTAGGCCTATATATAATCACGATAAATAAATCATCCTAATTATAATTGTGTCCAGTTTTTATGGTTCTTTAGTTGTAGCAATAGGAAAATCTGCAGATGCATAACTTTGAAATAAAATAAAATTTGTCGTTTCGCTTGGTACGCAAAGTGGAGGCGTCAGCGACTTTTAGTTCCTGTCGTAGACGGTTTTCCACGAATGTCATGCTTTCCACTGCTTTCAGGTTGGTTGTCGCTTAACAGTTGACTTGTAAATGTGAGGTGCAGCCTATGTGGAAATCATTGGACATGATGCCAAGTAACACTTGTACAAGATCGTAATCGTTATTTCGATGGAACCATTTACAGGCGCTTAGTCAAACGAAATTGATAGGCAGATTGAGTGATAATTGGTTCAATTGTGTCAGGCAGGCAAAACAGTCATACTGCTGCGATGGCTGGTGTTTAGAGTTGACGCGACGATGGAGGTAAAGGGAAGATTTATGCTCAGGATTTATGCTTTGTAGGAGAGCAATGATTTCAGTTTTTGAGTGAAAGACCTGCGGAGAGATAGCAAAAGGTGAGGTTTGGTGAGTTCGCAGAATGGATCATATTATGACAGAGGAGAAATAGGAGCTATAGAAATAAGACAGTAGGAAAGCAGGAGATGTAGAGGCAGCAGTCATGATGATAAGTTTTGTGTTAGTCAGAACAGAGTGTAGGTCAGGCTGAGCTATTAATAGAATTATTTCTAGGTAACCTTAGTAACGGAGAGATCAGGTAACGAGGTACGGCTTGAAGGGAGAACACTTCTAACACTGCAAGCACAGCTTGACCAGGCATCAGGTTATTGGTGAGAGGTAGATGTACACATAGACTCGGCAGAAGCCGCTTAGATAAAAATAGTTTCACTGGGTAAGCTAGAGCGAGCAGTAGTCAGACAAAGAAATGAGTCAGGAATAGGATGTACTAGTAACCGACTGACCAGAGAATTAGGGGAGGATCAACGAGGAATTTGGAGGAAGAGATTCAGGTAGAAAGCTGCTTAGGAAGAGAAATAATTTAAGCGGCAGGCAGTGAGAAAAGGGGACATTCGGTCGAGAACATCAGCCGAGATGGTCAGACAGCAAGGCAGTCGAACGTGAAAGATCTGACGTGTCGGTCGCTGGAGAAGACGAACGAGAAAGATGGGGAAGGAACGAAGGAATCAGATCATCGAACAGAGGATAGGAAGAGAAAGGTTATCTTAAGATAAGTAACGTGGTTTAATTATTATTATTATTTTACTGTTTGGTATTATTATTATTAACCTCATAATAATCATAGTCATTACTAATCTCATTTAAGCGAGTGCTCTTAATTGTGATGCTATGTAGTTCCCATGTAAACTTTGACAACGGGTGTCTAATTTAATAAAACATTTAAATTGAATTATGTTTTAATATTTGTAATCTAATATTTAGCTGTGTGATAATATTATCTGGCGTAATTCTGGTGGCGTTTGTTCCAGAGAGGTGGAACAGGTATGGCCATGGAGCGATTTTTAAATTTTCGTGATGAGGTGACTGAAGGGCGGATAAGTATTAGGGTGGAAGAAGAGCGGGTTGAACGAAGTGAGCTGGAACGGCCTTCCTTTAGAGCTAAGTCTACAACCTGGGATTCTATCTTAAATCTTCCTAAGCAAACTTAAAACTTGTTCTTTTTGGACGCATTGGAGTCGTTATCGCCTCTGAGTGGTCTCCTTGAAGTGGCGCTATATAAATTTCCGAATGAATGAATGAACGAAAGAATGAACGAATGAATGAAGTGGTTGGATTGTGAATAGCTGGCGAAGATAGGCGGGCTGGGAGGATTGAATTGTGTTGAATATGAGATACCGGTACTTATGGTAATGGCGTTTATGCAAGCGTTAACATATCTTATATTAATCAACTGCAATCTGCTGTTAGTGCTGCATTTTGAATAAATCGTTTGAACTGTTATTAAATTTCAGGTGTGAGGAACTGTCTTGATTATACGAAAAGTAACGAATTTAAACTCATAACGCATAGGCCTTATAGGCCTATACCGTTATACGTTATTGACTTGCACTCTGTGCTGCATGTTAGAGAGCTGCGCGTTTCAGTTTCCTTAACGTTAAACCCACACTGAAGTTAAACTAGCAACGGCGGAAGTATTCCTGCGTACCTTGCAGATCCCAGTCTCGGAGATGATTAAAGCTATATAGTAGGCTCCGGCTGTTTGGACACATCGTGCACTACGAAAATGACCAGGGCCATGTCAGGACCTTGCGAGCAATGAATCCCGGCCCTCCGAAAAGTTGGAAAGCACCTGCTGGACGCCCTCACCACTCATGGACAAGAACAGTGGAAGCTGAATCCACTGAACTTTGGGTTGCACACGGCCAGGAGAGAATTCTAGAATCGAGACGGCTGGCTAGACATCGTGGAAAAGGCGACGCTCCGGACAGAAGCTCGCCATAGATGATTGTGATGATACGAAGTATACACTTGGTTCGAACTGCTCTAACGTCCACTCCTTACTGGTTTAACTCCAGAATCTGCCCTAAACTGGTCTGAAACACTTATTCATACGAATATCATTCTACTCCTTTGCTTTTGAAGCTCTTGAACTCGACCAAGGGTAAGTTTCATTTACGGTACGGTATTGTCACTGTCTGTCGGTGCGAACTTCGGAAGGTAGATTTTCTTCAAACGCCTTCCTACCTTTATCCAGCGTTACGATGCTGTTGTATTTAAAAGGAACTTCCAGGACACTCGCTACAATAATTCCCGTTTGCTTTTAGTTTAATATTTCAAAACCAAGGAAATCGCCGTAGGTTAAGATATTCACATAATTTAATTCACATAATCGGTTAAACACAGATACAACCCAATATTTCATGCGATCAGTTGGCAAAGAGATAAAACCCAAGTTAAAGACAGGCACATAAACAGATACAGGGACATCGACAGAGATAGCGAATGGGAACACAGCAGAAATGACGACGGACAAGGAATTAAGCACAGAGAGACATTGACAGACATTCACAATAGCAAGAATAATTCTTTGGTCTTCAAATTCGAACTTTATATTAGCCAACAGCATTTAGTTAATAGTTGTTAAAAACGGTAAAAACAAAATAAAAAACGGAAAAAACCGAGAAAAAAAGGGAAAAGAAAATAATTTCACTTTGTTGCATCTTGTACTTCATTTTAAAATTAATAACCTTGTCTACACCATTTAATTTTAATCAGCAAACAACACAACTTTATTAGTAGTCTAAGCGCCAGGTAACGTTAATCTACAACAATTATTTTCTTTTTCATGTGTTTGGTTTAATAAGAAATTTTGAAATTAAAAATATTGAAATATCTTCAAATTTAAATTGTAAAGATATGTCCACATAAGTACACGCTGATGTAAACAATTAAAAACTAAACTTTGTAAGTAGGCCTATAGAGTGTAATTAATTGCATTTACAATTTTGACTTATAATAACAACTTAATATGGAGTGGCCTAATATCAGTCAGTTTATCAGTCAATCGGAGATGACTGTGTACAAAGACAACATTTCGCATTTTAGATAACTTAGAAATTCAAATAACTTCAATAAATTTTATTTCCTGTAGGCCTACTGTACTATTTATTTCTCAACTGATGACATTAAATAGTGACGTAAATTAGGTGAATCCTTGAAAGGACGGAGACAACGTAAGGGATATCAGACAAAAATAAAATTAAATAATAACAGACAGTATAAATAAATAAAGTTACATCCAAAAAATAAAAAACGGAGAAACGTTACGAAAAATAAAAAAAACCAAGAAAACGACGTTTTTGGGAAAAAATAAAAAACCAATTTTTTTACAACCATGATTTAGTTAGATACTACGCTTTCGATTCTATGAAATCAATCAATAGGGGATTTGACCAAAGTATTTGACTGTTGACGAATCTTCTTTATTCTAGTCGTCATCGTCGTCATCGTCATCATCATCATCGTCGTCATCATCATCGTCGTCATCATCATCGTCATCATCTCGGCCATCTCGAACATCATCTTTATCTCGGTCATCTTTGTCATCGTCATCATCATGGTCATCTTTATCATCGTCATCTCTGGGCAGATGGGTGGATTTGAATGCACGTATGTTGAGTGGCTGTTCTGTTAGACGGGTCGAGTTAGATGCTGGTTCTTTTGTTGTAGAGGTCAAGTCAAATGCAAGTTCTTCTGGTGTAGGGGTCGAGTTAGATTCTGGTTCTTCTGGTGTAGGGGTCGCGCTAGATTCTAGTTCATCTGGTGTAGGGGTCGAGCTAGATTCTGGTTCTTCTGGTGTAGGGGTCGAGCTAGATTCAGGTTCTTCTGGTGTAGGGGTCGAGCTAGATTCAGGTTCTTCTGGTGTAGGGGTCGAGCTAGATTCAGGTTCTTCTGGTGTAGGGGTCGAGCTAGATTCAGGTTCTTCTGGTGTAGGGGTCGAGCTAGGTTCTGCTGATGTAGGGGTCGAGCTAGATTCAGGTTCTTCTGGTGTAGGGGTCGAGCTAGAGTCAGGTTCTTCTGGTGTAGGGGTCGAGCTAGATTCAGGTTCTTCTGGTGTAGGGGTCGAGCTAGAGTCAGGTTCTTCTGGTGTAGGGGTCGAGCTAGATTCAGGTTCTTCTGGTGTAGGGGTCGAGCTAGATTCAGGTTCTTCTGGTGTAGGGGTCGAGCTAGATTCAGGTTCTTCTGGTGTAGGGGTCGAGCTAGATTCAGGTTCTTCTGGTGTAGGGGTCGAGCTAGATTCAGGTTCTTCTGATGTAGGGGTCGAGCTAGATTCAGGTTCTTCTGGTGTAGGGGTCGAGCTAGAGTCAGGTTCTTCTGGTGTAGGGGTCGAGCTAGATTCTGGCTCTTCTGGTGTAGGGGTGGAGCTAGATTCTGTTTCTTCTGGTGTAGGGGTGGAGCTAGATTCTGGCTCTTCTGGTGTAGGTGTCGAGCTAGATTCTGTTTCTTCTGGTGTAGGGGTGGAGCTAGATTCTGTTTCTTCTGGTGTAGGGGTGGAGCTAGATTCTGGTTCTTCTGGTGTAGGGGTCGAGCTAGATTCTGGTTCTTCTGGTGTAGATGTCGAGCTAGATGTTGACTGATCCAGGATGCGGGTGGAGTTTAAAGCTGACTCTTTAGTGTATGAGGTGGAGCTTAGTGTTGACTGTCCTATTTCACGGGTTGAAATAAATACTGACTTTTCTGTAGAGCCAGGTGTCACCTTGCTTGCAGAGATAGAGACCGAAACGTCCGGGTTCAAAGTGGAGCTAGAAGAACGGTGATGAGGCAGTGATGTTCTTCCATGTGGAGTAGTGGTAGTTGAAACGGATTTCTTGGGTTTACATTCGGTGCACGTCGTGCTCGTCCAATCGCATTTCTTGGCGGTGTCGTTCCAGGCCAGACGCGACAGACCCGCCTGTGCACAAGGTCTCCTGTCGTACAGGCGTCCACCGACGCAGCTCGCATACATATTACAGCCTTTGCATGATTGGTAGTCGCCGTCTTCCAGACGGGCGCAACTAGTGATGCATGACGATCCAGTTCTACAGGATGCAGTGACGATATGCCAAAGACAGACGCCGAGGATTGCTTCAAATAAGAGGCAAAAAGCAAGATTAAAAACGATAATTTAAACGGCAATCAAAAAACGAAATGTTTAAATTATTATGAAAAAGTTTGGCAGAGTCTATAATTGAATGCAAAAGTAAAAAAGAGAAGTTTAAAATTGTGCATATGATTTCGGTAAATTATCTTTTTTCCGTTCTTTATTATGTACGCATTTTAACATATTGTTTAATCGTTTTACGTATATACATGGCATTTTAGTACCAAGGTCCATGATAACTGTCATCAGTCCAACTTCTATTTACGCAAGAAATATTTTCATCGGTCCAAGTTATAGTTTCACAAGAAACTATTTTCATCAATCCAACAGCTTAAACCACTGACTTTATTTCCCTTAATGTTTGCTATTGCAAGCATATCCGCTATTGCTGGGCCACCGTTTACTCTTATACCCCTATTGATGCCAATACTGCTGCTACTTACTCTAACTGGAATAGTCTACTATTAACAATCAAAAACAGTGATTATTGTTTCCCACGAAAAGTAGGCTGCTATAAAGCTTTAAGGATTAGGCTTGTGGGGCGCGGTGGTGTAGGGGTATGTTCGGTGTCTTGCAGCCGGAAGGTTGCGGGTTCGAATCCACCTCAAAGCCGCCGCGTAGGGACCCTGGGCAAGTCCTTCACTCGCAATTGCTCATGCGCTTCGGCGTGAAACTCCGATTCAGTGTCCGCGCTGTAGTCGGGAGCGCCTCTGAGTAGAAATCTTGAAGGGGCGCTATAACAAGTGCACATAAAAACAAACAAACAAACAATAAATTAAGACCTTACTTTGTATCAAAACGTGTTTCATGTCTGCGTAATTTTATTTGACGTGGCTCGTTTCTTCTGAATGTTTAATCTAAAAATTCAATAACAAGTAATTTCAAGTAAGTTATAAACTATGCAGAATGACAGAGCCAACATTATGTGCTGAGGTCTCGACTGGAAGACCATGCCAAACAGTGCTATATTAAATCCAGTGATTGGCACATACATTATCCATCATCATTATAATCATCCTCATCCTCATCCTCATCCTCATCATCATCATCATCATCATCATCATCATCATCATCATCATCATCATCATCATCATCATCATCATCATCATCATCACATATTCGTTCATTAGAAGAAAAATCAAGTTGACACCGCCGCAACTTAAACAAACAATAGTGCATTATGCGGCAGATTCTGATGCAGCTAGCCAGCGAGGAATAATAATAATCAGACCTGCCCATGCTCATGCCGGTGTCCCGAGATATTCTATCCCCCTAAAGCATATCCCCGGATAGAATAAACCGGTTTAGAGTATCCGAGGGATAAATCATTCTATCCCCCATCGTCATACGCATCACGACAGCCAAGACGAAAATCCAGTCAAAATCACCAAAAACGAAGTAAATTAATTTCAGGGCGACGTAGGCCTACAAACTAAAGATACGCAACTTAAAATATTTTATATGTGCAATAAATCCAAACAGTACGACTGATTACATTTATAAACTGCCAAAAATGCAAACTAAACCCAATAGGCTACTCCATTTCGCTAAGGGGGCTACTCGTGTATGGGAGAGACTCTATTTCGTGACACTGGTACCGATTTACCGTTGGCCTACTATTGGAAATTTGTTTTCAACTTTAACTTTTCAAAGTTGTATCACATCTAATTGAAACGATTTTGAGTTTATAAGAAAGTTTACTTAAAAAGGAAGGATTAGGTTAATCGTTTTATTTCAAACGAGATAGTTTTCTGCAAAGTATAGAATTATTAGAAGGTTTATCTAACTCGATTCAGTGTAGAGCGAGAAAACCAAAGGAAGGTAAGAATAATTCAACTTTGCTGTGAACAATTAGGCCCTATACTAATTTAGAATCACGATTAGAACGATTTGGAAGCACGAAAACATGTAATTTCAATTAAGCATGAGAAACAACAGTAAGTTAACATCACAAATAATTGCAACTAAGTGATGATGATGATGATGAATAATAAAATAAATAAGTCAATTTCGAACACTGAGCAATTCTAATTAAGTGAGAGTAGGCCTAATTAGAATAACTGAAAAGTACTAATAATTATAGACTCACGAATTCCGTCTCTGATACAGCTCTATGCAGTTTGGCTGATCAACCCTACACAACAAATTGTCTACTACTGTCTGATCAGTGTTCCCTCTTTTCTTTTATACACATGTGCACGCTGTGACCAGCTGAGTTAATTTTGCACCGTGACATCAATAATCGTGACCCGATTTTCCAGGAAGTCTTGTATATGCGCTTCTACACTAAGTCTTGCTGAGGTATTACTCAAGCGAATGAGTTGTCCAAATTTTCCACTACCCACTCATTAACTCACATCTTGACCCGATATCTCAAAGCCAAACGCTGGCTGAACATTGGCAACGTTCCATGCTACTAGTTTGTATTTGCATAATTATAGGGGCCTACACTTTACCCTTTTTCAAATGGCTTGCACCCACCTTGGGCTGCCTCTCTATCTTAACGGACTGACCTCCTGGAGATCTACCTATCAGGCTGGTTTGTAATCAGATGAATCAGTGGATCAGGGCCTGGTTTCGGTCCATCATCGGGTCATGCCTTGGGTTTTGGACAAACGGCGCATGAATAGTGCATGGTAGCTCTTAGGTATACTGATGGCAGGGCAGTGTTTACCACAATAATTGTTTGCATGGGTATAAAGGTGTTTGTATCTATGCGTGTTTGTCCATGTAGGCCCCTCTGTATATGTGCTATGCATGAACGTATATATGAATATCACGCTTCCTATGTATTTATAGCATTCGCATTAATTTATGAAGTAAGTAAATGAGTAAGTATGTATATCCTTTTTCAACTGCTTGCCGAACTTTGGTGTACATGAAAGTCTTAATCATGAATGAATCATCCTTATTATAATAAATCATATTGATTACAATTGTTAAGGTATCTTCTGCTGGGTTTAGTCTACTGTGTGCGCGAGTTCGCATGGCATAGCCAGTCAGTTTTGTGGGAAGTAGACTAACAGTTCGTGCAGAACATGCGCTGGGTCGTTAATGACTTTTGAGAACAGACGTGAGTCCATGAAATGACGAGCTGTTCGAAGCCTTGTTGAGAGTCGGGAAGGTGCCGTGCTATGACCAGTCTCCTCACTACTGCCTGGAGTGTTTCACGACCCTCTCGACCAATGAATCTCACACCAAGCGGGGGTCGAGTGAAGCAGCCTCGACACAGTATTAGTGGCCCGCACAACGTCACTGATGGCCCGGTTAGTCAGTCCATGGGCGGCCACTATCCGGATGGCGTAGATCTACATGGATTGTCTGACCATGATGAAAATATTACTAACACGTGAATGGAACCTGTTAATATCCCTGATAGTAATTAATGAACTGTTAATAACAATCTTGGCGTTATTAGTATCCTGTGTTTGCGGTGTGTTTGAAGCGGTTTACCATCAGTTCATGCCTTGATCATTACACACCGGTGCTGTCCATGCGTAAGTATGTACCCCGGCTTTTATATAGCGCTTTTCGTAGCAATCAATCGCAACATCAGTGACTTCGAGTTCTGAGTTAAAGTATGCAAAGTTACCTAGCATGTTTATAGCGCGCTGCTACGAACCTGCAAGAAAGTTAAAGCAAGGCAGCGCAAGGTCCAGTACGGAAAGGATAGGTAAGCAAAGAAAGATACGGTAATGAAAAGTAATGAATGGTGAAGTAGGTTAAACAAAAGGTAAAAAAATAGGTAAAACAAGGTAAAGTTTGGTAAGTAACTATGTTAGTAAGTAAATTATTGAATGAGTGGGTGAGTAAAGTAGGCAACTAACGAAATAAGTTATTAGGGAATTTATTTATTTATTTAATGGATTCGGTGGCAGGCTGTCAGTGAAGTCACGCATGAATCAACTCGTGGGCTGATAATAAAACAGGTGGAGGTAAGGCTGATGAAGGAAGGTAGCGTTAGGTTGGGTAATATCAGGTAGACAGATTAATGCTGTAGAACAACAACCATAAGACAGAGCCTATAAGGTCGATGAGCAACTCGAAACATGGACACATACATGCATACAATGTACATTACGTGGCTGGCGTGACCCCGTGATACATCAAAACATGTCATGCCCCATTGTTGGTTTGACACATGCTTCGGGTATATTCTCGATAGTTAGCATGCATGACTGCGTTCACGCATGAGCTCATGCACCCGGATACAATTAACGCGAAACACGAATACACAATGATGTCTAGCCAAACACTCACATACACATGATGATACGTAATACTACGCGGTGTTCAGAAAAATGAAACCGTGATTTAAACATAAGGATAATAATTTTTTAAAGAATTGTTGATAAGATTTCAACGTTCCGGCTATAGGCCTATCACTTTCTTTGGGGTTGTGTTTAGTATTGTCTAGTGGTTATCCGTTTTCCGAAAATTCTGTAAGCAAAAGCTTTGCTTCGTATTGTTACTCTGAATAAAAACGTAATTACATTCTTTGTATTGTTCACGGAAAGCCATTGTGGGTTAAAGCTAGCGAAAATAATTATGTAACGAAGTGACGTCATTTAGAATTATTGACCTTTTATAAACTATGCAATTTGTTTTTAAAATTTAATAGGCGTAGCTGCGCGGATAATAAATATCTTTAGTTCAAAGTAAATTTCATAAATGCTTCCTCGAGTTAATTTAGAGTTAATTTATTAATTTAGGGTGGAATGTTTCTACACACTGTGTATATAGTCTCTTAACCTACGTATACCTACCTACCTACCTACCTAGCCAATGCATGCGGTACATGGTAAATGCTTTTGTTAACACGCTGTATATCCGCATGCATAGGTTAGGTAGACCTAAGCATGATTAAGAGACTGTAATAGATACCAAAAATAGACCGTACACTGGCTTATTTAAAAGAATAGCGTTGGCTGTAACTTTCCGTTGCACGCAACGCCTCATGGTTTCTCATTTCATGTTATTGGCGTTCTGTTCAAGGAAACATGATGACGGTCCAAAGGAAATGATATCTAATCCAGGTGACATGAACGCTAGTTTGGAACACCTGCCCGAGGTTAGTACTGAATGTATTAGTAACAACCAGTGGCCTACTAATAATAGGGTTGAGTCTACGGTGAGACTGTGAGAGTATTGCAAATTTGAGGTGTCAGATCAGTTCATTTCACCCTGACGACTCCGTAATTATGAAATCAGTAAGGCTATTAAATTTTTGCGCTTTAAGCCGTACATTATTGTTAATTATTGATGGCCGTTCTCACACGAGGAACAAGGGGGTCGTGACGATCAGAGGACTGTAGCAAGCGATGGGAGGCAGCCGAGATGGGCCGACGTATGGTGTCACAGAGGTATTTAGGGGCAAGGCCTAGGTAAGATAGACAAATGAGAATGAGTACCTGCAGCTGGATGCAGACAGTAGGAGGGAGCCAATGAAGATGTTCAAACATGAAAGTGGATATGTTAAAGAATTATAATTAATTCATGATTGTAAGGCAGTATTTCGCTCCTTAGAACAGGAGAAAACCTGAGACAGGAGAGGAGAGGAAGAGAGAAGTGGAGGAGAGGAGGGAAAGACAGAATGAGAGAGGAGTAGTTGGTTGCTGATGAGGATCACAAAACAAAGAACAAGGCAAAAGACAGCCGTAAAAACTGAACAAATAAGATGTCATCTTTCCCTTTAAAGTCAAATCAGAGGACATTTTATTGTCATTTTTGCACTGGTAAAGCTTTAAGTGTTTCTTAATTTAGCCCTTAATTAATATTCCGTCAGAAAAAATCTGTCAGTAACGAGCGGCAACTGAATAGATCGGAATCGTCCAGGATTTCAACATCGACAAAGAATTTCACTGCAACATGGCTAACCATCACGGTAACGCTCGCCACAGCCACTTACACATGGCGTGCTGGTCTTCTCACCTGCGGCAAACAGAGAATATCAACTTTTGCGACATTTTAAAGATCGTCAAAATATAAAAATATAAACAGTCACTCGACTCAGTCCTAAGCAAATGGTGGTGGTGGTGGTGGTGGTGGTGGTGGTGGTGGTGGTAGTGGTAGTAATAGTAGTAGTAATAGTAGTAAGTAGTAGAAGTAGAAGTAAGAAGAAGAACAAGAAGAACAAGAACGAGAAGAACGAGTAGAACAAGAATAATAAGAAAAACAAGCAGAACACGAAGAACACGAAGAACAAGAAGAAGTTGAAGAAGAAGATTATGATGATTATGAATACGAAGAAGTATAAGCAGTCTGAATGCGCTCTCGCAGAGAGGTACACTTAGCCGTGGGTTTGCAATGTTAGCGACTTCACTTTTCTTTGCCCTGGAATATACATGTAAGGGTAGGTACATGTAGGTAGGTGGACCACTGGGTGTTCAATCTTCTCCTCACCTCCTGATCCTACCACTGAGAGTGTACAGTCAGAGTATATAATTATTATAGCTGAGTTGGCTATGGGGGCTCAAGCGGAGTCGAAATCTCGAAAGAAATTTCTACTCTGAGAGGAATGGAAACCCCGACCTCTCGGGTGAGAGTGCTATATCAGATTAAGTAAGATTCTATTTGGATTGGATTATATTATATTATATTAGATCAGATACACAATTTGAAATATAATATATGGTGAGAGAAGACTGAAGAACGCATGAGTAATTCCTCACAATCCTCGTCCAAGCGTCTGAAAGATGTCCATGTCCATCGTGATCCACGTGCCACCTGGAATGATGCTGACGGGTACGACATCTGACGTCACTCAGGTGTTTAAACAGATTGACGGTATTCGAATGGCCAGCTGTCAGTCGCCAGGCGGCGAGGGTTTTCTTGAATTGATCACTCATGCTGGCCATGTCGATGGCGTAGCCTGGAACTTGACGAGCATACATGCGGGGCCTGACCCAGATTCGAACGACCCGACCTTCTTGCCTCCACTGCTCGCTGAGTATGGTTAAGAATTTGAGGACGCGCCTTATGTCGGATGGTCCGAGGGAAGGTGATGGAGCAAAGATGATGTCAATAGGAGTCAAAGTGTGGCAACCTGTAAAGAAGAAGAATTCAGCTGCTATATCCTAGTTCTCTGATCTATGCTGCAGCGACTGGAGATCTGGGCTATAAATA
Organism: Aporrectodea caliginosa; assembly: GCA_020284085.1. Lineage (NCBI taxonomy): Eukaryota > Metazoa > Annelida > Clitellata > Crassiclitellata > Lumbricidae > Aporrectodea > Aporrectodea caliginosa. Next base: position 79,439 of record JACEVL010000166.1, on the reverse strand, counting down.
TCAAGGCATGCTATATTAAAAGTTCTTTTCGATCGTCAATGTCAATGTCGTTCAGATCTATTTTGTCTATTTCAACTTACTTATCAGTTCCTGAAATACTCAGAATGAACCTTCACGCCCTTCCTCAAACCGTCCAAGTATACTTGAACTGGTAAGTCAAATGTCATGTATTAGAATGAAATCGTGTGAATTTGTCTTGAAATAATTCAGAAACATTTCTACACACTCCATACACCAGGTAAGTCAACTGCACACGACAAAGTCACTGCAGACTTTGTGAGAGAAAACAATAGACAGTGAGAGAAGCAGATTGGCAGACTGTTGGTCTGTCTGCCTGGTCATCTGTTTCTAGCACTGTCTCTGTCTGACTGTAGGTCTGCGTGCCTATCTGTTTCTAACACTGTTTCTTGCCCACCGTAGACTGCTATCTGGTTTCTCCTACCCGTCGGATTTCCACCAGGTTGCTCCAACTGACTGAGATTCCTGCATACGATTTCATGACATGTTAGCGGCATTTGCAGGGAGTCACTGGATTAGATTAGACTACAAACAATTGCTGGAACCACTTTTTACCTATCATCAGAGTATGCCTGATGCGAGGAAATGCCCAACTATGATGCATATAATGCATGCGGAACATGGCAGTCTAATATAGCTTTATGCAATCTAACCAAATCTAACCAAATCTAGCCGATGCTAGTCTGTACCCAAACCTGTCCACATTAGACCACGAAAAGGTACCTTGCCTAATAGTGGAATGCAAGAGTTTTGCCCATTTCCTACTCTTCGGCCCGTCACCATCTCACTAAAGTCTAAAAACAAGTCCACTGCATCGCACGACTCACCGTTAACTTTCCAGCTCATGAGCCGCTACCACATTCTACTGCTTGGTGGCAAAACAAGGGTACGTGAGCAGCTTGCACCAGATTCATAACAGCCTGCAGGGTGTCCGCTCATTAGGCTTTGAACCCGCAAACGCTGCATTGCAGTCCCAGCGCCTTACTGAAGAGGCCATAGTGACTCATACCAATCTAATCAAGCTTGGTCTACACAAATCTGATCTGGACTGATCTAATCCAATGGGAACTATTGCTGAAGTCTACAAATATAAATATCGTCAAAGAAGCCTAAGAGAAATTCACTGAAAGAAAGCTTACTGTGTGTAGGTAGAGTTGATACGAAGCAAGGCTGAGCTCGACCAAAATGGCTCTCAGTGTTGCATTGACATTTTGGAACATGTTGAGTCATCGGCATTGTCAAGAGTTTGCAAAAAGCCTTAAATATACAAATGCTTTTGCTTCGTGGATTACTTTCACTTGTTTTCGTGCTGAGAGTTTTTGTCGTGGTGCTAGCTGAGAGGTCTTGATCAAATCCATCTGTTGTAGGCCTTGGAGTTTGCATCTTTGTTGTTTCTGGAGTTTCTGCAGTACTCTTTCTTCTTCCGGTAATACAAGAAGGAAATCGAGTAAGCCTAGTCAATAGTCTAGTAACAACAGCAGTAGTAGCAGTATTCGTTGTAATTTGTAATTTACTTCTATTAGCTTGGGTTTCTGTTGGTCGTCTAAACTCGTACATCGGTTTCGTCAGTGCCGTGGCGATCTTATACCCTGCGAGAAACAAACGAGTGTAGCCGTATTCCCAAAATATCGGAAAGAAAAATTGGAGCACAATGTAATAGTAGTGGTAGTAGTAGTAGTAGTAGTAGTAGTAGTAGTAGTAGTAGTAGCAGTAGTAGTAGTAGTAGCAGCAGCAGCAGCAGCAGCAGCAGCAGCAGCAGCAGTAGCAGCAGCAAAAGTAGCAGTAGCAGTAGCAGTAGCAGCAATTGTAGTAGCAATAATAATAGTAGTAGTAATGCTTACGATAATACTAGCAGTAGGAGGATTGGTAGTAGTAGTAGTAGTAGTAGGAATCGTATTAGGCTTAATTAAAATTGTTATTTCTGTTAATATTGTTATTACTGTTGTCAGTTTTATTAGCCTACTCATATTATTACTTATATTACTATATCATTAATGTTAGTATTATCATTGATATTATTATTATTATTATTATTATTATTATTATCATCATCATCGTCGTCGTCGTAATCGTCATCGTCATCCATCATCATCAGCATCATCATCATCATCATCATCATCATCATCATCATCATCATCATCATCATCATCATCATCATCATCATCATCATCATCATCATCATCATCATCATCATCATCATCATCATCATCATCAGCATCATCATCATCACCATCATCATCATCATCATCATCATCATCATCATCATCATAATCATCATCATCATCATCGTCATCATCATCATCAGTATTATTATTATTATTATTATTATTATTATTATTATTATTATTATTATTATTATTATTATTATTATTATTATTATTATTATTATTATTATTATTATTATTATTATTATTATTAGGCCCTATTATTATTATTATTATTATTATTATTATTATTACTATTATTATTATTGTCATCATCATCATCATCATCATCATTATTATCATTATCAAATTTAAGGCTAACTTGCTGACTGTGCTTCCACCGTGGGAACGACGAACGCAGGCAGAACACAGACGATCAGCCACAGTGAAGGCACCTTCATCTTTGGAATATAGTCCTGGCATAAGATGCATAACAATGTCTTATCACCATGAAAAAATCTTTGAGAGTTAACACAATGTTTGGATTCTTAAGAATGAAGTCATCTGGTTATTTAGTATTGCTTGTCGACGGTCTCTTACCCATGATCTCTGTCCATGCTGTTTTCCGTTCTACTAACTTATCACACCTCGACTATTGCAATTCAATGCAATGTCCTGTTAAGCTTCATGCAACAAAGCTAAGTTTGCGTGTAAGTAATAATATTACTAATTTAACTTAGACGTCTTCATCAAGTAAACATTCGCTCTGGAATTTTCGAAACCTTTCGCGTGAAGAAGACTCAAGAAGTGTGTATTGAAGAGTTGTCGTATACTAATAATATTATTATTTACCATTTGTGACAAGAATGTTCGATTTTCACCAACAGCATAGCAGCCGACTCCAATACAACGCTGAAAGTTTTAGATTCTACCCACTTGCGAGGTATTTCCCAAATACCGTCACTATTCTACCTTCTACACTTAAGATACATAATTTTCTAATAGCCTGACGTCATTTTAAATGGGCTGCTTAAAAACTAAGAAATTATAGTAAATAGACCAGAAGAAATCTTTAGTTACGTCTGATTCGTCATAATTTTATGTTCAAATAATGTGAGTATACCCAAGAGAAGGAATATAATAGTCTAACCGTAAATGCTATAAACACAGAACTGGTCAACTGCTGCAGAACAGATGCAAATCATTTGAAAATCTTAGACTTGTATACAGTTATGTGCCAGCCAGTGTACAGGTGCATGAGATAAGCACACTACCGTGATTCATTCAAAAACATCGGCTGACATACGATCTAATGACTTGTTTTCAATTGCAATACAGTCTGAGCATCAAGAAAGACAGATACACTTTGTCGTATCTCTGAAGACATAGTATTTTGTTTTCAAACAGATATGACTTTGTTTTTTTCAGCAGTGCTTTCGCATAACTAGTGCTACATGTAAATCCATATCTTAGTTAGTCGCGGTCGCCGCAGCCATTCGCTGCCGCCTCCAGTCGCTAAGCCCTCAAGTCGAAGTCAGTCGTTAAGTCATCGACTGCTATCTGTTTCTAACACTGTTAAAATGCATTTTACGGCGTACTGTAAAGTCACGTTACGCTGCCCGTCATGGTTTGTGGCCAAATAAAGCGGGGGTAAATTAATAGTAAATATTGCCTATACACCAACCAAGTCAAAATTATCAAACCATTATCGCACTACAATCAAATCCGATAAGAAACTAACGCATGCAGCAATCAAGTCTACCTATATTAGTACGCCTATAATTGTATGTACATGTATGTCTCGCCAAGACGTACCAGTAGTTCGCCTAAATGGGCCCAAAGCCCCAACACCGGATTTCTCTTGAAAGCGCAAATGGACGCCTATTTTCCCTAATTTTACAAACATAATTATTATAAATTTTTCCGGCATCATCTTTAGTTGTACAGTGTTTAAAGACACTGAAACCAGCGCATTTTCAACGCAACGTTTGCTTCGAAGAGACGCCATTTTCAAGTAAAGAAGTGCGCCACGTTAGATAACGTGACAGAAAAATCTTCCTGTTGATAGCACCGACTTATATTAGGCTTCGATGGTTGATAGTAAGTCTAAATATGGATTCCTTGGAAGATAGTGTATATCTAGTAAAGTAAGTAAGTAGTACTAGGTAGGCAGTTAGGTAGTAAATAAATAACTGCTGATATATTAAGTGGACAAAGTCGATAGCAGTCGATAGCTTAGCGACTGACTTCGACTTGAGGGCTTAGCGACTGGCAGCG